>JAJQXH010000037.1:742500-757500 GCA_022343465.1 Oscheius sp. G VE-2021 | reverse complement strand
TCTCTAATCCTTTCCCTCTGCGTCTGTAACCCAATCTCTCTGCCTCTCTAAACTTGTCCCTCTGCATCTCTTACGCTGTCCATCTGCGTCTCTAACTCTATCACTCTGCGTCTCTAGCCTTGCCCCTTTGCGTCTCTAACCAAGGGAGAGCAGGCGATGGAGAAATAGAGAGAGAGAGAGAGCTTAGAGAAGAAGGGAAAAAGATTAGAAAAATAAATAAAGTGAAAGAGAGTGATTGAATTAAAGAGAGAGAGAGAGAGCGAGAGAGAGCGAGAGAGAGAGAGAGAGAGAGTAAAGTGAGTAATTTTCAATTTGGAATACTGAAAGTGAAGAATTAAATTTAAAATCTAGAAGTTCAGAAAACTTTCAACCCACCCTCAACGTCGACAGTTCTCCTGCCTCCACCCGTATTGCATCGTCGACAAATTTCCCGATATCCAGATTCTCCAATTCATCAATTGGAACATTCAACTGGTCTCCCAGATTCTTTACCAAAGCTTTCATTGATATTCTGGAACAAAGTAAAATGATGCCAAGAAAGAAATTTAAAAAAAAACTCACTTCTGACCTCCGAACCAGATCTGCACATTTCCTACGTTTTCGATTTTTCGACCGAAATAGTGAAGTTTCTTTAACGTGTCGGCAGCGATTTCGATAGCTATCGTTGTGAGAGCCAAACCAACTGCCACGTAGATTAGAGTGAAGACCTGAAAAGAGGTTTTTTTCTTTCTTTCTCTGTTTCTCTCTCTCTCTCTCTCTCTCACTATTTCTCTCTCTCCCTCTCTTTCTCTCCCTGTCTCTTTCTGTCTGTCTGTCTGTCTCTCTCTTTCTATCCTTATCTCTCCTCTCTCTCTCTTTGTCAATCTCTCTCTCTCTCTCTATCTTTTTCTGTCTCTCTCTCCCTCTCTCTCCCTCTCTCTTCCTCTTCTCTGACCACCTATCTCTAATTGAACCCCCGCCTCCCCCAGGACATTTCCCTCAACTATTTTATAGATATTCGAGATGAATACCACTTTTTGGAGCTATTGAGAAAACGGCTAGCCTAGCCGAGGATAAAGAAGATGAAATACGAGTCGCCAGGGAACGACGGTATCCAGATTAGGCATTCAGGGCGCAAACAATAAAGAACTTCTCTTTTCAACTCAAACATCAAATTTCGAAAAAAATTTAAAACCGAAGTTTCAATTCCAAAAGCATATTTTCAAAAATTGGATTCAAAACTAGTTTTCGAACTTACCAGCCACTCCCCCTTCTGCGGGACGAGGTCTCCCAACCCGATTGTGGTCAAAGTGACGAAATTGAAGTAGATGGCCTAGGTTTACAATGAAAATGATAGAATTTGGAACAAACCGTGAAGAAATCCATGCTAGGTTCATAGGCAGCTATGATTAAGCTTCCAACTATAATGTACAGGATGAAGGAGAGGAAGAGAACGGCTCCATCTGCGGCGGATCCCGTTTCTTCGTCCTCTGCCGGTTCTCCGGCTGAAGAGGTTTCAGAGCCGTCTTTTTCCTGAAATGTTGATTTAATTTGGCTTAAATTGTGTAGCAAAATCATAATTCAGGATAGAAATGATAAAGTTTTCTCTAAGATGCTTAGTTTTTAAACCGCTCAGAAGAGCGTTCGGCAAAAGCCAGCCAAAAAGACCGGCTCGCGGTCCTCAACGCCGAGGCGTTCTTCCCGCTCGCCGAGCGCCCGTTTCCCTTTCATTGCGGGATTACCGGTTGTCGGTTTATTAGGGATTGCGAAATACAAACTACAGAAAGGATTCTGTGAAGTATGATTTCGATCAGAATGGTGCGGCGTCCGACTACCCCTGGCGGCGCCGCCGATCCCGTATGCGGGTTAGTCGCAGGCGGTGATCAACTGCCACACCTAAGTAAAGAAGTGGAAACAACAAGGCGAGGACCACTTCCCACTGCAAATCTTAGCAAAAGCAAGGGGATTCGGGGGCAAAGTATTCAAAACAAAGCTTAAACTACTCTCTGGGAGAAAAATGTGTTCCAGTCATAGAAGAAACATAAATTTTTCAATAGAAAACTGAAATTTGTCTTTTTTTAAAATGGAAAATTTGAATTGTAAAATTCAAAGGCAGTACTTAAAGGGTAAATTAACGTTTAGAGGTATGAAGTGACTAAGAAAAAAAGAATCGCAATCGAATTTAGACAACATACATATTTTTTGCATTTTGGTTTTTGGTTGGAGGGAATTTCACTTTTCCAACTTTTTCAACCAACTATTTCTTTTTTTACCACTTCTAACTGAAATTAATCGCTTTTTCCACTTTAAAGTCTCGATTTGTCTTTTTTCAACCCGGTCCTAATGTTCCCCGCGATCAGGTCCGGGGGCTCGTTGACGCGACCATCCATCGCGGTGGCGGCCGAAAAAGGACCCGAGGGAGAGGGAAGCGCCCTCATCAAAGACCGCTGACCGACTGGACATGTTGCAATGGGGTACTTGACACGAGGGGAGGATAAACAAGCCAAACGGGTATTTCGGAGGGCAAACTTCAGAAGATTGGTTCAAAAATACCAGAATATTACTTAGGTTAGTGCAGAAAGTCAAAAGATCCGGTACGTATCCATATAAAAATGACTTTCTTCTAATATTTTTTGTTTCGAATCATTTTCATAACCAATATGATCAATCGATAAGCATGACTTACACGTTATTATTGATTTTCTGCGCGTCGTGCGGTGGCACGCGCGGGTTACTGTAACGCAGTTGGAAAATTACGAATAGTTACAATCAGTATATCAATCGATTTTACTAACATAAACACACGTTTTAAAACATAAAACTTCAATATTTAAGTTTTATCAAAGAAAACAAAATTTTTTCGTCGAATAAAAATTTTTTTTGAAACCGGTATCCATATATACCGCTCGAAAGTATTCTCCAACTCTCTTCTTTGTCTCTCTCTCTCACTCTCTCTCTCTCTCTCTCTCGCTCTCTCTGTCTATTTCTAAATTTTTTCCAGTCTTCATGAAAACTTAACTATGATCTCTGTCCGATGAACAACGCGCTTGGGTCCCAGGTGGCGCGACGTATCTGATTTTTCTCCACAGCCCAATGACCAAAGTGAAATTCCCACCGAAAAATCAATTTCAAAGGTGAAAATAACGGTTTAAAGGTGAAGGACCTCGTAAAATTGATTTTTCCAAGTATCTTTATTATAGTTTCATTGAGTAGACATCGTTTCCACGATTTCGAAACATACCCTTTTTATATAATTTGGACTGCAAAAGGGGCGCGTTTACACGGCCGTTTTACGCGTTTGCCGCACGGAAACACGGCCAGAGAGGGCGAGAGAGTGTGGGAAATGGGGAGACGCAGAGTTGGCGGCAATTCAAACGGCAATTTCCCGAAAATTCAAGCGCTCCTCATTTTTATGGAAAATGGGGAAAAGAGGTATTTTTCGGAATCCTGGGAATGAGATCTAGGGTTTTATCACAAAAACAGAAAAATAATTTTTACGCGGTCCTTCCCCTTTAAAGAATCCTAGTTTTAGTTATTGCAAAAACCGGAGGGATCGAACTAGGGTCGGTTTTGCAGTACTCAGCCCCCTCAATTGGTTGTCAAGTGGATTTATAAAGGCTAATTTGGCTTTTATTTCTTGCCTGAGTAACATTTTCTTCAAAAAAATGTTTGGTAAACATTGGTATGATGTGGTAAAAACGCCCTCAAACCCACCAATTTCGACTGTTTGTCCACCAGTCGTTGTTTCTCCTTCAGCGTCCCTCCTCCACTATGTCGACAAGCTCTTCGACAAGCGCTGATACATCGAATAAGCGGCCGGGCACAGAATTTCAGCAGTGTCGCCAGGAATTTGCCAAGATTGGCAATGACCAACATGGTGATTGGCACTCCAACCAGACCGTAGAAAATGACGAACAGACGGCCCATGTCCGTTCGAGGAACCACGTTTCCATAGCCGATTGTGGTGATTACAGTGAAGCAGAAGAGGACTGCGTCGGTTAGACTCCACATGTCGTCTTCTGGCTTGGCCAGCTGAAAATTTTATTTTGAACATATAACATGCCCGGTGTTTACAGCATTGGAATGTGACTTAGCGCAGGTAGCTAAAGTAACGCGATCTAAACCCGTACCAAATCGGAAACTGCCCAAAAACCCTACCTTTAAGTTCTCCTCCTTGTGCTCTTCGTTCTTCTTCTCCGCCAGTCGGAGAAGTTCAGGAACATAGCAATGGTCCAACTGTTGCAGGTTGATCGCTGCCAGATTCTTTGCACAATCGGAAGACGCGGCTATTTTACTGACGGCTGAGAGGACGCAGTTCCTCGTTCGACCCACTGAAACAAGGAGGTTAGGGGGGTTGACGGAGGAAATTGGGTCAAAGTCTGGAGAGGAGAGGGAGGTGGCTGTAGCCTGGTACAAGAGAGAGAGAGAGAGAGAGAGAGAGAGAGAGAGAGAGAGAGAGAGAGAGAGAACCAGACACCCAATCCATCTCTTTCTCTCCCTAAATACCCCGAACATATTGTTTTCCCAAGTGTCCATTGCTCTCCGTTCATCCATCGCCCTTCGCGCTCTTTGATGCGCAAAGCAATGAATTTCCTTTCGCGATTTGCATAGGCGGATCAGATAAAGCGGCTGACTCACCCGAATGCCTCAACTCGTGTTCTGTAGCGTGTCTTCGGAGTCTTGCTGATGGAGCTACTTCCTGAAATTACAATTTAAATTCAGTTTTAAGGATAAAAAGGCAGTTTCCATCATAAAAAGGCTAGAATAAAAAATGACCCTCGAAAACAAGGTTTGTCACTGAAAGGGCGCGAATCCCAAGAAGGAGGAGGGTTTGATGGGATGTCAACAAGTCATGGGAGTTACTCTCTCTCTCTCTCTCTCTCTCTCTCTCTCTCTCTCTCTCTCTCTCTCTGTCTCTCTCTCCTTCTCTCTCTCTCTCTCTCTCTCTCTCTCCCTCCCTAATCACAACTTCTTCCCCTTTCCTTCCTCCCAACCGCTCTCCCTGGCCGCTGAGCCACCTCAAGCCTAGGTCATTCATTTCGCCCCCAAAGGACACCCCGTGTTCTCATAATTGGAGTCTGCCGAATGAGCAAAAACGGATGTTTTGCGCCTTTCAATTACCAACTTCAAAAGGGATCTTCAGTTTTCCATAAAAATACCCAGTCCAAAGGAAAATACGCCAAGAAGGACCCACCTGTGTGGCATTATTGGTGGTCTTCCTCTCGATTCTTCGGATGATCTCGGCGCCCGCCAACACGTAAACGGCCACGATGAACACCATGCCGATGTGTAGCATGTAAGGCCACCACTGAAACCATTATTTTTACATTTTTTTAAAGAATTTTGCTAGTTTTAGTTCATTTTAAACAAAAGGACATTTCCTCCTGGCCTTTTTTTGAACCACTACTATCCTCTTAATTGGAACACTTCCTCAGCTTAGTCTAATCTAGTCAAAGGTTCATGTTTTCAGGAACAAATTCAAAGGACAATGAAATTTACGTGTTTTCAGAGTGAAAATAGAGTGAAATCACTTTGAAAATAATGTAATTTTCCTCTTGGGCGCAGTGTTTTTAGGCGCGTGAGGTATAAAAACAACACGCGGCAGTCTACACTTTGGTGACGCCATGGCGCAGCTGGTAAAGCTTTTGTCTGCCAATCTAAAGGTCCCTGGTTCGAGTCTTCTCTTGGATTTTCTTTTTGCTTTTAATAAACAAAGTGGATAGTTATGGTTAATTTCATTGGATTATCAAAATAACTTTAAATAAAATTTTTTGAAAGAACTTTTTTAAACCAGAAAATACCTCACCGTTTATTTCGTTTTTTTCCTTTTCAATATGTTTTTTTAAAATTTTAAACAGAAAATAGTTTAAAACAAGATTTATGAGGACAGAGAGCCACGCTACATTCATCTCTCATTCATAGCTTCTCCCCGCTCTCTCAGCAATGAGGAACCCTTGAGATCATTGCTGTTGTTTGGACTCATTTCCATTGTTTGGCCTTCCAGGGAGGTTATTGATATAGGCAATGGGGTGACAAATTGACTTGACTTTGGAAAACACCGGAAAAGAGAAAAACTGGATAATTAATAAGAGTCAATTTCCCTCTCACTTTTGAAAGGGCAATTACGACTCGGCTTTAATTAAGAGGGGTTTGCAGTTTGCAGAGGTTTGAGAGGAAAGAGAGAGAGAGAGGGAGAGGGAGTGAGAGAGAGAACGAGAGGGAGAGAAGAGGAACAGAGAGAAAGAGAGAAAAGAGAGAAATCGAGAGAAAGAGAGGAGAGAGAAAGAGAGGAGAGAGAGAGAAAAAGAAAAGAGAAAAGAGAAAGAGAAAAGAGAAAAGAGAAAAGAGAAAAAGAGAGAAACGGGAAAGAGAGAAAAGAGAAAAGAGAAAAGAGAAAAGAGAAAAGAGAAAAGAGAAAAGAGAAAAGAGAATGAGAAACTGAGAGAAAGAGAGAGAAAATAGAATGAGAAAGAGAGAGTGAAAGGCAAATAGAGAAGGTGTGTGTGTGTGTGTGTGTGTGTGTGTATGTGTGTGTGTGTGTTTGAGCGTGTAACTGTGAGTGAGTCCCCCCCCCCCCCCCTGAATCCCCACAAACCTGAGCCAAGTTGATTTTGGCCTTGTTGGCCCTGGTCTGTCTGGAGTGGAATACCATAGCCGCAGATATCTGATACGAGGAAGGGCGACGGGGGCAATTCGGCCGGTGATGAGGCTAAGGCGACTTCTGTTTCCTGCGCGCGCCAATTGCATGAACGCCGCCCGCCCGACGCCCCCAAGGACCGCACCGCCCAGGGAGACGGCCGAACGCCACGAAAGGGTCAGATTCAGCTCAGAAATCAATTTCAGGGTAAAACTAACGTTAAAATAGAGCTAGACGCAGAGATAAATCCCGAAAAGTGGTAAAATCAGAGGTTAAGACGGAATCAGAAAGGCCATTTCTGGTCTTTACTTTTGCCACAATTTGTTAAAACAATTTTCATAAACCCAAATTAAAAGAAAACCAATAAACACCTCGTCTCTCCCAAAAACTGCGCTATCTGTGTAGGAGGATCGAGGGCATGCCACTCAGCAGCCTATGTAAACATGTCCCTTATTTAGATAAAGAGCCCTCTGTGATTAGAGCTCCGCCGGAGCTTTTTTAAACTTTACACTTGTTTCCAGACGAAGCGATTCTTGAAATCACACTTTTTCGGGACGGCATTGCGTTGAGAGGCCGTCCGAATGACAAATCGGTGGCATACAAGTGGTTCCGGGTTCAAATCAAAGGATGAGGGGAAAGTTACACTTTTGAGAGAGAGAGAGAAAGTGAGAGAGAGGGAGAGAGAAAGAGAGAGAGAGCTAGAGAGTGATGGAGAGAAACAGAGAGAGAGAGAGAGAGAGAGAGAGAGAGAGAGAGAGAGAGAGAGAGAGAGAGAGAAAGAAAGAAAGAAAGAGAGAGAGAGAGAGAGAGAGAGAGAGAAGGAGGAAGAGGGAAGATGGAAGATATAGGCCCTCAACTTATTTCTCTGCGTCTTTGTTCCTATGCCTCTCTGTCTGTCTTATTCTCTCTTTCTCTGCATCTCTCTCTTTCTATTTCTCTGATTCTCTGCCTCTCTGCTTCTCTGCTTCTCTGTCTCTATGCGTTTTCCCTTCTCTCTCGCTATCGGTCTGCGTCTCTATCTCACTGTCTAGCTACTTTTCTGTGCCTCTGCGTCTCTACCCTCTCCCTCTCGCAGTCAATGCTTCTCTGTGTCTCTCTCCCTATTTGTCTGTGTCTCTACTTATCTGCCTAGCTGCTTCTTTGTGTCTCTGCATCTCTGCCCTCTGCCCCTCTCATTCTCTGCTTCTCTGTGTATTTGTCTTTATGTCTCTCGATTTCTCTGTTTCTCTGTGTCTCTGCATCTTTGCACTCTTCTTATCTTCTTCTCTCCTTCTCTGCTTTACCATGTTTCTTTCTTTGTGTCTCTCGGTTTTTCTCCCTCTCTCTTCCTCTGGCTCTCTCCCTCTATGCTTCTCTGCGTCTCTGTCCTTTTCTTGGATTCGCTGTTCACTGTTTCCATGTTTCTTTGAATCTATCTCTCTCTCTCTCTCTCTCTCTCTCTCTCTATCTCTCTCTCCTACTTTAAAGTCATCAAAACATTGCTTCCCCTATTTCTCATTACTTCTCCCAATTGACCCCCCTATTTTCCTCATTCCAATATTGTCCGGCAGTAAATAGATCCGAAATCGCGATAAAAGAGCAAGCTTTCCCAAGTTTACAGGCCTCGGGGGCGTCGTCTCCCCCAAATATCTAATTCCCCTTTCCCTCCGAAAGAATACGAGAATTCCACGGGGTCCCTGATTTCTTTCGCCTTTTTGCCAATTTCCCTGCCTGCCTGATTTATTGTTATTTGTTTTCCCGGGCGGCGCCAGTCGGAATGATCCGTCCATCCGTCATAACATCACTTCTCACCGTGCGGATTACGCTCCCTCACCCCCGGGGAGGCCCTTATCTCTTGCGTCGATGACGCAACGGAGGAAGAAAAAGAGTATTCTTCAGAGATGAGGCTTCTATTTAAAGGAGAGGGGGAGAGGGGTCATTCATTACAGAGAGATACATCGTTTGTCAGGGAAGTTTCGAAAAGGATAGGGTGCTAAAGAGATGACATCATTTCGACAGGAGAAGAGAGATTGTGTGTGTGTGTGTGTGCCTGTGCCTGTGTATGTGTACATGTGAGTATGTGTGTTATATGTCTATGAGCTTGTGTGTGTATGTATGTGTGTGTGAATGTATGTGTATGAATGCGTATGTGTGAGTGTGAGGGTGTGAGAGTGTATGAGTCTGCGTGTCTATATCTATATGTTAGTGTGAGTATGTGAGAGCGTGAATGTGAGAGTGTACTGATGTGAGAGAGTGCGTGTGAGTGTGTGTGTATCCACACGTGTGTGTATGTGTGAACGTGAGTTGTGTCTGTGTGTGTAGGCGTGAGTATGTGTGTTATATGTCCATGAGCTAGTATGTGGATGAATGTATGTGTGTGCGTGGGTATGTCTCAATGTGAGTGTGAGTCAGTATGTGTCTGTGTGAGTGTGAGTTTTGTGTGAGTCAGTGTGTCTGTGTCTGTGCGCGTGTATGTCTGTGCATGTGTATGTGTGAGTATGTGTGTTATATGTCTATGACCTAGTGGATATACGCATGTCAGTTTGAGTGTGTGAGTTTGAATGTGAGTCAATGTGTATGTGAGTGTGTGAGGTTGTGCATGTGTGAGTGTGAGAGTGTGAGAGATAGTGTGTGTATATCTATGGTTGTGGGTATACGTGTGCGTGAGTATGTGCGAGTATGAGTTTGACTGTGAGATTGCGAGTGCGTGTATATGTGAGTTTGAGCGTGACTGTGAGAGTATGAGAGAGTGTGTATGTGTGAATGTGAGTTTTGTCTGTGTATGCGCATGTGTGTGTTTATGTTTGTATGTGCGTAGGTATGTGAGAGTGTGAGTGCGTGAGTGCGTGTATGTGTCAATTTGAGCGAGAGTATGATTGCGTACAAAAACTATGTGAATAAGTACACGTACGTAATTCTACGTCAGGGTTGCATTTGGGAAAATTGGTGAATATTATTATCTCTATTTTACTTATATTTTTAGCGACACGGGCCCAATTTTATCAAAATCTACTGCTTTAAAGGGAAAGGAGATCTCGTAAAATTGATTTTTCAAAGTCTCTTTACAATTGTTTTATTGAATAGATATCTTTGCCACGATTTTGAAACATACCCCTTATATAAGATTTGGACTGCAAAAGGGGCGCGTTTACACGGCCGTTTTACGCGTTTGCCGCACGGAAACACGGCTAGAGTGGGCGAGAGAGTGAGGGAAATGGAGAGACGCAGAGTTGGCGGCAATTCTTTCGAAATGACTTTCCCCAAAATATCAAGCGCTCCTAAATCGATTCATTTTGATCCAAAATGGGTAAAAGTGGTATTTTTCGGATGCCTATGAATGAGATATAGGCTTTTGTCCCAAAATTAGAAAAAATATTATTACGCGGTCCTTCCCCTTTAAGCTGTAGTTTCATTTAAAATAAAAGGCGAATTTCTTTCCAAAGGCTATTTCTAGAACAATCCTAGCTGTTCGTATGGCTAATTCTAGATCTCCGATGTCATAACAAATTCAGTGGCGTGTGCCCCGTCAACGGACCTCTTTGGCCGACTTCTTCATATCCGCCTGCGACCAGCCGGCTGTCGTCGCTGATATCCAATGAAACGACGATGTGCTGCGGGCGCCTGAAAGAAAAAAAGAGAATATTCAGGGAGGGAGGAATGCGAGGGAGATGACAGGGAATATGTGGGAGAATAAAAATGAGGGCTGTAACATTGAGTCGACGGACTTTTTTCGGGGGTCATTAAGTGGGAAAGACAACCGCAAACAGCTGCAGGAGAGAGAGGTCTTTGCACCCGGAATAGGTCAGGAGAGGGAGAGAGAGAGATATATGGAGAGATGGAGATGGAGAGAGAGAGTGAGGGAGAGAGGGAGAACAGCGAGAGAAAGGGAGAGATAGATTTCTCTGCCTATCATTCAGTATACCTCCCTAACCAGGTCCTTCTCCCCCTCTCTCTTTCTCTTTCTCTTTCTCTCTCTCTCTCCCTCTCTCTCTCTTTCTCTTTCTCTCTCTCTCTCTCTCTCTTTCTCTTTCTCTCTCTCTCTCTCTCTCTCTCTAGCCTTTGGAGTTCCTCCAAAAAACCTTTGACCTCACTTTCACACAGCTACTCTTCAGAATAGGAAGTGACTTCAAGAGATATGGAACCTTTAGCTGCAAATTGGAAACTCAGCCTACTGACCAGAAACTGAAGATCACAAGGAATATTGCTAGAGAGAGAGTTAGAGAGACAGAGACAAAGTGATAGAGGCAGAGAGAAAGAGAAAGAGAGAGAGAGAGAGAGAGAGAGAGAGAGAGAGAAAGTGAGAGATATAGAGGGCAAGGTGCTATAAACCAATCGTCCATAAATAACCTTAATTGTGAAAGGACAGCTCTTAAACCTTTAAAATGGGTGTATTTCGGTCGAGCAGAAAGCGGTAAAGAGGGAATATCTCGTAAAATGCCTACGACATGAATGCCAAATTAGCAGGCATCAAAACGACCTCCGGCGGATCCCTTTTTGTTGTGCAGTTTGGGTATTTTTGGAAGATGAAGGGTTTGGCGAGAGAGAGAGAGTGAGAGTGAGAGAAAGAGGGAGAGAGAGAGAGAGGTTACTGTCGCTAAGGTTACTGTAACTGGGCAGTGTACCGTACCTTACAGTAACCCAATTACCGTAACCTGTCAAAAGGTCAAGAAGGGTCCAAGCGGAAGTACGCCCACCTGTGCCCAGCGGCGTCTCTGGCGAATCGTCTCTGAAGTGTGATCACTCACTCGAATCAACATTACAGCGCATACAGATGTTAAATGGCGAAAGCAACCGACAGACATGTGTCCGTTGAATTAAAGGACCAGCAGGTCAGCCGACTGGCAACAATAGATTTTGGGTTTCTTTTTCTTGCAAAGAAAACTTCAGAAACATGTTTTGTTTGATGAAACGTGAGCGATGTTAAATGTTTTGTGTGGGTTTTATGGGTAGATGAATGAGGGCCCGAGTGACAGTTGTGTTTGAATGGGAACGGTTGTTTTGACTGAGGGGAGAAATAGAATTGCAATCAAGAGAATTGATGAGAAGTGGCTCGGAAGATCCAGTTTGTGGGGGATGTGTACTGTTTATGACGTTATAATCTTCTGTCTCTCTCTCTCTCTCTCTCTCGCTCTCGCTCTCAATCACGGTCTCTCTAACTCTGCGTCTCTGATTCTGCCTATCTACTTCTGTCTCTCTGTCTCTCTTTTTCTCTGTCTCTCTGTCTGTGAATATCTGTTTCTCTGTCCCTCTGTCTATCGTAATCTTTCCATCTCTGTCTCTGCCTCTCTGCATCTCTGCGTCTCTGCCTTTCTGGGTTTCTCTGTTTCTCTGCCTCTCTGCTTCTCTGCCTCTCTGTCTATCTACCTCTTTGTCTCTGCGTTTCTGCTTCTCTTCCTTTTGTGAGCTTCTGTCTCTCTATGTCTGTATCTCTGTATCTGCTTCTCTGCATATTTGTCTCTCTGTCTTTCTCCATATATGTCTCCTCCTCTGCCTCTCTGTCTCTTTTCTGCCTCCGCCTCTTTGGATCTGTCTCTCTGTCCCTGTTTCTCTGCTCCTTTCTGCCTCACTGCCAAGTATCTATCTATGAATGCCAATGTTTAGAGGCAGATAAAGAGAGGGAGAGAGAGACAGAGAAAAAGAGAAAGAGAAAGAGAAAGAGAAAGAGAGAGAGAGAGAGAAAGAAAAAGAGAAAGAGAAAGAGAAAGAGAAAGAGAAAGAGAAAGAGAAAGAGAAAGAGAAAGAGAAAGAGAAAGAGAAAGAGAAAGAGAAAGAGATAGAGAAAGAGAAAGAGAAAGAGAAAGAGAAAGAGAAAGAGAAAGAGAAAGAGAAAGAGAAAGAGAAAGAGAAAGAGAGAGAAAGAGAAAGAGAAAGAGAAAGAGAAAGAGAGAGAGAAAGAGAGAGAGAGAAAGAGAGAGAGAAAGAGAAAGAGAAAGAGAAAGAGAGAGAAAGAGAAAGAGAAAGAGAAAGAGAAAGAGAAAGAGAAAGAGAAAGAGAAAGAGAAAGAGAAAGAGAAAGAGAAAGAGAAAGAGAAAGAGAAAGAGAGAAGAGAGAAAGAGAAAGAGAAAGAGAAAGAGAAGAAGAGAAAGAGAAAGAGAAAGAAGAGAAAGAGAAAGAGAAAGAGAAAGAGAAAGAGAAAGAGAAAGAGAAAGAGAAAGAGAAAGAGAAAGAGAAAGAGAAAGAGAAAGAGAAAGAGAAAGAGAAAGAGAAAGAGAGAAAGAGAGAAAGAGAGAAAGAGAAAGAGAAAGAGAAAGAGAAAGAGAAAGAGAAAGAGAAAGAGAAAGAGAAAGAGAGAGAAAGAGAAAGAGAAAGAGAAAGAGAAAGAGAAAGAGAAAGAGAAAGAGAAAGAGAAAGAGAAAGAGAAAGAGAAAGAGAGAGAAAGAGAAAGAGAAAGAGAAAGAGAAAGAGAAAGAGAAAGAGAAAGAGAAAGAGAAAGAGAAAGAGAAAGAGAAAGAGAAAGAGAAAGAAAGATAGATAAAGAGAGATACAGAGGGAAGGTATGTTCAAATATGCGTACAAATTCAGGTCAGAACACTTTATTACGGTAATTCAGGCCATTTTGTGACTACAGCTACTCCATCACCTTTTCTCCCTACTTCTGCTTGGTCTCCTCACTGAAATCTCCTTTCTTCAGAAGCCTCCATCAACCTACGGGAAGTTGTCAAAGTAGAGAGCCCAAGTAGAGGTGGCGCAGGCAGCCAGAACGTAGACGGAGACAAGCACGGAACGGAACATCTTTCGATGGATTCAGAAGCCAACAGGGGCTTTTAAAGGCCTTCTGAGGCCAAAATCCAGTCCGTCGGGTCTTCAAAAAGTGGTCACAGTAGCGAAAAATGGCCGACCGCACGCAGTGAAACCTTGTGATCAACGAAACTGCAGGAAAAAGGTTGCTTCGCTGCAGCCTTTCTCGCTTTCTCTATGGGTGGTCTGCCATTTTTCGCTACTGGAACCACTTTTTGAAGACCGGACGGATTGGATTTTGGCCTCAGAAGGCCTTTAAAAGCCCCATGATCGCTTCAGAATGCATCGAAAGATGTTCCGTTCCGTGCTTGTCTCCGTCTACGTGCTGGCTGCCTGCGCCACCTCTGCTTGGGCTCTCTACTTTGACAACTTCCCGTAGGTTGATGGAGGCTTCAGAAGAAAGGAGATTTCAGTGAGGATGCCAAGCAGGAGTAAGAAGAAGAAGAAGAAGTGGTGGATTAGCTGTAGTCACAAAATGGTCACAATCGTCGCAATAAAGATTTTAGACCATTCCTTGTCCTTCTCTCTCTCTCTCTCTCCTCTCTCCTCTCTCTTTTCTCTGTCTATGCCTCTCTCTCTCCCTCCCTCTCTCTCTCTCCCCTCTCTCTCTCTCTCTCTCTCTCTCTCTCTCTCTCCCTCTCTCTCTCTCTCTCTCTCTCTCTCTCTCTCTCTCTCTCTCCCTCCTTCTCTCTCTCTCTCTCTAACCCAAATTCCAATGCTGCTCGATATCAAGAGCCAGACATTACACTCTCCGACAATGAAAGAATGGACCTTGCTCGAGAATATTTCCACGGCGGATGATCATTAATGCCACCACAGCCATTATAATTCCAGATATTAATCACTCAAACGAGAATTTTTGATTAAAAATGACACACACTAAGACAGAATAATATCAACTAAAAATACAGATGCTTAGGCTGTTTGGCTCATTTAAGCTACGATTAAGACAATGACAACAAATGGAAATAATTTGCGTTGTAATGGTTGTTACATTTTTAATTATCATTCACTTTAAAGTTTTGATAAAACAACAACCTAACGTTTTATTTTCTATATAAAAAATTATCTATCGATTGCTTTTTGAAAAACTAATTTTGGGTCGAACCGAGTTAAGCAAGGAGTGAACTAACAAAATAAAGTGTCTTTTTGGGTCCTTTGGGCACTAAGCGACTTTTCTGAGGAGTTCAAGACAAATCTAAATTTTTGAGGTCCGCGGTTTTTGTTCCGGGCTTTACTTTTACAGATTCTTTATCTTAAAACGACGACAACAAATGGAGGTGAGATTAAAGTTTGTGTTTTTTAAACCGCTCAGAAGAGCGTTCGGCAAAAGCCAGCAAAAAAGGCCGGCTCGCGGTCCTCAACGCCGAGGCGTTCTCCCGCTCGCCGAGCGCCTGTTTCCCTTTCATCGCGGGATTACCGGTTGTCGGTTTATTAGGGATTGCGAAATACAAACTACAGAAAGGATTCTGTGAAGTATGATTTCGAAGAAAAATGCTAGGCGCCCGACTACCCCTGGCGACGCCGCCGATCCCGTACTCGGATGAGTCGCGCGGCGATAATCAACCCCCGCAAGGAAGGGGAAACAGAGAAGGACTACTTTCCCACTTCAAATCTGGGCGAAAGCAAAGGGATTTACGGAAAAGGTCTTCAAAACAAAGCTTAAA
>JAJQXH010000037.1:640000-735000 GCA_022343465.1 Oscheius sp. G VE-2021 | reverse complement strand
GGCATTCCTTCCAAGCCCAGGAAATCCCCTTTGTATTCCTATGCATCTTTACAAATCTATTCTTTACTATGCCTAAACTAAGATTATTGAGTTCGACGGTTTCGTTGCTAAGAAAAAGGAGGTAGTTGATTTTCATTTATATATAATATTGTTTTTTTAAAGAACGGACACTATAATTAAGTGTGGAATAAGTAGGAAATAGAGGAAGAAGGAACTGGGCATTAAAATCTTCGAAAAAATGCTGCATCTAGACACCACATTCTGCCCGACGACGCATCCTCTGTTTTGTAAAAAGGGTGAGTGCGAGAGAGAGAGATGCCTCGGGTTATCGCGCGCGCGCCCGGGTTACGGTACCTAAACTCATCTAAACTCCTAACATATATACTTTTTTGGAAAGCTCTCCTCATTTTGTAACGGTCAAAAAACCGAAAAAATTATCATTTTTTAAAGGTTTTTCTACTTTTTTTTTACTATTATGGGTCAATTTGAGATTCCATCGTTTTCTACGAATAATTTGTCATTGAAATTATCTCTAAAACCTGTAACAAAGTTTAAATATTGTACTAATATATTCAATCTAATTCCCTTTTTAAGGCGAAAAGTCACACAAAAAAAGTTTTTTGAGCATTTTTTTTTGCTGTTTAGTGAATAAAATGATTAACAACAACAACAACAAAACTAAAACTTACCGCATTATTATTCTTTAATAAAAAACATTTTGGACAACAAAAATATTATTTGTGACTTTTTACCTATGAGTACAATACAAATTTATAAATGATTTCGATGGCAAATCATTTGTTAAAAACGATGCAGTAGGTAGCTAGTCTCGCAACCCATAATAGTCAAACAAAAGAAAAACCCTGAAAATTTTGTCTGTTTTTTGACCGTAACTTTTTTAAATGACTAAAAACGATAGTTGGCATGTATTACAAACTTACTCAAAATGACGAGAGCTATCATAAAAAAGTATTTATGTTAGGGGTTTAGATGAGTTTTGGAGAAGATACCGTAACCCGAGTATAGTAGTGTCTTAGAAAAGTGACCACCTTCAATTGGGCTCAAATTACGCGTACAACCTTCCTATGATCTAAAAACATTATTTTGAAAGTTTCAGCTCAAAATCTATTTTTTGACCCGGGTTACGGTAGGTCAAAACTTTGCCCCGAAAATTTTCAAAAAATTTGTAATTTTGTTGGTCATATATATTTTATTTTCATCAGTCATATATATTTTCATATATATCAGTCATATATATCAGTCATATATATTTTCATGTTGGGGATTAAATGGGCCAATTGATGAAATTAATGAAAACAGGTATCGACCAAACCTGAAAAAGTTAACATCGAAAAACCTCCAAAAACCCCTTTCACAGGCAGAAAAATATAAGGCCGAAAAATTTAACGCTTTTATGGAAATCTACGTAAAACTTTGCGTCGAAAGAGACTTTCAAATCAAAAATCAAAGGTGACTATTTTAGTTGAAAATCCGTTTCGAAATGCAATTTTGGCCAAAAACGCCGAACAACGTATTTTTCGCATCTGAATGAGTTTTTGATATATTTGCGTTTTTTGGCGTTTTTATGCGAAATTTTCACTTTCAAACGGATTTTTAACTAAAATAGTCACTTTTGAATTTTACATAAACTTCAATGAAAATGATAACTTTTTCCTTGCCTGCATAGTCCAAAACCTCGAAAAACATTTTTTTGATGGTTTTTTTTGAGATTTTTGAGGTTTCAGGAGCAAAACCCTTATGTTTTTATTATTAGGACCGGTGCTATGGTCAAATTTCCCACATTTTAATATATATCACTTTGAAGTTTGACATTTTTTGAAAATATTGAGTTTAAATTTTTGACCTACAGTAACCCGGGCCAAAAACTCGATTTTGAGCTGAAACTTTTAGAATAATGTTTTAGCCTATAGGAAGGTTATATACCACTTTAGAGCGAAAAGGGAATTATGGGACGGTCTTAAAAAAACAAGTTTTCAGCTATTATGCAAGGAGAAGCCGAGCTTGAAATGGCCTTTTTCGTCCTTTTCGATCAACTAAACACACTTGAAGATCTTGTAAATGACCGGTTCAACGAGTTGGAGGGATTCGTTGATCGAAAACAGTTTGAAACTGTAAACCTAATCAAATGGGCTTTTCTGAGGTATGGGCTATTTAGGACATAACAGACCCAGCTACTATCCTTTGGGACGAAACTTTGGCCTTCTTGGATAATGAAACTTCGTCTGTGGAAACATTGACAATGCTGGAATCCGAGTGTAATCAACGAATCCCGTGGAAAATTGCAAAAGTCAGTTATTGATCGGGTCCTGGATATTTTTTCAATTAATTTAAACAATTAAGTTAATTTAAAATTTTTTTAAATAGTACACCATACTGTTTCAACCCACTTCAGCTCCAACATTGTTAAAGGTCTGCTGGTGAGATGGAGCGCGCTTATAGAAACGTCATTAAAACAGGCCCAAAACTGAATTTTTGAAAAGCTCGTTCTCTGCGATTACGCATTTTTAAAATTCAAATTCAAAAGAAAAGGTCGTTTTATAATGCAAACTGAGTATTTGAAATTGTATGAAATTTGGCCGAAAAATTGAATTTTCCAACCTCGACATATAGTGAAAATAAGTGGAATTTCATACAATTTCAAACATCTAATTTACATTTTATTCTGAGTATTTATTTTAAATTAGAACATGCAAAAATGCGTATTCGCAGAGAACAAGGCTTTTGAAGTTGTTCGCAAGACCAAAACCGAAGTTCTGACCCCCAACCGCGCTCCAGTGCTAACGACAGTCCTTTAACTCGGGATTCGAAATTCCCAGGTTCCGCTGAAACAACGTGCTTACTTTCATTTTAAAAATCTAATTTGTTGTAAAGAAAACTTTTATTTTTAGATTTTTTTTTAATTTAAAAAAATGTTTTGTCTTTAAAAAATTATTTTTCAATAAATATTTTTTTCCATTAGAAATAGGCAATCCTGAGTGAATTGCAACAAAATTGTTTAAAAAATTGTAATTTCTTGTTTCAAATGGGGGTTGCGGTCGCCGAGAGGTCTCCGCGAACAAAAAATCGCCACTGTTCATACAGTCATAGCTTTAGAAAATCTATAATCGCCTCTACGGCCCTAAATTTAATTTATTATCTTTTGTAGTTAATCTTTTTTTTACAGTTTTTAGAGATGGTTTCAATGACAAATTTGTTGTAGAACGATTTTTATCGATTTTTTTGTCGATATATCGATTTTTGCCCGGGTTATCGCGCCGGTTTACGGTATCTTTTGCCAAAACTCATCTAAACCCCTAAAGTATATACTTTTTTCGAAAGCTCTCGTCATTTTGAGTAAGTTTGCAATACATGTCAACTATCGTTTTGGCCATTTAAAAAGTTACGGTCCAAAAACCGACAAAATGTTTTTTTTTAAATTCAGTACTAATATATTCAATATTATTCGCTTTGTAAGCTCAGAGGTCTTCGCGAACAAAAAATCACACATGTATATACAGTCATAGCTTTAGAAGATCTATAATCGCCTCTACGGCCCTGATAACACTCTGATGACGCAAGTGAAAGCGAACAAGTGGTCAAACGTCAGCTTCATGCACACCAAGGATATGCTGATGTACAGAATGTTCCAAATGATGTCCGTCCAGGCCATTTGTCTTGGAATTCAGCACGGCGAAAATTACGATTTGACGCAAGACTGGGAAATGAAAAGAATTGGAACTATCTACGATTCGGTGGTGCGAAACATCATTAGCATGAGGGAACAGCAGGAAGAGCAGTACTTTGACGCCATGATTAGAGAGGTTTCGCGGGAAAGCATAGATGCAGGTGGATCAAACATGGACATCATGCTGAGACTCTCTGGGCTTTTGAACGAACGGTATCCATGGTAAGTCGGAGGGTGCCTTAAAGGGGAAGGACCGCGTAAAAATAATTTTTCTAATTTTGTGATAAAAACCTAGATCTCATTCCCAGGATTCCGAAAAATACCTCTATTGCCAATTTTGGATAAAAAAAAATGAACAGATTTAGAAGCGTTTGAAATTTTTGGGAAATTGACGTTTGAATTGCCGCCAACTCTGCGTCTCCCCATTTCCCACACTCTCTCGCCCACTCTAGCCGTGTTTCCGTGCGGCAAACGCGTAAAACGGCCGTGTAAACGCGCCCCTTTTGCAGTCCAAATCATATAAAAGGGGGTGTGTTTCAGAATCGTGGAAACGATAACTATTCGATGACATAATTGTTAAGAGACTTTGAAAAATCAATTTTACGAGGTCCTTCCCCTTTAAAGATAGTGAGAATCGAATAGAGCTCAAAACGAGATATCTCTAACTCAATGCAAAAGAAAAAGCAACATCGGGGTCCGAACTCGAGACCTCTCGCTTATCAGTCCGCCATCCTCCCTACTGCGCCACGCTGACCACTGGGCCTAGTAGGCGCGGCGCTATACTGGAAAAGGTGGCCACATACTTGTAGTTTAAGGATACGTTTTCAAAGTCTGCTGAGCTGCCTTGGTTTTCGAGTTATCGCATATTTTCTATCACCGCTATCCCCTGCGTGATAGTCATGGATGCGCTGCAGAGTACAAACTCGATTTCTCAATAGCAAACAAAGTTTTTTTGGCAAAAAACCTCAAAAAACAGCACTTTTTTGCAGTTTCCATTACGGTAGACGGCTAACTATGTTTTTTTCTGTTTCTCCAAGCATTTTCGGATAACTTTTCTTAAAGATTAAAATCGGTGACTTTAGGGACTCGTTCTACGTTGAAGTCAGTAACAGAGGCTGCGATAACCGCCACGGTTTCTACGCCAACAACACCGGAAGGACAAGAGGTTTCGCGGATTGGTGGTCTCCCGGCTGGAACAAGGCCGTCAAAATTGCCCGTTATTGGCCTCGTCAGCTCACGGACGACGAAGTCAGCAGATTTTCTGCACGTCTAGGTGGTGGAATTATCGCTCACGATTTTGATGCAACGGAGTACGCAAACTGGAAAGGTCTATCGGATCCTTCATCAGTCGTAAGTGAAAGAAAGAACACGTCTAGGTTTCAATTGCAGGCCCTCGCTACCACATGGTTTGACTCATGTTCAGTTGATGCACATTGTAACATCGGAATGAATCCTGCAGTGGGGATGATTTTTGTGTATGCTTGGTACTATGATCGTCAGCATCACCATGGTACACAGGAGGTTTGCAACTGAAATTACTTCAAGTGGAACATTTATTTAGATTTTCTCGGCACCTGAACGCTCCAGTAACGTCCCATATGACCTCGGCTTCTGGATCAGATAGACGACCGTTTCAAAGTGATCAGCCACAAATTGTGAAACTGCAACGATTTACGGGCAAGAGAGAGAGAGAGAGGGAGAGAGAGATAATAACACTTCCTTTGTTTCATTTAACCTTCATTTATCTCTGGAACTGTGTCTTCCTTTCTTTCCTCCTTCTACCAAAAGTGCCTTGGATTCGCCTTTTCCTCCAGTTCCCTCATTTTCTCCATCGCCTGTGCCAATTGTTCGTGCAGGTGTCCGAACTGCTGTGGATGTCTCAGCAGAGTGTACTCGTAGATCGCCCTCACAACCGCCACCACGTTCGCCGGCCGTTGGAATGCTCCGAAGCGATTCTCCCGCAACTGGGTGGTCAGCAGCTGAGGCGCAGGGGTGGTCCTTCCGTTCCTCAGCTCGTCCAGCAGAAGGGCCACAGCACAGAAGACGGGCGCGCGGTCCGTGCCGAATTTACTGTGCACGACCACGGTTCCTTTGATTTTATTCACGGCGGCCACGAGGTTCTGAAGAATTTATTCTAATTAAAGAAGGTCATTTTTGCCTCCTTGAGGCTTTCAAAAATTGCGTATTCCCCCCCTGTTTCAGGGGGAAGACCCCATTCAGCGGCGCCGCCGATGTGGTACGGGGGTGAGTCGCGGGGGAAAGACAAAACGCACCATGAGATGGATCATGCTGGGCTGCTGTTGAAACCTCCAATTCATGAAATGAAAGTGGAAAACGGTCCTTTCGGCCTTCAGACTCCTGCATCTGACCCTCAGTTTGCTCACTCTCACACAGGGCACGTGGTCGTAATCGCTGAATTGGTCCGTCGGATCCACCGGTTTCATCGGCATTTCCATCACCAGCTCATCCCTCCAATTCTTGTGTTTCTGAATCTCCGGCCGAGGGCCATCGTCAGGAGGCATCCAGCACACCCCTAGGACCAATTAGGGCCTTAACTTAAGGCCTTACCTTCGTTAGTTACAGTAATCCTCCTTCTTCCCTGCTGGTTCGGGTGGTAGTCCTTCTTGTGACAGGGAAAGTATCGGCTGCAGTTTTCCACGCGAGTGTCCAGACAGAAGAAGTTCCCAATCATTACGATCGCCTTGCATTTGTGGTCCAAAACCATCGACCAAAAGTCGTAATCTGTGTTTCGCAGGGGAGATTGGGTGGCTATGAAGCGTTTCGGCTTCGAAGGAAGACCCATGTAGTTGGCATTAATCTGAAAAAAGTTAATTTGCAAAAAAATGGGAAAAAATACACTTATCTTATAAAGTTAGTGAAGCAAAAGACTACAGCCACCTAGGGGGGTCGAACCCCTGACCGTTGGATTAAAAGTCCAACGCTCTACCACTGAGCTAAGGAAGCTGCAGTGCGCGGCGCCATTTATATCGCGGCGGCGGATAGCGGCTTGTAATAGCAGATGGCCAACGCGTAATGGGCACCTGGGGGTTATTGGTGGCTTCTGTGATTAATTTTATCTAAAGTATATATTTAAAACAATTACATTAGTTTATTTAGGCACGATTAATGCTATTACAACCGTTTTCGATTTTTGTCAATATATTTCGCTCTATGGATTTCAGAAAAAAGAACGCTTCAAAATCGATGCAAAGAACAACCGAATGTGGTATAATTAGAATCCTCTTAGCAAGCACAAAATGAAATTCCCATGCCGGGAATCGAACCCGGGGTTGATAAGGACGGCCAGTGCGCGCCGCAGCTTTTAACGACTGCGATTGCGCAGCGAAAAAAAGGCGGAGATAGAGAGATAGAGATAGAGAGAGAGAGAGAGAATCAGAGAAAGAGAGACCACCCACATAGTCAGAATCCATTCCCCATCTCTCCCTCCTCAGAACCACCCTCGCCTTGACTGGAGCGTGTCCAAACTGCGTAATATTCCTGGGATCCCTCGGATCCATGTCTCTTCCCGTCTGCGTCTCATTCTCTCTCGTCTCCCTCATATTGACCTCTCCCATCTGTTTCAAAATCAGCTTCATCTGAAGCCAAAAGTACTTCTGTTCCAAGATTCTTCTGAAAACTCACACTTTCGACTTCTGGAAATTCCGTGAATTTGAATCTATCCGTCACCACTGGATTAGTCACTGGAAATTGGAACCTTCCAGTGGCGATGACGTCATATTTGCGGATTTTCTTTCGTTTGCAGTACCAAATGAGGACTCCGGCGGCCACAAGGAGGATTATTGCGATGACCCCGACAACTACTCCCAGAATGACATGGCTTCCATGGGAAGAGGGTTCTTCAGAAGAACTAGGGGTGTCTTCTGCAGAGAGAGGTTAGAGAGAAAGAGAGAGAGAGAGAGAGAGAGAGAGAGAGAAAGAGAGAGAGAGAGAGAGAGAGAGAGAGAGAGAGAGAGAGAGAGAGAACCGACCTTTCATTGCATCGCAGACCGGGAGAATGAGGGAATGAGGAAGAAATGGGGAGAATTAGCATCACAAATTTACGCTTATTTCATCAATCCAATAAGAAGGAATTTGAATAAACCAGTCACGTTAAGTGAGACACCATACGGTTAGAGACGCAGAGGGGTAGACAACATACGGTTAGAGAAGCAGAGAGGCCGACGACAGAAGGTTAGGGACGCCGAGAGTTAGATTACTTACGGTTATGAATGCAGAGATTTAGGCGACATATTGCCTTGCCTCTCCCAAAACGTCCCTCCAACTCTTGTCGCTCGCACCCGTACGGAATCGGTTCCTCGTTCATACGACTACCGACTCCCCGCCGCCGAAACTCGCAGCGATGAGGGCATTGCGGTGTCGCCTGGTTCCCCGTAGTTGCCAGTTCGTTGTCCAAAATTCCTTGTGTTATGCTTCGTTCCAGCGTGCTCCTGTCGCCTCAGGAAGGCACGCTACCAGGCTAATGTAAGCTTCTGATGCTTACATAAGGCACAATTTTTGGAATCCCTTCCTTTAGGGGAGGGAGCAAATTTTAAGGTTTTCATGCTTTTCAAAGCAGATTTCTATTTTCAAAACCAAAAATTCATTTTAAAAAATTGTTTTCAAAAGCGAACTTTGCTTTTGTTATCAAAAAAAGCCGAAGTCTGCGCTTTATTCGTTTACCCAAATTGCGATATTTCTAATTTGAAAAAATTATTTCAAAAAGCGAACTTTGCTTTATTTTTTCGGAAAGAAAGCAATTCTGCGCAACCTATTGTACCTCAATTCACTCCTTCGAAATGGTCCTCCATTTTCCCTCCCTTCCCCGTCTTCTTCAAATCCAAGTGGTAGAAAAAGTTTGTTTTTTTTTAACATTTAAAATTCTAAAAATCCAATTTTCAGATGGCACAAACAGAGTTCATCAACTTTGAGAGCAGTTCTCAGCATTCCTCTTTTGTTTCGAACGACATCAGGCACAATATTTGGTACGAAAGCACTAAACCAGAATTTCGAAACTTTCTTACAATCTATCATTTAGACACTGAAAATGTGAGTTTGGAAAGTTGGTATATACAAATTTTTAGAAACTGAAAATATGGTATCAAAAAGCTGTGCCTTTTGATAAAGAAGATCCTTGGATGAGCTTTGAATTGGCAGAAAATACAAGAATTAGGATCAAAGCCGACTGTCTTTTGGTGGAAGTAAGAGGGCAGAGAGAGGGAGAGACAGAGAGGCAGATACAAATAGAGAGAGAGAGAAAGAGAGAGAGAGAGAGGGGAAGGAGAGAGAGAGGGAGAGAGACGGAGAGAGAGAGAGAGAGAGAGAGAGAGAGAGAAAGGCGGAGAGAGAGAGAGGGAGAGAGAGACGGAGAGAGAGAGAGAGACAGAGAGAGAGAGAGACAGAGACAGAGAGAGAGAGAGAGATCCAGTTTTAAGGACAACTTCACCGAAGACTTCTGCCAACTCCTTCTCAAAAAGATCGCTCGTTTGCAATTTTCATCAAAAAGGCTGAAGTTATACTACAACCCAATCAATTGCACAGTCAACAGTTGGAACAAACTGCTAACTGTAAACAAAATACTTTTATAAAAATAAACCTTTAATTTTAGGCCTTAAAGACCGTAAATATTTGGGCAACTCAATTCCCTCCAGAATACCTAAAAGCTCCGGTAGTGAAAAAGGTTGATTTTTACTTTAAAATTTCATTTTTTTAAATTTTAATTTTGAAACCTTTTTTTTAAATTTTAATTTTTAAAAATGATTTTCAGCTGAAAAATGTGATCCTTCATTGCCCATTAACGGATGATCAACTACCTCTCGTGAAAGCCACTAGCATCTATCTCTTCCATACGCATATAACCCCAGAAGGAGTAAATCTCTTTCTGAAAGTGAGATTTACAAAAAAACGTTGATTAAATAATTGATTTTTAGGAATGGATGAACGGAAAACGTGCAATAAGAGAAGCGACTATCATGGGATTTCCAGCTGAAAATGCAGAAAAAGAGGTTTTTTCTGGAATTCCTTTTTACAAAGTGGACGAATATGGACGTTTTGTCGTCGAGAGGAACGATGGAATTCATAAGGCACCGCAACGTCTCATAGGCAGCGCCACGGGTGGCCCAGGGGCAGCGGCGGAGCGCCACCCACACGGCTCCGGTACGACCCCCGCCGGCGCAACCACCGCGGAACGGACAAAAACGGAAAAGAGAGCACCACCAAGGAGGAAAAACAGAAACAAGTGAAACACGATTTGTTTTGATATTCTTTTAAAATTAAATGAATTTGATACAAATTCTTCACAGTTATGGTGGCAACGTCTCTTAAAGGGGAAGGACCTCGTAAAATCAATTTTTCAAAGTCTCTTTACAATTGTTTCATTGAATAGATGTCGTTTCCACGATTCTGAAACATACCCCTTTTATATGATTTGGACTGCAAAAGGGGCGCGTTTACACGGCCGTTTTACGCGTTTGCCGCACGGAAACACGGCTAGAGTGGGCGAGAGAGTGTGGGAAATGGGGAGACGCAGAGTTGGCGGCAATTCAAATGACAATTTCCCGAAAATTCAAGCGCTCCTAAATCGGTCCATTTTGATCCAAAATGGGCAAAAGAGGTATTTTTCGGAATCCTGGGAATTAGATCTAGGCTTGTATCGCAAAATCAGAAAAATTATTTTTACGCGGTCTATCCCCTTTAATATAAGCAACTTATCAACCGATGAACATACTGAAAATATTTAAGACAACGGTAAAGAACAATCAAAAATTCAATGAATTTTCGAATTCAACTATCTGTCCCATCTACTTTTCAATTCGACATCTTTCTCCCCTATACTCCTTTCTCGCTTTTGTTTCAAAAACTATCCACAACAGACATTTCTGACACAAACAGAAACCCTGCTGAGCTGATGTCTGCCGATGATGGGCAAGGGGTGGCCGCCAGCTGGCGGCCAGACGGCGCACTCGGACATACACCGAATATGCGCCACGGGCCAAGTATGGCGCACTCTTTTTGACGCTATTTCCCCCGCGCTGCGGAAGGACCGGGTGCGTCTTTTTACGCGCTTTTCTTTGATTTTAAGCAGTCATTTCTAGCTTTTTTCATTTTACTTTTCGTAAATCTCGTGAATTTTTGAAGAACCTCGAACACGACGATCTCATTGATGTTTTCTCGTATACCGATCTTATCAAGCTTCTTTGAACACTGAAACATGTTGAAACTCAGATTTACAATTTTGCGCCTCTTATTGCTGCTCTTTTCATAGTTGGATGAGATCAAGTGAGTCATTTACAACAATAACAAGATGTTTTGAATTTTGACCGGTAATAAATGAAAACAAGATATAAGTTTTTGCCTTCGAATATTTTAGCCATTACTTATCATTTTGCACATTTTAGCAACTTAAGAGAGTTTTTCTGAGAGTCTCGAGCCGAGCCGAGACCCCGAGAAAAAGTTGATGTCTCGGATTTTGCTGATAATTTAATTTGAGATGGATCTAACGCGAAATAACCAAGAAACACCTTTATTTTTTATTTTTCAAAATTTTTAAAATTTTTAAAATTGCAAGTTCAGTAAATGACTATCTCCGCTCCCAGTGACCCTACGGACTTCCGGGAGGCGTCAAACAATTTCAAATAGTGTGCTGACAAATTTATTCTTTTCTGGTTTTGTGAAAAAATTATGATCAACCCTTGATTTTTTCGAAAAACTTCAAAAAAATCAGCAAAAAATCACATTTTTGCTCGCTCTGTTTTCCTTATTCAAAGGCGAGCTTAGTAACCTATTTCATTGGATTTGTCGTAAAATTTCCATGATTTTAGAAACCGAATTTTATCATTGAGAAACTTCGATTTTTCTATGGAAATTTGGTCAAAACACGAGCAAAATTGCCCAAAAACAATAGTCAAAAAGAAAAAAAAACATGTTTTATTAAAATTGTGGATTTCTTAGTTCAGAACCACTGTTTAGGATAACAAAAGGCCATAAAAAAGGTTTTTAGTTTTTTTGACACTTTTGACCAAAGTGTTTTTGGGTAATTTTGGTCGTTTTTTGACCAAATTTCGATAAAAAAATAGAAGTTTCTCAATGATAACATTCGATTTCTTATGTTTGCATTCCCTTAAAATAACGGAAATTTTACCACAAATCCAGTGAAATAGGTTGCTAAGCTCGCCTTCGCCTTTGAACGTGAAAAACAGGGCGAGCAAAAATGTGATTTTTTCGCTGATTTTTTTTTGAAGTTTTTCGAAAAAATCAAGGGTTGATCATAATTTTTTTCACGAAACCAGAAAATAATAAATTTGTCATTTGTTGTTGTAAAAGTTATTTGTTGTTACGATACTTTTTTGAAACTGCCTAAGAAGGGGAAGAAGAAGAAGAAACTCGTGAACTTTTAAAACTAGCAATCAATAAAATGTAAAAAAGACAAAAATGTAGATTTAAGATAGGCGAAAAAGAGAAGAATGTGTTTTAGCGAGTGATCTTTTTTTTAAAATTTACTGTGCAAACTTCTCGTACGTTTTTTGAATCTTTTTTTACACATTTTTGGGAACCAATGTTTCATAGCGGCGTTATTATTTTTTGTTATTTTAAATGACAATGGGTCAGAGGCAATTTTTGACTGTATTATATTCTTGGAATTTAGCAAAATTTCAATAAGCGATTTCACGATTAATTTGTTTTTAAATTCCCTGATTTTTGCATCAGTCGGGCACAAATTTTTTTGCTGTGAAAAGCTATTATTTTAAAAAGCAACACTCAATTAATCTTCACGTTTTAAAACGAGATATCTCTAAGGAGCGAGCGATATCCATGCGACACAAGAAAAATGGATTTGGCCAAAACTTTGTAAAAAGCATTTATTTGATCCAAAAATACAATTCTGAAACATTTGGGTCAATATCGATTTTTTGCCCCGGGTTATCGCGCGCGCACCCGGGTTACGGTATCTTTGCCAAAACTCGTCTAAACCCCTAACATATATACTTTTTCAAAAGCTCTCGTTATTTTGAGAAAGTTCGTAATACATGCCAACTATCGTTTTTGGTCAATTAAAAAAGTAACGGTCAAAAAACCGACAAAATTTTTATTTTTTCAAGGTTTTTCGATTTTTTCACTATTATGGGTCAATTTGCGAAACTAACCACCTACTTAATCGTTTTCTACGGATAATTTGTCATTGAAATCTTCTTTAAAAACTAAAAAAAGTTTACTCATTGTACCCATATATTCAATTTAATTCGGGCTCCCCAGCCCCTTTCCTAAATCATTGGTTGAATATTTTGTCTACTTTTTTGTTATTTTATGAATATCCTTACAATTCCAAATTTTTTGCCCTTTACAATCACTTTTTGTTTTCAGATGGATCGAAGTCAATACATGCGCGGGCAAGAACTCTTTGCGATGTTGGACAGCTTCGCCGAGAGCGCAAGTGCCGCAAAAATGGAAAAATGGATGAAGGAGGAGAAGAAGAAGGAACGCCTGGAGCAGTCTCGCAGGCTGAAGGAGTCGCCGACCTATAATGTGAACTACAACGAGAAGTTGGATAGGGCGATCTACGAAAATAGGAATAAAGTGTAAGTCACTTAATATTTGTAATTTTCAATCAATGCGAAAAACATAAAAATTTCAAATAACCAAATATAATTCTTAACATTTCAGGGTTATCAAGTCTAACGATAAGGAAAGCAAAGACTTCTACAAGGTACTTGGCAAGATCGGCTCTAAGCTCAGCAAAGAGATTTATAAGGTCATGAAGAAGGTACACGCTTTAAATTTTTAACCAAGTTTTTAAACGGGTTTTCATTCAATTGCTGTGAGTTTTTTGTACTTTTCTTGCCAAATACATAACTGGAAAACAAAACATTTAAAATATCTTTTCGGGCAAGCCAGAAAAAACGTAAGAAATATTAGTTATTTTAAAGGGAGCAACAGTCTCCTTTTTTAAATGAGGACTTATCAAAAGAAAGCAAAAGAATTAAATCGCAACCCCAAAACCACCTCTGGTGTGTTCATCGCTTGATTATATTCGAGCGATTTATCCATAAACTGGACAACACAAAAATAAGTTACATCACACCAGAGGTGGTATTGCGGTTGCGATATAAATCTTTTGCTCACTTTTAATAGTGTTCTAATATAAATATTGTTCTCTTTTTATACGATGAGGAACCAAACCACCCACTCTTTATGCGGCTCGCTTTTTCACTCATTAATTCGACTTGTGTTTGCCTTTCGGGCTCATTACAGTATGCGGCGGGACTGCTCTTGCCGCAGCCGCCGATCTCTTACGGGTGTGAAACGCGCCGCGATGTCAGACACACAGAGTTTTCTGCGTCTTTTCAGGCGGGAACAGACGTGTAAACACCGGGCACATTGTTCGTTTATGAAGCAAGCCGTCTATAAAATAGGGCAGACCTGGGACAAACTTTTAGAATTTGCTGAAAACTTGTGTTTGACATCCCTATGACCCAAAAATGTTATTCTGAAACTTTAGGGCCGATGCCACTTTTGGGCGCCGGGTTGCGGTAGGTGAAAGTGAAATACGGTAGTTTTTCAAACTTGATCAAAACACAAAGTTGTATATATAAAACGATTACAAATTGCATTCTAAGAAACAATGTCAATTAATGCATACTTGATTTATTGACAACAAACAAAGTTTTTGGCAAAAAAATAATTTGTTGTTTCAGAGAACTCCCCGTAATCACGACCGGGACACAGCCATCTTCTTTGATATCCTGGCGGCAAAGGACGCCGAACTAGAGGAGATCGCCAGGAAAATCCTAAAGTCCAAGCCAACAGCATGGGATCGGAAAAGTTTCCTAGTGAGTAATTTTTTAAACATCTTGCTATCAGTTAAATGGACATCATTTTACAATTCGAGTTTTAAGTTATCATTAACAAATTAATTTTATTTTTTATTTTTTTATTTTTTTATACTCTTTAACTTTTCTAAGGTATGTTGGCCGACATTTTAACGCAATTATACATTTAAAATAAGTTAGCAAAACATTTGTTCGATTTTAATCGTAAAAGTCAATTATATTTTTGAAAACACATTTCAAGTCTGAACTTCAAATTTTTTTTAAAAGTTCTAATCACTTAGTTTTCCAAGTGCCTATTGTTTTACAATCAAATGAATCCTTCCCTTTGCAAGTAATCAAACTTTTTTTTACAATTACCAAATTGCTTTTTCCAGGGCAAGATGTTCTCGAAGAAACCGAAGAACGAAGACCTGGAGACCCTGATTAAAGAAGTGGTCGAAAACTTGGAAAACAATGTGTGGAGATGGGAGCGAGTGGACTACAGAACATATCGTTGGTTAGTAATTTAAGACAGGTTTTTTGATAGACCAGAGGCCACAGGAAACAATGTAAATTAGTGCAAATTTGATTTCTTGACAAAAAACCCCTCAAAAAACAACTTTTTCGCAGTTTTGTGGATTTTGCGAAAAACTTTTCCGTGCCCAGGTCAGAGACGCAGAAGCCCAGGTTAGAGACGCAGAAGCCTAGGTTAGAGACGCAGAGGGAGAAAAGTCAATCGTGTTCATGTTCATTGTCCCTATCAGACATTGTACTCAATCTGGAGGACCTTCTTCCCCATAACCCCATCCTTCCCAAACAGCTCCCGACTGAAGCTCGCTCCCTTCTCCACATCCACCCAGAGCACCGTCAGACGGTCGCTTTTCTTCGTCCTCTCCTCCTCCGTGAATCCATTGAACGACACGAAGGAATTGATGTTCCTGCCAGCCTCCAGAATCCCATAGGCAGGATTAGCCTCGAACTTCTCCGGACGGGTGGTCTTCATCGACCAGGCGATGTCAGTAGGGCCACTGAAATTACGGTAAAGGTGCTCCATTGCGAATGCCACCCACTTGTTGAAGATCTGGACGGGGGTCACTTGCGGCACATCCAGCGGGGCATTGAGGACCAATCGACCGGCCGGCTTGGTCTCAATTCGGCTGACCAGGGGTCCATCCATGACCAGGGGTTCTTCCATGGGCTCCAAGGCGACGATCTTGAAGCGATTGGCCTTCCGGCTGTCCATGGTCACAGTGTTCTGGGTGGCCTTCGATTCTAAACAAGGGGTTGCGGAAGAAGAGATTGAAGGTTTACTGGAGGACTTGGTGGAGTGCTGGGTCTTCTGGGTGGTTCCGATGCTCACTTGGCTCTTCTGGGCTTTCTTGTTGGCCCTGATCTTCTTGAAGAACTTGGAGTTAAGGGAAGACTTCTTGGAGACGGTAGATGGCTTCTTGGAAGGCTCACGAGCCGTCTTGGCGCTGGAAGACTTCAGAAGGGGAGTGGCACTGACGGTGAGGCTGAAAGAAGGGTCGCAAAAATTTTTTTTGTTATTGTGTTAAAAGCCTAGATCTCATTCCAAGGATTCCGAAAAATACCTCTTTTACCCATTTTGGATACAAATGAATCGATTTAGGAGCGCTTGAAATTTGGGGAAATTACCATTTGAATTGCCGCCAACTCTGCGTCTCCCCATTTCCCACACTCTCTCGCCCACTCTAGCCGTGTTTCCGTGCGGCAAACGCGTAAAACGGCCGTGTAAACGCGCCCCTTTTGCAGTCCAAATCATATAAAAGGGGTATGTTTCGAAATCGTGGAAACTGTATCTTTTCAAGGAAACTGTAATAAAGATACTTTGAAAAATAAATTTTTATGAGATCCTTCCACTTTATGTCTCGCTTTCTTTCTTTCTCTCTCTCTCTCTCTCTCTCTCTCTCTCTCTCTCTCTTTCTCAACTCACTTGGCAGTCGCATCTCCCTTCCTCACTTCCTCTACCGACACAGAAGTCTCACTCTTCCTCCTCTTATCCCTCTGAGTGATGACTGAAAACCCTCCATTTCTCTTACTCTCAGCTGTTTTTTTACTATCAGAAGGCCTCCTAGGCGTACTGTGGATGATCTTCAAAGTCTCCTCCTTCTGCGGAGTCTTCGGCGGAGGGACGGCATTCGGCGTGGGAGGCAGTTCCATCGAGGGGGAAATCCTGATATCCTGACTTGTGGAGACTCCAGGAGGCGTCTTGGCTGAGATGGGGCTCTTCGGCTCGATGACCACCGGCTGATGCTCGGCTGCGATCCTCAAAGGAGCATCCACAGAAGGAACCACAAAGCGACGCTTCTCCCGAGGCGTCAAGAGGAGACTATCCGAAAGAGAGGCCTTTCCCTGCAACTACCGTACCCCTCCCTATTCGTGGTGGTACCCACGTTAATGTCATGGCTGCTGGAGATCGGGGCCAAGGCCAATTTCTCATCGGCGAAGGCGGCGTCGTAGATCCTCCGGTGCATGTCACTCCACCCGGCGGCCTTCTTCCACAGCTCCTTGGAAACCTTGATCTCCCTCGTGACTTCAATCGTCTGCCCGGCGACCTTGCTCCACTCGGCAAAGTAGAACGTTTGGCCGTTGATCGCCTGGACTTCCGGACATTCTCTCCTTAAGAACAGAAGTTGAAGTCAATTCAGGGGGTCCTACAGAAGGTTCAGAGGTTCAGTGATGGGGGTGTCCTTCTGGGTGGAGGGGTCGAAGGAGACGACCAAGGCTTCGCTGTTGCTGATTGAGTTGAAGTTTCCGTTAGTCGAGTGGCCGCAGTGGATGTTCAAAGACCTCGGCTGGCTTAAAAGGAAGAGACATATAGAGAGAGAGAGAGACTGAGAGAGAGAGAGAGAGAGAGAGAGAGAGAGAGAAAGAGATTACCTCTCCCCATTGATCACCACTTCTCCCACCCTGAAGAAGGGCTTGTAGTCATAGTTCCTGACGTTGTCCATCTCATGGTACTCCTTCATGACGTGGAACCTCTGGACCAAGACGAACATTTCTCCGACGCTGACCCTAACGTCCATCAGTCCCAGCCTTCTGTCATCTTCAGAAACAGAGTAGCTCCTGTGGACCTTCAGAAGGCCTTTCTCCCTCAGCCTGGCACGGATCTCCTCTTCAGAAGCATCGGCGGAGGCGATCAGGGCGACACTCTCCAAGTGGAGTTCCTCGGCTTTGCGAAGGAGGGTGTTGGTGGTCCGGATCTAAACCAAAGTGTAAATTTCGTCTTCTGCTTGAGTCCACCGTGCAGGGGAAGGTCATCTTGAGGACAGAGGCAGGCTGAGGAGTAGTCTCCTTGAAGAGAGGAAGCTTCGGCGATGGCAGCTTCTGGTGATTGCCTTTGGAGGAAGGCGAGGGCTTGTAGATTGCACTAACGTCTGGGTGGAAGGAGGGAGCCTCGTCGCGGACAGGAGTAGAGCAGCAGACGGGAGCGCAAGGAGGAGGCGTCGGGATCGAGGCAGCCGATATGGAGTCAGAGTGGGGGGATCTGGCGGGGCTCGACTGGGAGGGGCTTCTGAAAAGAGTAAGGGTCGAGAGAGAGAGAGAGAGAGAGAGAGAGAGAGAGAGAGAGAAAGAGAGAGAGAGAGAGGCACAATTCATTTCCTAGCATGTTTATATCTGAAGCGGTTGTGTTCAATGAAATGAGACAAGGAGATCTTAAAAGCGTCAAATGACTCATTTCTTAGCTTTCAATGATGTAAGGCGGTTGTTTTCTCTTCCAGAGGGAAGGTGAGAAAAAGCAGAAAGCACCAGATCTCATTTTCAAGGCCAACGAGGTGAAAAGCGGTTGTTTGGCTGCTTTTCGGTACATGATGTAAGGTCATTTCCCAGTGTAGTGAGGTATAAAGCGGTTGTTAAAGCGTTTCCTATCCTAGGCTGTCCAGGGTTGTAGAGCGGCTGATACCTATAGAAAGAAAAGAGAGAGAAAAAAGAAAGAGAGGTTTGAGACGCAGAGCAGCGAGAGAATCAGACGGCTGCTAGATCAGGGTCACGAGGGAGCAGATAAACGCGAGAGTAGGTCAGGTAATGGTTAGAGAGACGCAGAGATAAAGATCAGATGTAGGCTGTTAGAGACGCAGAGACCAGAGAGAGAGAGAGAGAGAGAGAGATAGATAGATAGATAGATAGAGAGAGAGAGGGAGGGAGGGAGAGAGAGAGAGAGAGACAGAGAGAGATTTCCAACCTCTCACTGTTAGACGGCGAAGGAGTCCTCTTCCTCCTCGACGAATCTCCCGGAGAAAGAGACCTCAGCCGTCCACCGATGGACGAACGGCGATGCCTCTTCCTCATCTGCTCCTTCCTTCCCGATGACTGGCTCTTCGGCGTCTCGAAAGAAACCCTCTTCTTCGGGCTTTTCTTGTGCAGCTGAAGACTTTTCTTCAATCCATATATAGGGTCAATTACCCTGCGCTGACGCTCCAGACGGCTATCCTCAATGCTGTCGCTCCTCCCGGAGAGGAGCTTCTTCTTGTTCGAGCTTCTGGAGATGACAGTCTTGGAAACGGGCTTCTGGCAGGTCCGCCGGCGGCAGATCGGGCTGTAGGAGCGACCCCTGGCACAATTAGAGCTGAGGAGCCTTCCGAGAGAGGGAGGGGAACTCACCATTTGCGGCACTTTCTGCCATCGCACTTGGACCTGAGGCTGTAGGGAGAGGCAGAGCGGGTCCTTCTGAGATATGGAATGAGAGAGAGAGAGAGAGAGAGAGAGAGAGAGAGAGAGAGATCCAACCTGATGATAGAATCGGAACGAGAGCGAGATGAAGTGGAGCGAGGGCTCGCAATAAAGACAGAGGACACCGTAGAGCTTGAGGTCGAAACAGAGCTTGAAGAGGAAGAAGAGCTCATGTTATCCTTCTGTAGAAGAGTTAGACGATTCCCAGAAGTTGGACTCACACAACTAGTAGAGGAGTCAGAATCACGGTGAGACATTTGAGTCAAACAACCGTTTGCTGGGAGGCAGGTGAGTGAAATGAGGTGGGAGGGAGAGGCGAGTAGTGGAATTTGGTATTCTAATTTGAAGCAATATTCAAAGTAGAGGGCTAGAAGATCCTTTCGCGACCCAACGGACAAAACGTTAGCGGGTGAGCGCTCGGGTCGGGTACCAAAGTGCGGCCGACCGCTCCGGCGCTTCGCGCCTCCACGGATGGCGGCCGCACTTTGGTACCCTCCCCTCGCTTAATCACCGCGCACCCATTTCTACCCAATGGAAATGATAAGGCCTATTCATAGAAATTTCACGTTGCGCTGCTAACCAAGAGAGAGAAAACCTTCAAATGTATATAAGGACCAGGAGTGACGGCCCGCCTTCGGCGGTCCTACACTCCTGGCGTGTGTGGAATCACATCAGTAGCTTCTGTTTGATAGTAAACTTGCTGGAATAGGCATTTTCAAACAGGTGGCCTTCGCCCGCTAGGGAAGGCGGCCTACGGCCGCAGTGTTCGCAGCCTTCGGCCGCGGTGCCTGCGGCACCGCCAGCCGCGTTTGCCCACCAACCGCGAGGAAATGGCCGGCCTCAAAAATAGGCTAATTCCAAGACAACCATCGAGAAATGGCGAGAGATAGGGGGAAATGAGAGGGCGCAGGCTATTCTAATTCCTACAAACCTTGCCATACACACACACCGTTGCTCAAATGTATTAAGGAGGATTATAGGGAAGTTCCAAGTTATGTAAGGCTGCATCCCAAGAGTTTGTATTGCCTTGTGTACCATCTTATAGATGCAGGTCAGTCAGCGGGGTTGGAAGAAGAGTTAGATGCTTCAGAAGTACAAGAAGATGTTCAAGTAGCCGAAGTTCCTCAGATCAGTCATGGCCGAAATGCGGGCCGGCCCGTTACCAGGCAAACATCGAGGGTTCGAATCCACTCCGGGGCAAACTTTTTTGTTTCACTTCTAATGAAATAAAAAGATGTATATACTATTGTAGAGCAAAAATAAGTCTTTATAAAGCCCACAAAAAAAATTTACTTGGGGTGGATCTGAACCCTCGATGTTTGCCTGGTAACGGGCCGCGGATTTCAAATGACGGGCCGGCCCAGAGCCATGACTGCCTCACATGACTGAGTAGTTTGATTCTGGATCGAGAAGTAGTTTCAGAAGATTCAATTCTCCGCCCCAAGTAAAGAAAAAATATAAAAGCCTCAAATGATTCATGAACAAGAGTTAAAACAACTTGTGAATTGCACAACGAAAACAACAAGTCGCATGCTGATTACCAGGCCTCTTCATCACCAGCCGGAGCGGCACCGAATCCTCCTGCGCCGAAACCGCCTCCCATCGGAGCGCTGCCTCCCTGAGCCTCGGTAGTCAGCCATTCGGGAACCACCTGAAAATAACAGAATTATTTAAAAAATGGTAGGCAGAATGACTCAAAACAGAATGACTGGAGAAAGGAAGTCAAATTACCTGTCCAGCATCCTCCATGCACTTGAGCAGGCCCGACGCGATCTTGTTGTCCTGGGCCGGGATGTAGAAAGAGGTAGCCCTTCCAGAGTTTCCTACACGGCCAGTTCTTCCGATCCTGTGCACGTACTGGTCGATCTCGTCCGGCAGATCTAAACATGGAAACTGATCAATGGGAGGGGAGGGGTAAACTGACCGTAGTTGATGACATGGTCCACTCCCTTGATGTCCAGTCCACGCTCAGCCACGGCCGTGGCGATCATGACGGCCTTGCGGCCCGAGACAAAGTCACGCATGGCTTCGGCCCTCTCGTTCTGCATGCGGTCTCCGTGCATGGTGGTGGCGGGGACTCCGGCGGTAGACACAATGGCGCCCAGGGTGTCAGCGAACGATTTCTTGGAGACGAAGATGAGGGTCTTCTTTTTGAAGATGTCCGAGCCTGAACAACGATAATAGTGGACGAGGTGGGAAAGAAACTGACCGCCGTCGACGGTGTACTTGGTCTTGTCGATCGATAGAAGCTCCAGGAGCTTGTCCTTCTTCTCGTTGCGTTCGCAGATGATCAGTTCCTAAAAACGGGTAAACTAATAAGGAAAAAAAGATAAAATCGTTTAAATTATCAAAGGTTTAAGACCAACCTGGGTAATGCACTTGTTCGCGGCTCCGATGGCGTCGATGGTGATCATGACGTAGTCGTCCTTCAGCAGCTGGCGGGCCTGGTTCTGCACCTCGGTGGGGAAGGTGGCGCTGAACATAAGCGTCTGGCGAGTCTTCTTGTCGGGCATGACTTGGTGCATGCGGTTGATGTCGTCACCGAAGCCCATGTCTAAAAAAAGTGATGAATTCAATACAAAAGAAGTGGCGTACCTAGCATCCTGTCGGCCTCGTCCAGCACGAAGAAGCGGATCTTCTCCAGGCAGATGGTTCCGTCCTGGATGAATTGGTTCAAACGGCCGGTGGTTCCGACGACAATGCTCGCGCCCTAAATGAATCCAGTTAATTAATAAGGTATGTAAAGTTAATTTTAAAAAATAAACAAGTTTAAACAAACCTTGGACAGCTCGGAGCGCTGGTGTCCAACGTGGGTGCCTCCGTAGGCGACCTTGCAGCTCAGGATGGTTCCGTGGGAGAACTTGCGGCATTCGTTGTAGATCTGGACCGCGAGCTCCCTGGTGGGAGAGACGATAAGGCACCTCGGCATGCACGCAAGTTCGCCAGCATTGCTCAGGTCGCCGTCGGCGAGGAGCTTGCTCATGATGGGCAGGACGAAGGCGGCGGTCTTTCCGGATCCAGTCTGGGCGCAAGCCAGAATGTCGTTTCCTAAATAGTCACATCTTCAAAGGAAGGGAACAGCCTCCTCACCAGCGAGGATCGCCGGCATGGCGTGCTTCTGAACGGGCGTCGGCTTGGTGTATCCGGAGGCCACTACGTTCTGGAAGATCTTCTCTCCGAGTCTGAGCTGATCGAAGCGCCTGAAAGAACAAGTATTAAAAGAACTAGGTCAAAAGCCTCACTCAAAGACGGCAGCCGCTTCCTGCTTGTTTCCTTCGAGTCCACCACGCAGGGTGGTGACGGATGCGTCGAAGAACCTCTCGAACATGACGCCCTTCTCCACTCCGGCGTGGAGAAGCTCCTCGGGGCTCTCCTCAGTGGGGATGAAAGTCGACGCAGGCTTGGCTCCATCTTCGCGAGCCTTGGGAGGCTCCGTGCACTCGTCCTTTCTGTGTCCCTCATTGCCGCAGTTGAAGCATCCACTGGGGCGATCTAAAAATCAAATTGTCTGATACATTTCAAAATTGAAACAAACCTCCACCCTCCCTCGGCTTGCGCGGCTCCGTGCAGTCGGCGGAACGATGACCTTCCTGTCCACAATTGAAGCATCCGCTGGGGCGATCTCCGCCCTCCCTCGGCTTGCGCGGCTCCGTGCACTCGTTGGACTTGTGGCCAGGCTGATGACAATTGAAGCATGTGCCGTCGTTTCCTAAAGTATTGATATGCGAGAAACAAAAACAGGTTCCTACCACGAGGAGCAGATCCGTTGAATCCACCAGCGGCGGCTCCAAATCCTCCAGAAGCAGCTCCTCCGAAACCTCCAGGAGCAGGTCCACCAAATCCTCCAGTGGCAGCTCCTCCGAAACCTCCGGCGGTTCCTCCAGCCGCAGGAGCGGCTCCTCCAAATCCTCCGGAACCGGCAGCACTTCCGAATCCTCCGGAACCGGTAGGACCTCCGAATCCTCCAGAGCCAGCAGCTCCTCCGAATCCTCCAGAGCCAGCAGCTCCTCCGAATCCTCCAGCCGAGGCAGTAGCAGGGGCCTTAGGGAAGCCTCCAGGAGCGGGAGTGGAATTGAAAACAGCAGGCGCGGCAGCATTGAAACCCTGGTTGGCACCGCCAAATCCTCCAGTGGTCGCAGGAGCAGCAGCGGGGGCGCCTTGTCCGAATCCTCCAGAACCTCCAAATCCTCCAGCAGAGGCAGAAGCGGGAGCCTTAGGGAAGCCTCCAGGAGCAGGGGTAGTGTTGAATCCGGTGGAAGCGGGCGCAGGAGCTCCGAAACCCTGGTTGGCGTTGTTGCCAAAGCCTCTAGGGGTCACAGAAGCAGCGGCACCTTGTCCAAATCCACCAGTAGGAGCAGCGGCCGGAGCACCTTGTCCAAATCCGCCAGCGGAAGCAGCCGGCTTAGGGAAGCCTCCAGGAGCGGGAAATCCGGCACCACTGAAAACAAAGGAATTAGTTGATTCATAGAATTTGTTTAGGTTTTGCAGGATTGTGCAACTGATAAAAAAACCAACCTCGCGGGAGCAGCAGGGGCGAATCCGGTCGAAGGCGTGGCGGGAGAGAACTTGCTGGCGGCAGCGTTGACACCGAATCCGCTAAAAAACGATAATTATGAGATGAAAATTGCGAATAGGCCTCAAATAGTAATAAACAGCAAAAAAACCTCACCTTCTGGGAGCGGCAGCAGGGGTAGAGTCTCCGGCGGCGTTGTTGAATGCCGTCATGGGAGCAGGAGCGGCCTGGGCAGGCGCGGCCTCGATTCCCCAACCATCATCAGACATCATCACCTGTAACACAGCATTTTAGTACGAGTTGAGGAAGGCCACAATGATAAAAACTCGCAAAAACTAAAAAAAAGACTAAAACCTAATAAAATATAGCTTACACGGTATAAAACGATTTTACACACAATTAACATTATTTTTTACCAATAAATATGTTAGAAATTGTACATTTTACATAAATAACATTCAAATGACAAAAATCTACGCAAAACAGCCCGAAAACGAGAAAATGAGAAAAATTTTAGGGAACGAGTCGCCCCGCCAACGATGACGCTACCGTAATCTTTGACTTATCGTTGCGGGACTCAATCTTGACGTCCTTTATTTCCCGACAAACGTGGCGTTTTTAATTATTTAAAATCACAAACAGCGCCTTTTTAAGGGGGAAATATTCCATAATTAGCCATAATTATAGAACAAGTCGCTTTTGGCCTAATTATTTGAGAATTTCAGCTGATTTTCCAACATTTACTCGGCTTTTGTAGCTTTCTAGTCTCAATTTATCGCCAGTTAAACACAATAAAAATTAAAACAATAAGACAACGAGTGATATTTTTGTATAAAACTCCTAAATTACAAAAAAAAAAACAATTTCCCGTCGCTTTTATTCGAAGAATTCGTTGTTTTGCCGCGTTTATTTCTTTCCAAATCTACTTTCTTTCTTGTTTTTGTAATTAAAATTAATATTTATGGTTTATAAAACATAAATTATGCTAAATGAATCGATTGTGGGGCTCAAATACCTAGAAATATATTGATTCGTCTCCTGACTCTCTTTTGCATTTTCTCGTTGTTTTCTCATCTTTTTCCCTTTCCAGTTCTGGTAATGGCCGACGCAGTAGCTGCCGAAGCTCCGGCTGAAGAGGCTCCGGTAGGACCCCAAAATTCCCCAGAATCATCATTTTAGGCCGGAATTTGGGGAACAATCCGTGGAATGCTGCGACAGATGATGATGATCTACCTCTTCACCAGTTTAATCAAGGTATTCCGTTTAAAAATAGTTTTAAATCCTTAAAATCAATATTCAGGGTTGGGCAGGAGGCCCCTCCGCCACGAATTCCACGGTCTCCACCGATGGGCGGTCCGTTCCTGCTTTTCCCGCCAGGAACGTCTTCCCTCCAGGGCAGCTGTTTGATCTACACTTGTACCTCGACGAAACGGTTGGTCTTAATTTAATTGGTTGATTTCTAGAAAGTTTGATAGATTACGGTACATTGAATAGATTACGGTAGATTTAACAGATTACTGTAGATTTGGTTCATTCCTATGTTTCAGGACGGCATTTTCACCGCATTCGACCAGCCGGAGAAACTCTTCTGGAGCCAGCACGGTCTGAAGTACGGAGATTGGTCCTCGGGACCGAATCAGGTAATTAATATTGCATAATATTGATTTAGGCTTCAATTCAAGCGGCCTAAGGCTGCCAGAAGCGGGTAAATTCAAGCGGCCTGTGGTTGCCAGAAGTGGTTTCTTTCAAGCGGCCTAAGGCTGCCAGAAGATGGTCAATAAATCAAGCGGCCTATGGTTGCCAAAAGCGGTTTGATGCAAGCGGCCTAAGGCTGCCAGAAGCGGGCCGATTCAAGCGGCCTATGGTTGCCAGAAGCGGTTTGATGCAAGCGGCCTAAGGCTGTCAGAAGCGGGTCAATTCAAGCGGCCTATGGTTTCCAAAAGCGGTTTGATGCAAGCGGTTCATGGGCTTTCTGGAAAATTTCATGTTCTTTCTGGAAAATAACTTCTTTCAAAGAAGGCGGCCTGAGGCTTCCAGGAGCGGCGTAGGCGGTCTAGTGCGGTTGAACTGATCTTTTATTGTCAGGAGTCCCTAATTTCGTACGGGTGCCAGTTGCAGCCGATACCAAGCGGCTGGGGTATTTAATTACCAATTTCATCCGTTATATTTTAAATAACCACAATTACCCTCTCTTTCCAGGATGGAATCCACGTGTTCCACAAGACGCTGCCCACTCCGCCCGTTCTTCTCCGCAATCAGTCCCTCTTCCTCCACGCCTTCATCACAAAAGCCGGACGTTCTCCCGACCCCAAGGACCAAAGTCACCTCAAAAAAGAGGTTTTTATTTTATTAAACTGTTTTTTAAACTTTTTATTCAAATTTTAACCTTTAAACTGTATTTTATTCATAAAATTTGAATTTTAGACCCTGTACGACGTGAGGCAGCTGAACAAATACAGGAAGAAGTTCTACAAGAAGACGGCTAATTTGCTGACGGGGGAGAGTGAGCAGAGCGAGGAGGATTTGCATAAAGCGGAGAGGATGGCCTTCGAAATCCTCAACTTCTGGCATCCCAACATTACCGTAAACCTCGTCGACGATCAGACCCTCTGGACACAGGGTTTGTACTTGTTCCCCTGATTTTTAAAGGTCTAAAATACGGTACATCCGCTTTTTAAAGGTCCAACATACGGTATTTCTGCTTTTAAAGGTCTAAACTACGGTATTTCCAGGAAGCGTGCCCTCTCCAATGGATGAAGTGCTGAAATTCGAAAGTGGCGATGGATTCTACCTTCCAATCATGGAATTCAACGATTACTGGAATTTGGGACAGGACTTTTACCCTATTAATGAGACAGTGAAGGTTGGAAAAAGAAGATTTTTTGTAAAAATTAGACTTCAGGAGATCAATTTGAGGGTGACCTACCAGCCGCTGTCCCTCTTCAAGTATCAGATGTACGCCAGTGTTAAGGTAAATTTCTCTCTCTCTCTCTCTCTCTCTCTCTCTCTCTCTCTCTCTCTCTTTCTCTAAATTCTCTATTTTCAGGCTAGGAACAAGTGGCAATCGGCGCTGGGAGGAGACCTCTTCCCACAGGAAAACGACCACGACGAGGACTCCCTCAAACAGGCCCTCCTGGAGACCAATCCCATCCTTCTGGGTACGGATTTGGTGGACAGGACCGCTTTTGGCAACCTTTGGCCGCCCGAATTGAACCGCTTCTGGTAGCCAGTGACCGCTCGGATTGAACTGCTTTTGGAAGTCATAGACCGCTTGGAATCAATCGCTCTATGCAACCATAAGCCGCTTTTGGCATCCTTAGACCGCCTGGAAGAAACTGCTATTGGCCGCTTGGAGTTAACAACGTTTCGCAGCTGTAGGCCTCAAGCCTCGAATTATACCTCTGATTAAACTTGTAGTGAACCGCTTTAGCAACTCAGACCGCTTGGAATGTACCGGTTTCTGGCAGCCATAGGCCACTCGCATGGACCCGCCGTTGACAACGTTAGGCCGCTTAAGGAACCGCTTGAATGAAACCGCTTCTGGCAGCCATAGGCCGCGTCAAGTGAACTGATTTTGGCAACCTTATGTTTCTTGAACCATTTTTAGCAGCCTCAGACCGCTTGAAATGAACCACTTTTGGCAGCTATCGGCCGCTCGAATTGACTCGATTTATGGTATCCTCAGGCCGCTTAAAAACTGATTCGTTTTCTGGTGGCCTCAGGCCGCCTGGATGAAGCGGCTTTTGGCAACATTAGGGGTAGCTTTGAATTTAACCGATTTTAGCAACGTCAGACCACTTGGAAAAAGCCGCTGTTGGCAGTCATAGGTCGCCTAAATTGACCCTCATTCCTGTTCGTTACATTGAAAATACCGTTTCAGGAATCACCGTCGTCGTGTCGCTGCTGCACACCGTATTCGAATTCCTGGCCTTCAAAAACGACATCCAATTCTGGAAGACCCGTCAGGACCTCTCCGGTCTCTCCGTTCGCTCCGTCCTTTTCAATATTTTCCAGGTATTTTCATCCACTAATCGATAAACCTTTCCAGTCTGTGATTGTGTTCCTCTACATCTGCGACAATGACACCAACTTCGTGGTGAAGATGTCCGTCGGCGTGGGGCTGCTCATCGAATGCTGGAAGATTCCCAAAGTCCTCAATGTTAAGGTTAGATTCAAATTACTCTTTCGTGGCTAAATTCTAATTTTCAGGTTGATTGGGATGCCAAATTGGCTGGGATTCTGCCGCGTGTGATATTCAGCGACAAGGGTTCCTATGTGGAGAGTGAGACCAAGGCCTACGACCAGGTTTGTTCTAGGCTGATTTTCTAAAAAGAGGCTGATCTCTTCTGAAGACGTCTTTTTTTTAAATTAATTAAAAAAATTTCTCAAAAAACTTAAAAAATCAGAAAGGAAATCTTTAATTTTTACTCCCGAATTTCATTAAAGAATATTACTTTTGTTATATTTTTCTTTAATTTTTCTTTAAATATTAAATATTTAATATTTCAACCTCAAAACCCTTTTTTTACTAAAACAAGGTGCCTCCTTTCGGAGATTGATGAAATTGTCGAAATTTCAATGTGCAATCACGTATTTGGTTCGATACCGTAACCCATTTTCCTAAATTCCCAAAAATCCGACCGTTATATGAAAAAATCACGTTTTTATCATCTTTGGAGCGCAAATTCCGCCTTTCTTTTGATGTCAGTTTAACAATGAAAAGCCGCTTTTTGGCAACCACAGGCCGCTTGACCTACTTGTTGGAAATAAAAGCCGCTTTTAGGCAACGAAAGGCCGTTTGACCTGCTTTTTGAGAATTAAAAGCCGCTTTTTGGCAGCCAATGTGGGGGACCCTTATGTGAAAAAAAACAGTTGGGAAAACTTTTGAAAAACACCTCAGATGGCCTTCAAGTACCTCTCGTGGGCGTTGTTCCCGTTGCTGGGTGGCTACGCCGTCTACTCTCTGATGTACGTGGAGCAGCGGGGCTGGTACTCGTGGCTGCTCAACATGCTCTACGGCTTCCTCCTCACCTTCGGCTTCATCACCATGACGCCGCAGCTCTTCATCAACTACAAGCTCAAGTCGGTGGCTCATCTGCCGTGGCGCATGCTCACCTACAAGTTCATCAACACCTTCATCGACGATCTGTTTGCATTCGTCATTCGGATGCCGTGGATGTACCGGTTGGGCTGCTTCCGAGATGACATCATTTTCCTGGTGAGTTTGGGACCGGAAAGAGCCGCTTCGGGCACTCTCAGCCCGCTTGTAAAGAACCGCTTTGCCATCCATAGGCCTCTCCAATGTACCGCTTTTGGCAGCCATAGGCCACTGGAATTGAACCGCTGTTGGCAACCTTAGTTCGCTTTAAAGTAACTGTTTTTCGCAACCTCAGGCCGATTGTAAGGAATCGCTTTGCCATCCATAGGCCGCTCCAATGTACCGCTTTTGGCAGCCATAGGCCGCTTGGATTGAACCTATTATGGCAACCTAAGGCCGCTTGAAAGAAACCGCCTTTTGGCAGTCTCAGGCCGCTGCAATTTACCGCTTTGCGGTAGTCTCAGGCCGCATGGAAGGAACCGCTTTCGGCAACCTCAGGCCGCTCCAATGTACCGCTTTTGGCAGTCTCAGCCCGCTTGTAAAGTACCACTTTGCCATCCTTAGGCCGCTCCAATTTACCGCTTTGTGGTAGTCTCAGGTCGCTTTAATTGGCCGCTTGAACTGAGCCGCTTTTGGTATCCTAAGGCCGCTGAAATTGAACCGCTCTTGGCAACCTTAGTCCGCTTTAAAGCAACTTTTTTTTGGCAGCCTCAGGCCGCTTCCCCCTCTCCCTCTACCCCGATTACTAATCCTTTTTCAGATCTACGTCTACCAGCGCTGGATCTACCGCGTGGATCCCAAGAGAACCAACGAATTCGGAGTGGCCATGGAGGAACCTGTCGCGGAATCCATCTCCGAGGAGGCCACGGAGGAAAATGAAGAATCCAAGAAGGACAAATGAATCTCTTTCCCTCCCTTGCGGATCGATCCTTCAATGTTCAATTTACCTTCGTTTAAACGTGTTAATTTACTTTTCCTCATTGTTTTTGTGCCTGTGAGGTTAATAAGAAGTTGGTACTGTAATTTCGTTTATGTCCTTCTCCAGCGCCACGTCATTGTAATCGCCCTGGAGGGCCCCTGGTCCCTACCACGTCACAACGCAGAGGTTTAAGCGGCATTTGGTTACCAAAAAAGCGAATTTAAATTGTCAAAAAGCAAATCAAGTGGCCTTTGGTTGCCAAAAAGCGGCTTTCAATTCTGAAAAAGCAGGTAAAAAAGCGGCCTTTGGTTGCCAAAAAGGCGGGTTTTAAGTCTTAAAAACCCGGTCAAGCGGTCTTTCGTTGCCAAAAAGCGGCTTTTAATCGCCAAAAACCAGGTCAAGCGGTCTTTGGTTGCCAAAGCGGCTTTTTGGCAGCCAGAGGCCGCTTTTTACCTGCTTTTAGACGCTTGCGGGACCTTGGTTTTTTTGAATTTTCACTCTCGTTTTCTTTGTTTCTCTCTCTTTTTCTTTCTTTCTTTCTCTCTCTCTCTCTTTCTTTATTTCTCTCTCTCTCTCTCTCTCTCAATGACCAGTGAGTTTATTTCTATTTTATTTAATGATTTAACGAAATTTAAATGAGGTATTCCGCTTTTCCAGCCGCTTGTTTGGCCTAATTGATCAATTTGCATTTACTGCGGTTTTTTTATAAAACAAATTATTAATATAAATTAAAAATAAACAAATAAAAAATATATTATTCGGTTTCAGAGACCTACCAGATTTCGAAAATCTTGGCTCATGGATTCGAGGGCTCGGATCTGCTTCTGAAGACCGCGTGGTTGGGCTACCCGCTGGCTAGCCACACCTGGGAGCCTATGGACAGGCTGAACAAGGTTAGTTTTGTTATATATCTCCTGGAATCTCTCGAAAAATCTGAATTTTAGGATTCCAAGGAAGCCGTGGACGAGTACTACGACGAGATCGGAGTGACCGGTCTCACCGACAAGCAGAAGGCGGAGAAGCTGAAGGCTACGGCCGTCTTCGTCGACAGGGCCGCGGAAACTGCCGGACAGGGTGGGATTTTATCGATTTTGTGGCTTCAATGTGGCGGTTTTAGGCATCAAGATTAAGGAGATCCTCGGCCACGGAGTCAAGCCCGACAGCACCCTCGTCATCAAGACCGAATGGGAGAATGGGGAGATTGTGGAGATGCCCAGGAAGCAGTTTTCGGTACGTGAACGGCCACAGCTTGAAGCAGGGGTGGCACACAGTGAAAATCTGAGTTTGGACCAAAAATAATTATTATTTATTTAATTTTATTTGTTATATACACTGCTGACAAGGTGTTATTTGTAAAAAAATCAATAAAACCACTAAAAATCGAAAATTCGCAATTTAAAATACTAAAAAATCTCCAATTTCCTATTTTTAAGGAGTATGTGATTCTGGATTGATTTGTACTGAAAGTAGCATTCAAAATATAAAAAGTGAAACTTTTAGATCTATTTTAATGTATATTTAATTTTGCAACACCTTCCATAGCGGTTTTCATCAGTTTACGCCAAACAATACTTTAAAACATTTTTTTAAAAAAATTTTGGCGTTGAACAATATAAAATACTTGTAATTCTCATTTTTTAAAGTGAAAATATAAAAACAAAAATGCTATATAATGAATTTTAAAACAAATATTTTCAAATAATTTAATTTCCTGCCAAGTTGTCCAAGGCCTTATTCGAAAATTCATTTATAATTTTGTTGAAAATATTTGTTTTTAAATTCATATAATATTCATTGCGTGAAAAAGCGAACCGCAAAAGGGGTGGGTGGTTTTATTCCTCTTCGAATAAAAAAGAAGAATGGAAATGTTAGAATGCTATAAAAAGAGAACAATATTATTATTAATTGGACGAACTTTCGAAACGCCAAAACCACCTCGGGCAGTGTAATAAATGAACGTCATTTTTATTTTCTCAACAAACAAAATAGAAGAAGACATTAGTTAGTCCAATAAAGATTGAACGATATTAAGTCCGAGGTGATTTTGGCGTTTCGAAAGTTCGTCCAATTAATAATAATATTGTTCTCTTTTTATAGCGTTCTAACATTTCCATTCTTCTTTTTTATTCGAAGAGGAATAAAACCACCCACTCTTTTTGCGGGTCGCTTTTTCACGCATATGAATTGTTCTCTTTTTACAATTATTCTTTGAATAATACAACCCATTCACAGAAAACACCACTTGTAGGGGAAACTGTAGATTGAATTATACAGGTCGAACCGGAATACCATCACGAGATTGTTCCTAAGTTATGTCGAAAAATTGGGAATTAAAAGTTGATAATTATTGTTAATTCATTTTTATAGATTGTTCCAAAAAAAAATTTCTTTTCTTCTCACGATCAGCAAAAATAGGCAATCGAATGCTCTACCGATAAGAGTTTAACCAAAAAAGACGCAGAAACTTTAAAAAACATTAGTGGTGAAACCAAACTGGCAGCACTTCAAACGCTACGCGCTGCGCGCAATTTGTTTGCATAGTATTTTAAATTGCATATTTCAATATTTTCACATTTTTTAAAGATCTAAAAGTTTCACTTTTTCTATTTTGAAGGCTACTGTCAGCAAAATCCAAGTCAGAATCGCATACTCCTTAAAAAGTCGCAATTAGAGATTTTCATATTTTAAATTGCGAATTTTCGATTATTTTGGGTTTTTATTGATTTTTTACAACAAAAAATCTTGAAAATCGTTTAAATAGCTAATAAAATAAATACTGGATATTTTTTTTATTCAAATTCAAATTTTTAATTTTAGCGCCATTCAGCTCAAGGCCCAGGTTCTGAAGCTGAAGGTTAATCTTTGTTTCAGGGCGGAGCTGTGATGCTGAAGAAGTACCTCAACGAGCACGGCTTGGTCGTTACCAGGACGCCGAAGGTACATTGGGCAATATTCTAAATAGCTGTCTATCGTTTAGCCGGTCCGCCATTCTGCCGTCGCCCCTGGCAGCCGCGTCTCTTCTCGCAGAAGGGTCATCGACAGCGACGACTCTGACAGCGAGGCTCCCTCTCCCAAGCGCAGAGCTGCCTCTCGCCGTGTGGGTTCTCTCTCTCTCTCTCCTCTCTCTCTCTCTCTCTCTCTCTCTCTCTCTCTCTCTCTCTCTCTCTCTCTCTCAGAGGTGACAAAAATCCAGGGGACTTGGCGGAAAGTTAAATAATTTGAAAATATTTTTGTTTTTAAATACATTTTAGAGAATTTTTGTTTATATATTATTTTTTAATGAGAATTAATTTTAAAATATGTTTTAAAATACATTTTAAAGCATTTTTGTTTGTATATTTTTACTTTAAAAAACGATAGTTACAAGAATTTCACATTGTTCAACACCACAAATATAATAAAAATGTTTTAAAGTATTGTTTGACGTGAAATTGTGAAAATCAATTAAACTATTAAAATAAAGGGTGCATTATTGATCTAAAGTTTTCTCTTTCCATATTTGGAATGCAACTTTGATCTAAAGTTTTCTCTTTCCATATTTGGAATGCAAAATTGGAGATTTTCCGTATTTTAAATTGCGAATTTTTGATTATTTCGGGTTTTTATTAAGATTTTTTAAAAACACCTTGTAAATAGTTTAAAAACCAATAAAATTAAATAAATAATAATTATGTTTGGTCCAAATTCAAGTTTTCTATGTTGGCTTCACCTTCGGCTCTGCTCTCTCTTTCTCTCTCTCCCTCTCTCTCTCTCTCTCTCTCTCTCTCTCTCTCTCTCTCTCCCTAAAACACCTATTTCAGTTCTCTCCTGCCCCGGCCAAGAGCCGCGCCTCCAAGAGGATCGCCGCTCCTTCCACTGCCACCAGGACCACCGCCACTTCGTCTAAGACTGGATCCGTGAAGATCATCAATTTCTTTAAGGTAATTTATCCATTTTCAATCTAAATAAAGAATTTTAGGCTCCCGACAACGCTCACATGTGTGTTATCAGCGAAAACGGCCAGCTGAACCTGAAGAGCGTGGCCGAGGTCCGCCGCACCCACCCGAAGGTGAACTTTTGCCTCATAATCATCCCACCTGATGGTGAAAAAAGTTCATAATCATCGTCTTTTCAGCTCGTCCAGATGGCCATTGAGAAGAGCCTCTTTGCCAAGCTCTGAGCCCCCGCAGCGACTGCTTCACTTACCCCTGTCCTCTGTTGTTCTTCGTTCTTTTCTCCCCGTAAGGCGGTCAATAACGGGATTCCTGTTTCTTCCTCTTGAATGTTAGCCTGTCACGTTGTTACTTGTTGCAAGAGGATAATAAAAATACTTCCCGGTCTTTCGTTTTAATTAGATTTTGAATCACTCTAAGACTTGCAAATCAAGGGGGAATTTCCGAAACCTTGGGTTGCTGTTTTGCCCGTTAGGGTTTACAAAAATAGTCTATTTTCGTTGTTTCAAGCGGCATGGCAGTAAGAGCGGCCTGTGGTTGACTTGAAGCTCTTTCTGACAACCAAATATCGATTGGCCCTCTTTTTGGAAGTCAATGACCGCTTGCACCGCCTCATGGCCATCATAGACCGCTGCACCACATTAAAAGTGGCACCAAGCGGCCTGAGGTCACCGAAAAAAAGCAGAAGGCGGCCTGAGGTCGCCAGAAAAAGCAGAAAGCGGCCTGAGGTCACCGAAAAAAGCGGAAAGCGGCCTGAGGTCGCCAGAAAAAGCAGAAAGCGGCCTGAGGTCACCGAAAAAAGCGGAAAGCGGCCTGAGGTCACCAGAAAAAGCGGAACGCGGCCTGAGGTCACCAGAAAAAGCGGAAAGCGGCCTGAGGTCACCAGAAAAAGCGGAAAGCGGCCTGAGGTTGACAGAGAGAGAGAGACAGAGAAAGAAAGAGACACAGTTCACAGACTGAATTTCATTCATTGGTAATTTTCTAATGTAAATTTCAATGTAAAGTATCATAAAAACAATCGAAAGCGTTTCCATCGTCGGCAGCTTTCATGAAGTTGTCATAAGAAGCGGAAAAATCGAAAGGATGTTTTGTGAACAATTTGTTGGCCAAGAGATCGTAGATGGTTTCTCGGTTGTCATCAGAAACGAAATGAACGTCATATTGAGTCTGAAATAAATAGTCTCTCTCTCTTTTTCTCTCCCTTTCTCTTTTCACTCTCTCTCTCTCTCTCTCTCCGCTTCTGTCTCTTCGCCTACTTCCTCAAGTTGTACAATATAAGCCAATCCTCCATCAATGGGCAGTTTGTGAACCCTCACTTTTCTGGGCTCGCTGAAGTAGTCCGGATCAAAACCTATACAAATCGGTCCCTGAATTAAAATTTGTTCGAAAATAGCTGATTTTATGACTAAAAGAAGAGAAATGAAAAAACCCTACACATCCTTCGTCAAATCCTTGCCAGATGAGCTCCATTCCAGGCACTTCAACTTGTTCATAATTGGCGGCATAGGACATAGTAATTCGAAACTCCAATCGTTTGAGATTTCCGCGCTCCCGACGGTCGAGAGTAACGCTCTGGGAATTATTTTTATGAGAGAGAGAGAGAGAGAAAGAGGGTCAGAAAGAAGTGTGGGTAAATGTGAGAATGTGACTGTGTAAAAATGAGAAGTGTGTGGACATGTGCGATTTTGTAACTTGTGAGATGAACGCCTTAAATCGCAAAAAAGTTAAAACCGTGAGCTTGCGAAAAAAACTCAGACTAGGACGTGAATGTGGTTTGTGAGACCGTGACACAATGAAGCGTGACTCTGTGGACGTGAGATTGTGAGCGCGACTGTGGGAAAAATTGTGAGAACTGGAAAAAAAGAAACTGTTACTTAATGAATGATGCGCCAAGATTGTTAAACTGTGAGACCGTGATGCTATAAGGGGGTTAAAAAGACTAACAATAAGTAGTAAAAAAGTATGAACTATAATATGAATGTGTGAGAGGATTGATGGAACTGCAATTCTATGAAGTTGAGAGGTAGTGAGAACCGTGAGCTCGTGACTCCGTGAGTCAGTACTACCGTTAGATATGTGTTAGAGAGAGACAAAGAGAGTGAGTAAGTGAGGGAGGGAGTGAGTGAGTGAGTGAGAGAGAGAAAGAGAGAGAGAGAGAGAGAGAGAGAGAGAGAGAGGGAGAGAAAATCCTACCGCAAGGAATTCCTTTAGAAGACTTTCCGGCTGACAACCACTTGAAAATGTCATTTTCGCTACCTCCAAATGCCGAATAAGTGGGCCCAATATCTCAGGTTTTTCGTAAAAGAACCCAATCTCGTGCTCCTTACAGTTCTGAGACTTTTGTTAACTCCAATTAACTTTTTTTACCCTACCATATAAGGTTCGTATTCATCCGCTTCCTAAACCATTTGTCATGTTGCAGTTTTTCAAAGTTAATAAGTTGAAGTTCATCACTTTGTTCCGATAAAGCACCAGGGAAAATGCGAGAGCACTTGAGTTTCAGTTTTTCAAGTGGTGGAAGTAGAAAAGTTTTCCTGTACATGGAGAGTGACCTTTTACCATCCATTTCCATTTGAATTGAATGGCGATAGTAGGGTCCGCATTCCTAAATTTTAAAATCAGTTTTCTGAAACACACCACTTTTATATGATTTGGACTGCAAAAGGGGCGCGTTTACACGGCCGTTTTACGCGTTTGCCGCACGGAAACAGGGCTAGAGTGGGCGAGAGAGTGTGGGAAATGAGGAGACGCAGAGTTGGCGGCAATTCAAACGGCAATTTCCCCAAATTTCAAGCGCACCTAAAACGGTTCATTTTGATCCAAAATGGGTAAAAGAGGTATTTTTCGGAATCCTGGGAATGAGATCGAGACTTTTGTTACAAAAACAAAAAAATATTTTTACGCGGTCCTTTAATAAGCAAATACTTACAAGATGAATGCAATCGAAGGAAATGGCAGATAGCTGAAGGTATGGATCATAGAGAATCTTTCCTTTATGCCGAGCACGGATATTTTTCCAATCATCGATGTATGAGAAAATAACGTAAATAGTCAAATGTTTCTGAAGTTTCTGGGATTCTTTCTCTCTCTCTCTCTCTCTCTCTCTCTCTCTCTCTAACCTTTCTATATCCTCCAAGAATTATCTTCATATCTATATAGAGTCCAAGGGCAAAAAGGGCCCCTATTTGAAATTTTAAACCGATTTTCTTCAATAAATTGATCCATGGCTTTGCAGGTTTGCCGAAATCTACACAGACTACGGAAATTCATCTGAATACAGTGACATATGCATAAGAAACAAAAGAAATTACCTTTAGTATGATTTCCAAAGTTAGTTTCATTTGACGTAGTGGATTAGACATGTTTACATTTAAATTGTCAGTCAGGCGTCGGTTTCAAAAGCGAAGACAGAGGTTAAATGGGGTAAGAGCGAGGAAAAATCAATAGTGACGCTTATTTATTTGTTTATAGGTCATCTAATCAAGCCATTATCTCCAAAAAATAATATATTTTACGCTTGATTATGTTTATTTTTTAAACTTACGATAGCTACTTTCTCTTTTATAACCTTATTTCTGCTGAATATTGAAACTTCTGCATTCTAGAAACACCGTCAAACTTCAAAACATCCCCCTTTCTCTTCCCTTTTGAACAATAAATCCCTACACCCAACCTTTGTTACACCGCACCCGCTCGCTGTTTACGGCGCAATTTTCTAAAAAGCCGTTGCCTTTTAAAAATTTACTTTTTAAATCATTTTTCAAGGCTTGTTTTTCATGTTTCAACGTTTATTTTTTCTTAAAATTTGCTAATTTTTAATTAAAATATTTAAATGGACTATTTTAGATGTAAATAACAAAAGAAATCAGCGAAAAAGGCCAGTTTTGAGCCGACGTTTCGTTTCGAAACAGTTTAGGACCCGTTCTCCTCCCACTCTTTTTCTTGAATTTCTAGGTTATTTTAAATCATTTTTTGAGTTTCTAACTGATTTTCAACTAAATTTAATGTAAAATTAGAAAACATAGTCGTTTTTAGACAAAATTTTGCGAAATAAAGTTTTCTTCTTAATTTTTAGGCGACTTGTTCGTTTTCCTTGTTATTTTAGTTCTTTTTTTTGAGTGTTTAAGCAATATTTGGCTAATTTTGTTTATAAAATTTACTTGAAAATGAAACATCACGATTTCAGGCAGAATGACCGGTCCGCTCCCCATCCGCGACAGGTTCTTCACCTGTGAGACCGGCGTTGCCCAATGGGTCTCTGGCCTCGACTCGGATGCCTTCTACTTCACCGCCGGAGGAAGGATAATCGATGATATCCAACAATTCATCTGCGAAAATTCCGGATCCGCCGTGGCCGTCGAAGTCCAGGGAAGGCTTCGCGGAGGAAAAGGAGGTAACTTTCTTATACAAATTGCATATTTTCTTTAATTTCCAGGCTTCGGTTCGATGCTCCGTTCGTTCCGCGTGAATCGAAGCACGAATCAGTTGATGTGTCGCGATCTGAATGGACGCCGAATGGCCACCGTGGCCGAGGAGAACAAACTGAAGAAGTGGGTGGAGAAGGCCGCAGAGAGGGAGAAGCTGAAGCAGGATAAGAAGTGAGTTTTCGACTTCAAAATTGTCTTAAATTGAAAAAAATATGATTTAAAATAGCTAAAATTTGAATTTAGGAGGGCTAAGATCGAGAAGCTCAAGGGAGGCACCGGGAAGCATCAATTCAACGATCCTGACTACATCCAGCAGAGGGACGAGATTCTGGAGAAGACCGAGGAGGCCTTCGAGCACGGTACGGGCTGATGGATGACCCTGGGCTGGCCCGGTTCCTAAACTAAGAAAAACGTCGTTTGAACGAAAATGGTGTCTTCCGGCGTCTTCACGCGGCTGCTGGAAACTTCCCGGCGACTTCACGCGGCTGCTGGAAATCTCAGGCCGCTTTCTGGCAATCGACAGGCCGCTTTTCGGCAAGCTCAGGCCGCGTGAACCGCTGTTTGGTAATCATTGGCCGCTTCACAACCTTAGGCCGCTTAACTTGCTTTTTTTTGTTCATTAGACCGCTCTTTAACTTTAACAACCTCAGGGCACCTACTTATTGACAACCTAAAGGCTGCTTAGACCGCGTTTTGGCAACCATAGGGCACTGAGAACGCTTTTAGGAAGCCTCAGGCCGCTTGGACCGCTTCACCTGATCCTGCTTTTCTGGCAACCTAAGGCCGCTTGGACCGCTTTTTGGTGAGCAAAATCAGCTAGGATCGCTTTTTTTCATGCAAATTTACGGCTGCTTCAACTGCGTTTCTGCAACCTGAAGCCGCTAGGACCGCTTAAAGGTCACTTTAATCGCTTTGACAATCTCAGGTCGCCTGGACCACTTTCACAACCTCAGGCCGCGCGCACCGCTTTCTGGCAACCTCAGTCCGCTTTTTTATTGTTAAAATGATAAGTAAGCCAAGCCACTAAAACTAATACAACTAAATTAATTTTAATATGACTTTTAATATTTGCTAACCTTACAATTTCAGGTTTCGAGAATTTCAAGAAGATCCGCGAGAATGAGAAGAAGAAGGAGGCTGCGGAGAGCTCCGACTCGGACCTCGACCTGGACGACTTTGGCCAGAACCTCGGACGGAAGAGGAAGGGAAAGACTGGAGGAGATTGGGGAGAGAAGAAGCTTAAATTGTGGGTTCTTAAAATCTAATTTTAAGGCTTTAAAATCTCGTTTGAGGCCCTGTTTGCATATGTTTGAGGCCTTAAACCTCTTAAAAACTAGTTTCTTGTATAAAATTGGGTTTTAGGGAGGAAGAGCAGGATTCCGACTCTTCAGACGATTCGGAGAACGAGTGCGACCCCGAGCTGATCAAGGAGATTCAGCACTACTTTGAGGAGAAGAAGAAGGAGGGAGGAGAGGAGGAGCCCTGCTGCTCTAAGGTTTGTTTAGATTTTTGACCTTACGCTGTTTTAAGGCCTTAAACGTCTTTAATCCCCTAGAAGCGCGTTTAAGGCCTTAAAAGTGCTTTTAAAGCTATAAAAATGATTGGAAGGCCTTAGAAATTCCATATCATCGATTTCAGACGGAGGAAAAGGAGGTTGAGGAGGCCAAGACGCCGGAGACCTTCGAAGACATCGACCTGAAGAAGTTCGAGAGCCAGGAGGAGCTGGAGGAACTCGGATTGGAGCACCTGAAACACGCCCTCAAAGGTAAGGAGAACGGTTTTAGGGAGGTTGTCAAGAGCGGTCCAAGCGACCTAGGAGTGCCAGAAAGCGGTTCGAACGGCCTGAGGTTACGATGAAGCGGTTTAATCGACCATATTGCCGGAAGGCGGTCCAGACGGCCTGCGGTTAACAAAAAGATGTTCAAGGGGCCTGTGGCTACCAGAAGCTGTTCAAGCGGCCTTTGGTTGCCAAAAAAGCGGCCCAAGCGTCCTTGACTTCCAGGACAAACTGAGGCGGCCTGAGGCTACCTAAATCCCGTGACTGCCACAGCGCGACCTATTTTAATCGAAACTTAATAAAATAAATTAATATATCAATACAAAGCTATTTTTATTTTGAAACTATTAAATTACTTTATTAAATTTAAAAAAAAACTTATTTATATTTATTGCTCCTTCTAATCGATATTTCATAAAATAATGTATTTATCGATATAATTTTTTATCCTTTTAATATAAAATAATTAATTTCTCTATTTCAGAGCGTGGTCTGAAGTGCGGCGGATCGCTGAAGGAGAGGGCTGGCCGTCTCTTCGCCGTCCGCGACTTGGACCCCTCCAAGTACCCGAAGAACCTCCGCGCCGCCAAGAAATAACCCCCCCCCCCCTCCCCCTTCATTTGCATAAAGCCTTCCTCCCCTCATTTGGCTCTCATTCCCTTATTGGCTGCTTGCCAATTTGATCTCTTTATCGATTTTTGTTTGTTATCGATTGTCTAACCCTCAATTACAGCAGTATGGCTAAGAAATCGACCAGAAAGCAGGTGGCTGCTGTGGCCGTTGCTGAGGAGCCCGTGGTGGAGGAGAAGGTCAAGGCCGACGTGGATGAGAAGAAGAACGTGGAGGGAGTCGTCTTGGACGAGGCCAGTGTGCAGCAGTGCCTCAGTGACATCAAGGCTCAGGTAATTTGAATTTTGAGTTGGTCAGGGGCCTTCGGTTGCCAAAATCGGCTTAAAATTTGCCTAGTACATTCTGTGAAATCAATTTTTTTTGTCTAAAACCCTCCATTTCCAGGGAATAGTGGCCGTGAAGGCTCTGAAGAAGTACTTCGAAGACAAGGGCTCCAAGTCCCTCTTCCCCGAGATGGACTACGCCCTCACCGCCACCGTCGTCTACAAGAAACCCGCCATGGTCACCGACCATCTCCGCGCCAAAATGTGGGTTTTACCTTCATTTGGTGAAGCCTGAGGCTGTCAAAAGCGGCCTGAGGTTGGCAGATATGGCATCTAATTTTAATATTGGAAGCAAACTCTATTTTTAGACTGCTCCCCCGCCCGGACAAGAACTTCCAGGACTCCACCGTCTGCCTCATCATGCCCGATTTGGAACAGACTCAGAAGGCCAGGGTACGCATTTTTGTCGTCATTTTCGGGTTGCTGTAGCCTTTTTATCGGTTGCTGTTGCTTTTACCCTTTATTTTGGATTTATGGACTGTAGCTCCAATTTTACGCAAAATCCCATTTCAGAGCGATCCTGATGTGGACAAGCAGGCTAGGGAATGGGCGGAGAAGATCGAGAAGGACCACGATTTGAAGAACAAACGAGTCAAGGTTCGTACTTTTTTGAGGTCTTGTGGGCCGGGGCCGCTCCTGGCAAGCTCAGGCCGCTTGGACAGTCGGACCGCCAGGGGCCGCTCAGGCCGCCTTTTAGACTTCTAGCACCGTTCGGGCCGCCCTTGGCAACCTCAGGCCGCTTGAATACCAATAAATTGCACTAAACAATCCATTTTCAGATCCTCACGAAGCGTCAGTTGGAGCGCGAGTGCAAGCAGTACAAGGAGAAGAGGGCCTTGGCCACCCAGCACGACGTCTTCCTCGTCGATTCCCGCGTCGCCAAGAGCGTCAACACCTTCCTCGGCAAGGAATTCGACAAAGTCCACAAGTACGTCGATGTCTGAGCTTTTTTTCGATTTTCCATGACAATAGCAAGTTTTTAGCTAAATTTTGTTGGAAATCAGTTTTTTGTCATTTTTCATGCGGAAAGTGGATTTTGAGACAGAAAAGTATATTTTCATGTGTCAATTGAAATCTCACTAAAACTGACAATTGCAGGCGTCCCCAGCTCTTCGACTACGGAAAGCCCCTGGCCACCACCATCGCCAATGCGCTGAGCACCGTCTCCTTCCCGCTGAACCGCTACATGACCAGGGCCTCCGTCGGCGTCGGCCATCTCGGACAGGACACCTCCGACATCGCAGAGAACATCAACGTTGTGAGTGATTTAAAACGGCCTGAGGTGGCCATAAAAAGCGAAGCGGCCTGAGGTTGCCAGAAAAAAAAGAGGAAGGCGGCCTGAGGTCGCCAGAAAAAGCAGAAAGCGGCCTGAGGTCACCGAAAAAAGCGAAAAGCGGCCTGAGGTTGCCAAAACCGCTCCCGGCGGCCTGATGTTGCCAAAATATTTCTTTCTTTAAATTCATTCTTTTTTTTTTAGGTCGTCGACAGGATCGTAGAGGTCTGCCCCGGAGGTCTGCCCAACGTCCGCAGTATCTACATCCAGCCCAGTGGCTCCGAGCCCAGTCTGCCCATTTTCGCCGATCAGGGTTCGTCTCTCTCTCTCCCTCTCTCTCTCTCTCTCTCTCTCTCTCTCTCTCTCTCTCTCTCTCTCAATATTCTAATCGCTCTACCTTCAGGCTCCGCTAACGAGGTGGAATTGGTGCAGGCGAGGAAGGAAGACCGCCACGACCTCACCGCCGCCGTCGACGACTGCAGTACACTGCCCGAGGGACTTAAGGTAAGACATATGAATTTTGAGACGTAAAATTATGATTTTTTCAGTTGCAAGTCCGCAAAAACGGAAAACTGAGGGTTCTGCGCGAGAAGGACGGTCACGGAATACACTACCCGACTGGTACGTTGGAAATTATACTTGAGGCGGTCTCTGCCAGATACCGGCTCCAAGCGGTCTGAGGTTGTCAAAAAGCAGCCTGATGTTGCCCAAAATCAGCTAGAGCAACCTGAGGTAGAAAAAAAGCGGCCCAACTGAGTGTTGGGAGCCAAAGCGGTCTCAGCGGCATGAGGTTGCCGATAAGCGGTTCCAAGCGGATTTTTGTTGCCAGAAGCTGTACTAAGCGGCCTGAAGTTGTCAAAGGCTGCCCCAGCGGTCTGGGGTTGCCAAAAAGCGGCCTTCTCTTGCCCAAAGCGGCCCTAATCCCTCCATTTCAGTGAAGGACGAGTGGGATGAGCGCGACATCACTAAGCCCACAATCGACCCCTCCAAGCTGGCCAAGAAGAAGGCGATCAAGGACAAGAGAAATGTTCGTTTTTCTCGATTTTTTAAACTTTCTTTTACTTTTTTATTAAATTTTTTTAAACTTTAATTATTAAACCCTATTTTCCAGAGGAAGCGCGCTTCGGAGGCTATGCTGAAGGGGGTGGAGAAGAAGAAGACTCGCAGTGCCTGAGTGGCCGTTGTTATCATTCCGTACTGTTGCTGTTGCTGGGATCTGTTCTCGTTATATTCCTCCCTCTCTCGTTTTTGTTGGATTTGCACCGCGATAAAACATTGTTACAGATCGTTGTTTTATAGGGGTGGTATTAGAATATATGAAAAAAGCTGCCGTAGGTTAGAAAAGCTGCCGTAGGTTAGAAAAGCGGCCTTAGGTTAGAAAAGCGGCCTTAGGTTTAAAAAAACGGCCTTAGGTTCGAAAAAAGCGGCCTCAGGTTTGGAAAAAGCTGCCTTGGGTATGAAAAAAGCGGCCTTAGGTTAGAAAAGCGGCCTTAGGTTCGAAAAAAGCGGCCCCAGGTTTGGAAAAAGCTGCCTTGGGTATGAAAAAAGCGGCCTTAGGTTAGAAAAGCGGCCTTAGGTTTGGAAAAAGCGGGCTATTCAGTAAACAACAAAAAACGGTTTATTCAGTAAACAACAGGAAATGGCATTAAAATGCAATAATCTTGGAATATGAAGTGACAAACTAGTTAGTCACAATCTACTGGAAGGATTTGGTAATAGGTCATTCCATCGTGGAATACCTCCAGTTGTTCTTCGTTTCGCTGAATTATGTAGAATCCTTTCTTGTCTTCGCAGGGGATGTGAGGAATTCCACGGAAAAGATCATCAAACGCAGGACCACCGCCTGTTTCTTCTCCCCAGACACAGACATAAAAGATTTCACGGTCACCATTGATCCATTCCTGAATAAAAACCGTTACAGTAATCCAGAAAGTGTTTAAAGTGGAAGGACCTCGTAAAATTGATTTTTCAAAGTATCTTTACAAATGTTTTATTGATTAGATATCGTTTCCACGATTCTGACACATACCCCTTTTATATGATTTGGACTGCAAAAGGGGCGCGTTTACACGGCCGTTTTACGCGTTTGCCGCACGGAAACACGGCTAGAGTGGGCGAGAGAGTGTGGGAAATGGGGAGACGCAGAGTTGGCGGCAATTCAAATGGTAATTTCCCCAAATTCCAAGCGCTCCTAAATCGATTCATTTTTATGCAAAATGGGTAAAAGAGGTATTTTTCGGAATCCTGGGAATGAGATCTAGGCTTTTATCACAAAACCAGTCGGTAAACGCGCCTACGGCGCGTTACCTTCTGGATGGGTTGGTCTCGCACCCCAAAGTATGCTAATAAATTTGACTTCGGCCTCTTAACTGGGCGGCCTTCGGCCGCTTCATCGAACATCCTTCGGCTTCTTAACTGGGCGGCCTTCGGCCGCTTCATCGGACGGCCTTCGGCTGCTTCAACGAACATCCTTCGGCTTCTTAACTGGGCGGCTTTCGGTCGCTTCATCGGACGGCCTTCGGCCGCTTCATCGGGCGGCCTTCAGCCGCGAAAATATGCAAACTTTCACTTCTTTCTAACCGCTTTCGGTCGTTATCCTTATATAACAAAACGCTATGGTGTGTGTGTGTGTGTGTGGTGGATCACCTTCGCATTCATTTCCCGCGAGTGGAAGGGTAGGTGCGGCGCAGGCCGTGCTCATGCAATTAGCGTAATCTCATGCTCATTTCTGAGGCCGAAGGCCGTCCGATGAAGCGGCCGAAGGCCGCACGGTTAAGAGGCCGAAGGCCGCCAAATTGATTAGCATACCTTCGGGTGCGAGACGAACCCATCCAGGAGGTAACGCGCCGTAGGCGCGTTTACCGACTGGTTTATTTAGAAATGAGCAAAATTTACGCTAATTGCATGAGCACGGCCTGCGACCGCACCCACCCTTCTTCCCGCGGGAAATGACCGAGGAGGTGATCCACACACACACACACACACACACACACACACACACACACACACACACACACACACACACACACACACACACACACACACTGAATAAACCGTTTTTTGTTGTTTACTGAATAGCCCGCTTTTTCCAAACCTAAGGCCGCTTTTCTAACCTAAGGCCGCTTTTTTCATACCCAAGGCAGCTTTTTCCAAACCTGGGGCCGCTTTTTTCGAACCTAAGGCCGCTTTTCTAACCTAAGGCCGCTTTTTTCATACCCAAGGCAGCTTTTTCCAAACCTGAGGCCGCTTTTTTCGAACCTAAGGCCGTTTTTTTAAACCTAAGGCCGCTTTTCTAACCTAAGGCCGCTTTTCTAACCTACGGCAGCTTTTTTCATATATTCTAATACCACCCCTATAAAACAACGATCTGTAACAATGTTGACTCCTCGAGGTGTGACATCCGAACAAGTAAGATCAATAGAATCTGCCTTCAGGGCAACAAGGTCATCGTCATCGATTGGAGTAGTGAGCAGTATAGTTCCAAGCTAAGCGATTACTAATAAATCGGGGAAAAGACTAGGAACCTGTTGAACTCGTGGCGTCCTCAAATATTGTGCAGGAAAGATAGGCCTGTCAACATAAGGCGCATTCTCGCGTGTGGAATGATCATCTATGCTATTAACATCTAGAGTCTGAAAAATTGGATTTAAGAATTCAAGGGTTAAATTTACGGATAGCAGCTGATTGAAACTGTCGATTCTGCAACTGATGGGGTCTTCATCGACGTTGCACCGAATAGAGATAGAGTCGGCCGTCCATTCCAAGGTTGAGAAATGATTCAGAAGGTGCTTGCAACGGCTTTCAGAAAGTGGGGACTGGAAATTTGAATTTTAGGATCTCTCTCTCTCTCTGAAAACGACTGAAAACTGAAAAAATGAATTTTGAGGTGCAAAATTATGATTTTTTTCAGTTGCAAGTCCGCAAGAACGGAAAATTGAGGGTTCTGCGCGAGAAGGAGGTCACGGAATACACTACCCGACTGGTACGTTGGAAATGGTCGTTTAGACGGCCTTAGGTTACTCGAAGCGGTTCAGGCGGCCTGAGGCCAAAGAGCGGTTCCAAGCGGCCTTTGGTTGTCAAAAGGGATTCCATAAGATTTTCTTTGAAGAAAAGCGGACATTGGTTAAAAAACAGCGGCCTGACGTTGCCCAAAAAAGCTGTTGCAAGCGGCCTGACGTTGCAAAAATATCGATTTCAATCGGCCTGAGCTTGCCACCATAAGAGCGGTTTTAAGCGGCCTGAGGTTGTCAAAAAGCGGCCCGGTTGGGTGTTGGTAGCTGAAAGGCGGTTCACAGCGGACTTTGACTAAAAGGTGGTTTAAAACAGTGGCTTTGGCTACCAAAAGCGGTTCCAAGCGACCTTAGGTTGCCAAAAATCATTCAAGCGGCCTTTTGCTGCCGGATGGTGGTTCAAGCGGCCTTCGGTTGTGAGAAATTGATCCAAGCGGCCTAAGGTTTCCCTAAAAGCGTTCCACGCGGTCTTGAATACCAGGACACATTGAGGCGGCCTGAGGCTATTCAAACCCCCTGACATCCACAGCGCGGCCTATTGATGATCTTTCTGTCTCTCTCTCTCTCTCTCTCTCTCTCTCTCTCTCTCTACTTTTCATCTCTCACTTACATATAAGATGATTTCGCACATCCGAATCCGAAAATTTCTATCGTTTGGCACCAAAAAGTGCCGATTCTCACATCCATCATCGCTGTGATCTTTACAGAAAGTAATTTTGCAAGCCTGAATTTAAATAAAACTTTAATTTCAAATTTAATAAAAAAACTTACCGAAATACTTTCCTTACAGTAATATTTATAAAAATCAATTATGAGAGAACCCGATGTGAAATCTTCCGAATCCTCGGTTTCATCGCAGTCAATCTTGTGTCTGATTTGATTGGCGGTAGAATAGCCGGATGAAGAACTTTTTTGAAAATTTATAAAACTTCTGTAATCCATCTGAAATTTTTTTAATAAATAAAAATAATTTTTATTTGTTTAAAAAAATTAATTAAAAATAATTACCTTTTCAGCCACTTCTATTTTAAACCGATGGGGAAGAGAAGAAAATTTGATGACCATTCTGAATTTCGCCAATTAAAAAAAAGGAAACTTTAAAAAAACCGATTCGAATTTCGAAAATATTCAAATTTTGCGGCAGAAGTTGTTGACACCTAGTAAATGCGCTCTAATGCGAAATATAGAAAAGCGGCTTCTCTAGACAGCCATGGAAAAGCCGCACCCATTCTTTTTGGAGATAATTACTTGGTTACTAGGTGACCTACTTCTTTGAAAACGAGTAAATAACTTCATTATTGATTTTTTTCTACCTTTTTCGCTTTTTTGCATTTTCCTCTCTATTTCAACACCGATTTTTTTCTCAGAAAAAAGATAGACATGGCTAATCCACTACGCCAAATGAATATTACATTGGAAATAATATTAAAGGTTTTTTAAAAAAATTTGTATTAATGTATACATTTAATTTATTTTAGATGAATTTCCGTAGTCTATGCAGGTTTCGGCAAACTTGCAAAGCCATGGATAAGTTTGTTGAGGACAATCGATTTCAAATTGCGAATAGGGGCCCTCTGTGCCCTTGGACTCTGAGGATAATACAGGGAGAATATGAAGATGTTAGAGACAGAGAGAAAGAGAGAGAGAAAGATAGAGAGAGAGAGAGATCAGGTGACCAACCTTCTTTAAATTGGGAAGAAGTGAGACAACGTTAAATGATAAAGGGAAGGGGTTAACTTGATTAGCCTAAAACTAAATCTCCCATTTCCACCTCATTTCTCCTTCTTGGCGGCCATGATCCGGCTGTTTTCTCTTTTCCTCCTCCTCCCAGTTGCCTCCAGTCTCCTCAATTTTGACCTTCTCCTTTGTGAAATGGAACAGAATGCCATGTTCTACCAGGAGAGGGTGGAAAGTGAGGCTGACGTCACCTTTGTCACAATACACGACTGCACACAGGTTGGTCTTTTTATCTCTCTCCCTCTCTCTTCAGATGGGAGAGTCTTCTGAATTCTCGGTGGTCTCCTGTCTTCCTCAAGGATTCGTCGATGTCAACACAACGGCTGGAAAGACCATCAGGGCGGAATTGAAGTAAACTTCATTTTTTGACAGAAAAGAGTGATTTTTGTAGAAATGGAAGATTGGCGACGTGTGAAAAGGACGAATTTCATAAGAAATGCGAGAGAAATGGGAAAATAGCGGCGATTGAAAGACACACCCACTGCGATCACTACGAACCCAAGAAGAGGGATAACGTCAGGTAGAGAGAGAGAGAGAGAGAAAGAGAGAGAGAGGGAGAGAGAGAGAGAGAGAGAGAGAGAGAGGAAGAGAGAGAGAGAGAGAGAGGGAGAGATAGAGAGAGAGACTATTCCAGATTCTACCTCATCTGCGACGAGCGCCTCCCTCACGGAGACCACCCAGTCCTCCTGGCCGTGACCTCCCCCTTCTCCCCTCACAAGTGGAATTCGCTCCCAATATTCAAATCATCCCATTTCAGGCCTAAAAAGCTCCTGTCCGCCTTCTACGCCTGGTCTTCGAGTGTCATCTTCTCAGCCAGTGTACTGTAGTTTTGGGGCGCATTTACCGTCGTTTCTTTCAGACAGCCCTGCTGGCCATGTTCCTGAAGCCAGAAAAACGAAGGAGGAGGCAGAAAACGGAGAAAAGTCCAGAGATTCTGTCGGATGAAGTGGTGGACCAATCGATGACCAAAGTTTCTCCGCAGAAATCGATGGGACAGACGCCGGAGAGGAAGAATTCCGATATTGTGGCCAGGAAATCCACGATCGAATAGGAAAATAGGAGGGAAAATGAGAAAAATAAACTTTCTGGCTGATTATTGACTTTTTTCGTTATTAAATGAAATAAATGGATGGCGGTCGTAAAGGAAAAATGAAATATAAACATTTTAAAATGATTTTTTAAAGAAAAAATAGTAAAAGGGGATTCTGGGATAGCCCCGTTCAGTGGTTGTGCCGAAGTTTTACGGGTGTTAGCAGCACTCTCTCGCGTGGAGGGTGCAGACGACAAGGGTGCAGCCGCGGATTCCGCGCTCCATCTGATAATGCAGTCCTTTAATTTTGAAAAATCTCAGGCCCAACATTTTTTCAAAAATCCGTTTTCTTCCTTTTTATGCTGTTTTGTTGTATTTTTTATTTATGTATTTGTATTTTAAGAATTTAGAACAATTAATTAATTCATTTATTTCGATTTGAAGGGCGAAATGCAACTTTCCAGCCACTTTTTTCCATATCTTTCTGTATTAAACTTGAGGTAATCGGATATTGTAATGTTTATTGATGAAATCTGAAATTAAAATGTGTATTTCTCCTATTTTCTCTTTAAAATCGTGCAAATTGATCCAAATCGCTGCATTTTCAGGAAAATGACCAAATTGGTCGTCTTTGAACTGAAAGATGACGTGGATCTGGGTTGGGTCGTCAGCTCATTGGCGGTTGGTTTTATTTAAAGGTCTATTCTCATTTTGCCTTCAGGACAAGACCACGAGGCTGGCTGTGGTGGGTTCGGCCCCCGGCATCTTCTCCTCGCTGTCCACGACGTCTGCGACCTCTTCCCCTCCGAAAGTCCTCTCCAGCGCCGTAAGTCTTTAAATTACATTAAAATTGTTATTTAATTGCGAGAAATCGATATTTCATGCTAAAAATGTGAAAAGTACCGTAATCTTCCTGACTAAGAGGGAACTCCCCTCCGGAGCTTCCAATGCCACCACCTCGCAGGAAGTCAAGCCCGTGATCGCCCCAGTCGTGCCTTACAAGAGGCCTCGCAAGGAAACCCGCAAAGAAAGTCAGAATACGGTAAGTACCGTATCTTTCGCGAGAAGCACAATCCTTTAAATTCAGGTCGAAGACTCCAAGGAGGATCATCTGATGGAGACGTCCTTCCGCGACGAGACCTACGTGGAGGAGGAGGAATTCGTGGATGTGGAATTTGTGGATGCTGCCGACACATCGGACATCAACCACACGCCGGAATCCAAGAGCCTACCGAAGAAGCGCAAACGGCGCTTGATGAAGAGCGGAGTGAGCATTTCTGGTGTTCTTGTGAAGAAGCCCTTTTTTAGGACTTCGTCTACAGTACGCCAAGAAAGTCCTCCGACTACAAAACGGTCTACTGCAAGGTTTGAGGTCTTCAAAAGCGGCTGTAAATCCGGTAATTCAGCTGTGCCAGTCGGCGATGACCGTGCGCTCGAGCTACGGCCGCAGTCGGCTGAGAGAGCACGTGCTCCGTCATCTGAACACCCCCACGGTCAAGTGCGGACTCTGTGGCGCCAAGGTACTGTCTTCTGTGGATTCTCGATGATCCGACTGTTTAGTTCCCCGTCCGCCAGCGGATTTACCTCCACCAGAAGATGAAGCACGCGGGAGAGGAGCTCACCTGCATCGATTTGCCGAGGTGAGGGATTTCCGCCACTTTTTGACTAATTCTGATGATTCAGGCCCGACGATTTCGACGAGAAGTACACCAATTTGTGGAAGAATTGCTTCCCCAACACGGAAGCCATGGCCCTCTCCAGGAAACCGATCGAGGTTTGTTCTAATTACAATCGATTTTCGCCTCTGCAATCTAAATCTTCACAAATCTTACTAATTTCTCCATTTCAGGGCTCCCTCGATGACAAAAGGGACTCGGACGCCGCCTGCGGAGCCGAGCCCTCGGCCGTCCTCCTGTCGCCCTTACCCACCGACTCCAAGTCGCTTATCGCGCACATGGAGAAGCTGCTGGGCCAGGCGGAGAAGAGCCTTCAGATCATGCAGGAGCCTTCTGAGAAGATCGAGATGAAGCCCGTCGTCGGTTGTCTGCCCGAGGAGGCCGAGGACCCCAAGGACCAGGATCTAACGCACACGGCCTTCCGCGACGAGTCCTACGTGGAGGAGGAAGAATCCGTGGATGTGGAGTTCGTGGAAGCTGCGGACACGCCGGACAACCACACGCCGGAATCCAAGAGCCTCCCGAAGAAGCGCAATCGGCGCTTGATGACGCGCAAAGTGAGGATTTCTGGTGTTCTTGTGATGAAGCCCTCTGTTTTTAGGAGTTCTTCTACAGTACGCCAAAGAAGTCCTCCGAGAACAAGGAGAACACGGTCTTCTGCAAGGTTTGAGGTGTCCAAGCGGCTGTAAATGCGGTAATTCAGCTGTGTCAATCGGAGATGACCGTGCGCTCGAGCTACGGCCGCAGTCGGCTGAGGGAGCACGTGCTCCGTCATTTGAACATCTACACGGCCAAGTGCGGACTCTGCGGTCTCAAGGTACTGTCTTCTGTGGATTCTCGATGATCCGACTGTTTCAGGGAGCCCTCCGCGAGCAGATTCGCCACCACCACAAGAACAAGCACGCGGGAGAGAAGCGCATCTGCATCGATTTGCCGAGGTGAGGGTTTCCGCCGTATTCTGACTAATTCTGACGATTCAGGCCCGACGATTTGGACGAGAAGTACATGAACTTGTGGAAGACTTGCTTCCCCAACACGGAAGTCATGGCCCTCTTCAGGAAGAAACCGACCGAGGTTTGTTCTATCGATTTTCACTTCTCTGCATTCTAAATCTTCTCAAATCTTACTGATTTCTCCATTTCAGGGCTTCCCGGACGACAAAACGGACTCTGACACCGCCTGCGGAGCCGTACCCTCGGCCACCGACTCCAAGTCGATCATCGCGCACATGGAGAAGCTGCTGGGCCAGGCGGAGAAGAGCCTTCAGATCAAGCAGGAGCCTTCGGAGGAGATCGAGATGAAGCCCTTCGTCGGTCATCTGCACGAGGAGGCCGAAGAGCTGTACGAAGAGGCCGAGGACCCCTACGCCGGATACACGTCCTGTTAGGAAGGCATGGCCCCTCTTTTGGCACTCGGTGCCCTCTGTACCCTTGTGTCGCCTGTTGACAGTTTCCCCGTTTAGCTAATAAAGACATCAATCGGAACTTTGAGATTCTCTTGGATGGGGCTTCGGGAGGTAAGGGTGGGCTTACTAGATGGAATAGTCAGGTCATCACAAGTTGGTAGTCCTTCAATTGTGGTTACGGTAGAAGATAGGAATGGTGCTGAGTTCAACCTAGTCTGAATGGCTACCGTAACCAAATTCCACTATTTCTACCGTAAACCCAACGTTATTCAAACCTACCTTAAGCTTGTCCAAACTAGCAGTGGTAATCCTATTCGAATCGAGAAAAACATACAAAACAGGCTTCATATCAAAATGACGACAACTGATTAACATACAGGGGAGAACTCGTAACAGTGGAGTAACAATACAATATACAATATAGGGGGGGGGGCACTTCTATCAATTGGCCTTGTGGGATCGCTTATGCCACCTCAGACCGTGGGCAGTGGCGGCGCGGAAGGGGCACTTATCGCAGGAGAACTTCCTCTCCGCCGAGTGGACCTTTTGGTGAGTCTTCAGGTGGGCGGCTTGGACAAATGTCTGGCCACAGGTCCCGCAGGCAAACTTGCGGATTCCGCTGTGCACCGCCTGGTGCTTCTTCATATTCTCCGCACGGGAGAAGGCCTTCTGGCAGGTAGGGCAGACGAATGCCTTCTCCCCCGTGTGGGTGATGTAATGGCGGGTGAGGTCAGAAGGATAGGCGCACTCCTTCCCGCAGTCCTTGCACACAAGCTTCTTCTTGTGGCTAGCCTTCACGTGCCTCTTCAGGTCGTCTGCGGATCCGAAGTTCAGAGGACAGCGGGCGGCCAGGCACGGGAGAGGACCCTGAAATGAGAGAGATAAAGGACCGCGTAAAAAGAAATTTTTCCGATTTTGTGATAAAAGTCTAGATCTCATTCCCAGGATTTCAAAAAATACCTCATTTACCCATTTTGGATGAAAATGAATCGATTTAGGAGCGCTTGAATTTTCGGGAAATTGCAATTTGAATTGCCGCCAACTCTGCGTCTCCCCATTTCCCACACTCTCTCGCCCACTCTAGCCGTGTTTCCGTGCGGCAAACGCGTAAAACGGCCGTGTAAACGCGCCCCTTTTGCAGTCAAAAACATATAAAAGGGGTATGTTTCGGAATCGTGGAACCGATATCTATTCAATAAAAAATTGTATATAGACATTTAAAAATCAATTTTACGAGGTCCTTCCCCTTTAAAGTCTTTAGGCTTGTTTAAAACATTAAACCATCATTTTTACACCTCGGAGCTCAGTCACGTTATCGCCTCTGCGCAAGGCTGTCTTTGGCTAATTAGGGGTGACCTCATTCAGCGTAACCGCCGATTTGTTACGGCTGTCAGTTTAGGCGAAAGAAGCGACTGGAAGCCGCTTGGCAATTGGAAGCTTTTTGACCTTCTTTCAAGGTGGCCTGAGGTTATCCAGAGCGGTTCAAGCGGCCAGATATTTTCTCTAGTGGTTAAAGCGGCCTGAGGCTTCCAGAATTGTTTGAAGAGATCTACGCTGAAATACGCTGAGACTAGCTGTAGCGGTTCCAGCGGCCTGAGGTTGTCAGGAGCCGCTGATTTCGTACGGGTGCCAGGTGCAGGCGTTTAATTGCGGCTAGAGAGAGACATAAGCTTGACACTAATCGCTATTTATCACCTGCGGCTTTTTTCTTCTTTCAAGGCGGCCTGAGGTTATCTGAAGCGATTCAAGCGGCCTGATGTTGTCTCGAGCGATAAGAGCAGCCTGAGGTTACTTGTCTTGAGCGGTTAAAGCGGCCTGATAGCAGGATAGTTTGAAGGCGGCCTGAGTCTTCCAGAAACAGCCGAAGCGAGATGAGGTGCACTATCACTATTCGAGCGGCCTGAGTCTGTCTTGAGCGGCCTGAGATTTTCTCGAGCGGTGGAAGCGGCAAGAGGCTACCAGTACCGTTTAAGGTGGGTCTGCTTCCAGGAACAACTGAGGCGGGCTGAGGCTAGCTAGATCCGTTTAAGCGGCTGCAGCGGCCTGAGGTTGTCAGAAGCCGCTGATTTGGTACAGGTGCCAGGCGAAGACGTTTAACAGCGGCAAGAGAGACATCACCTGCGGCTCCCACCCGTACCGAATCAGCGGCTCCTGACAACCTTAGGCCACTTCAACCTCTCCAGGCAGCCTCAGTCCGCCTTAGCCGCTCCTGGAAGCCTCAGGCCGCCTTTAAACTATCCTGCTATCCTCAGGCCGCTTTTACCGCTCAAGACAATCTCAGCCCGCCTTGAAAGAGAAACAAAAATCCTTCGATTATCAAGCGGCTTCTAGTAGCTTCTTTCGCCTGGCCTGACACCCGTACCAAATCGGCGGCTCCTCTGAATGAGGTCACCCCCAATTAGCCGCAATTTATACGCAATTTTTGAAAGCCTCAACGGGACAGAAATGAACTCTTTCTTTTTACAAACACTTTAACAATTTAATTTTTATAAAAAACAAACCTTTCCCTTCTTCGCCTTCTTTCCCTGAGCGTCCTCTCTTCCACCAGTCATTGAGGCCTTCTTCTCAGAAAGAAGAGGGGCCTTGGACTTGGCAGAAGGCTTGGCGTCCTTCTGGTGACTGTCTTCAGAAGAAGAGGGCACCTGGGTGAAGACGCAGATCCTGTTCGTCAAGAATCCACAGGTCTTGACGACCGCCACCTGGAAATAAAGTTATAAGGATTAAATTCAAGAAAAATAACCATTCTCGTGCCTTCAGTCGGCATCTTCTCCTTTTCTTCTTCCTGGTCGCTTTCATCCGTATCGGCGTTCCTCATAGGCTGATCATGAGGATCGTCTCCCTAAATTCATCCTAGGGTTTTTTTCAAGAGCGTTTAAAGCGGCCTGAGGTTGGTGAAACGCGGCCTTTGGTTGTAAAAGGCGGCCTTTGGTTGTCGAAAAGCGGCCTTTGGTTGTAAAAGGCGGCCTTTGGTTGTCGAAAAGCGGCCTTTGGTTGTCGAAAAGCGGCCTTTGGTTGTCAAAAAGCGGCCTTTGGTTGTTGAAAAGCGGCCTTTGGTTGTCAAAAAGCGGCCTTTGGTTGTCGAAAAGCGGCCTTTGGTTGTCGAAAAGCGGCCTTTGGTTGTCAAAAAGCGGCCTTTGGTTGTTGAAAAGCGGCCTTTGGTTGTCAAAAAGCGGCCTTTGGTTGTTGAAAAGCGGCCTTTAGTTGCCAAAAGCGGCCTTTGGTTGTCAAAAAGCGGCCTTTGGTTGTCAAACAGCGGCCTTAACTTGTCAAAAAGCGGCCTTTCCTTGTTAAAAGGCGGCCTTTGGTTGTCGAAAAGCGGCCTTTGGTTGCCAAAAGCGGCCTTTGGTTGTCGAAAAGCGGCCTTTGGACCCCTCAAACCAGCGACGCCGATTTTCGACAACCTTAGGTCGCATGGCCTTTTTTGCCAACCAAAGGCCGCTTTAGACGTTATTCTCTCTCTCCAATTTCTCCTTTTTAATTTGTTGCTTTATCAAAACCGATGTTGTCGTCGTCAGGGTGGCTTTTTCAAGGGCGATTCAAGCGGCCTGAGGTTGTCAAAAGGCGGTCCAAGCGGCCTATCATTATCAAAAAGTTTCTTAAGGTTGTTAAATCATACCAGAACACTAGGTTTTTTAACCTTTAGTTTTTTGAACGCGGGTGCCGCTTTTTGGCGATTAAAGGCCGCTTTTGACAGCCTCAGGCCGTTTGGCCCACTTTATCAATATAAAAAAACTTGAATTCAAGAACAATACCATCTCGAGGTCTTCAGTAGGAGTTTCCTCCTTTTCTTCATCTCCCTCATCTTGAGCCTCGTTCTTCTCTCCGTCGGTGGAGCCCTCTCCCTCATCAGAATCGTCCGATCCGTATGGAGAACCTTGGAAATCATTTTTAAAAATAAAGTTAAATTTATGAAAAAATACCGTCTCGAGGTCTTCACTAGGAATTTCCTCCTTTTCTTCCTCTCCCTGATCTTCACCTCCGCCGCTGGAGCCTTCACTTTTCTTGTCGACTTCCCCCTAAATCTCCTTGATTTGCATATAGCCGTGGTAAAACTAACGGAATCCTTGAGAGACTCCTCAACGCTTTTAGAATCCTCCTCCTTCTCTTCAGAAACCTCCACTTTATCCTCGAATCCTTCAGGCTCGTCATCAGGATGGTGTCCCTAAATTCACAGAATGATTGGGTTCCTAATGCCAACAAAGCGACCATGGTTCGGTCCCAGTCGGTGCCGTTTTGAATGCTGTATTCAAAATAAGAACTGAGAAACTAACATTATCCTCGTGGGAACCAGCAGAATCCTTCTCCTCTCCGGACTCTTCCTTCTCTCCGGTGATGGAGGTCTTCTCGTCCTGGTTCTCAGCGTCCTTCTAAATCATTTGGGTTTTAATAAAGCCGTAGAAAAGCGAGCATCTCTCTCTCTCTCTCTCTCTCTCAAATCAGAAGGTGGCCCTAACGGCATGGGGTCGCCACAGTTCAAGTGGCCTGAGGTTGTCAAAAAGCGGCCTATCGTTGTCAACAAGCGGCTTATGGTTGTCAAACTGCCACTCGACTGTCAATACAGTACCTAAACAAGAGAAGCCGCTTATTGACAACCCCAGGCCGCTATTGATAACCTCAGGCCGCATGACCTTTTTGGCCCACTTTATCAAAACTGTGATAAAAACTAACGGAATTCGAGTTTGATCACATTTGTTTTCTAATTTATGGGACCAACGTTGACGGTCAACAAAAATTTGATCCAGGTGACCAGGATTCGATCCCCCGGTGCTTTTTTTTTTAACTTTTAGGGCAGGTTTTGGGCTTCCAAGAAATAGTTCAAACAATCACCTCAGCCAGTCCCTCCTCCACCTCATCCTCCATCTTGAGAGCCTCCATGGGTTAGATCGAACTGAAAATTCATGGGTCAAGGAATGAACTGATGAAAGATGAGGGACTAGGCAGATTTGGAAAAAGAGGGTAAATCCGGGGTTACCACCAATATTATAAATGCACCTAAATGCAATATTCTGAAATTTTACAATTTTCCATTTTATCAGTTTTAATTTAAAAGTATCTTAAAAGATGGTCAGTTAAGGTGGTATGTCAAATTTCGCCCATTTTCGAAGCCACCAAACAGCGTTAAAAATAATTTTGTAAACTTCAAATTTTTGCACAGTCCTCTCAGTTGTTTGATCTACCACTCCTTCAAATTTGAACGAAAAATAAGCACTTTGCCTTAAGTTATTCCTCGCCAAAGTAGGCGCCGCGTTCGAGTTAAGGTCCCCCCTCTAAACACCCCTCTCAACTGAATTCCCGTTTTGGGTTAGGAGACAGCGAGAGAGTGCACACCCCGCGGAGGGCGCAGACAGTGCCGGGCAGGGACGCAGAGGAATCAGAGTAATTTTAAAGACAAATTTTTTTTAGTATTTTTACCGAGTAATTTTAAAGACAAATTTGATGTCCCAAAAGATTTTTCACAAAAGTTGTAATAAGCAATGAACGATTTTTTATTCTGGACAAAATAAATTTATTTATTCCTCAAGGGGTAATATGTATTTTTAAGACTTTTCTATAATCAAATTTTCACCCCACATAAAATTTTAAAATTTTCATATTTTGTTAAACAAAATTGAAATTTTATCGAATAAAATTAAGATGATTTGACTTTTAAGATGTTTTAAATGCGAAACTCCGACACTTTTTTTTGGGTTGGCACCGTTCCATTAGCGATTTGCGCGGAACCCACAACATACCTAGGGATGGTGTGTCAAAAGTTTTACCCACCCTTAACTTTTGGGCCGTGACACACCAAACATTCACCAACATTCACCTGATCTGACGGCCTTCGGCCTCTTAACTGGGCGGCCTTCGGCCGCTTCATCTGAAGTTTGTGATACTGTTCTCAAACGCACCAGGGCAATGAGTTTTTATAACTGTTGAGTAAAACATCGAGCTGCAAGAATTGCTTCAATTAGGATTTTTTTCGGTTTTTATTAAGATTAAGGAAATTCAAAGCAGAAAGGCTTTAAACAAATCGTCGGAAATAAAAATTCGGCTGAAAATTTCGTGCGACCTTGCTTGTGGGTACCTATTTGAGCAATTATGCCTTCTACATAGGTTTCTTAACGAAAAAAATTTATTAAGAGCTATTTACATGAATCCCGGTTTGTCATATATAAATAAAAAACCCAATCATGGTTTCACTTAGAAAACAAGATAAAAAATAGAAAATCGAGGGTGATCCTTTGGCGGCTGCGTTGCGAAAGAACGAACTGTTGGCGGACGCCCAAAATCGCGCGGCAACAGTCGCCTGCCAGCCGTCAACGGACCAGCTTTTACGGCCCACGCCTGCAATTCTTTGGGTAGAAAAGCGGAAAAGATGGGGACATCTGACATGCTTGTTTCGCATATAAAAACATCTTGAAAGTTAAATTGTATTCATTTTATTGGCAGAATGCTTCTAAGGCAGGCAGAATGCTTCTTTTCCTTAAAAAACCAAAGGCCGCCCAGTAAAGAGGCCGGAGGCCGTCCAATGAAGCGGCCGAAGTCAAATTTATTAGCATACTTTCGGGTGCGAGACCAACCCATCCAGGAGGTAACGCGCCGTAGGCGCGTTTACCGACTGGTTCATGTAAATAGCTCTTAATTTATTGTTTTTTTCGTTAAGAAACCTATGCACTTTAGTAGAAGTCAGAATTGCTCAAATAGGTACCAACAAGCAAGGTCGCACGAAATTTTCAGCCGAATTTTTATTTCCGACGATTTGTTTAAAGGAGAAGGACCGCGTAAAAATAATTTTTCTGATTTTGTAATTAATAAAAACGTAGATCTCATTCCCAGGATTCCGAAAATATACCTCTATTACCCATTTTGGGTCAAAATGAATCGATTTAGGAGCGCTTGAAGTTTGGGGAAATTGCCGTTTGAATTGCCGCCAACTCTGCGTCTCCCCATTTCCCACACTCTCTCGCCCACTCTAGCCGTGTTTCCGTGCGGCAAACGCGTAAAACGGCCGTGTAAACGTGCCCCTTTTGCAGCCAAAAACATATAAAAGGGGTATGCTTCAGAATCGTGGAAACGATATCTATTCGATGAAATAATTGTAAAGAGACTTTCAAAAAGCAATTTTACGAGGTCCTTCCCCTTTAATCTAAATAAAAACCAAAAAATCCTAATTGGAACAATATTTGCAGCTCGATGTTTTACTCAACAGTTATAAAAAACTCATTGCCCTGGTGCGTTTGATAATAGTATCACAAACTTCAGATGAAGCGGCCGAAGGCCGGCCATTTAAGAGGCCGAAGGCCGCCAAAATTATTAGCATACTTTCGGGTGCGAGACTAACCCATCCAGGAGGTAACGCGCCGTTGGCGCGTGTACCGACTGGTTAATTAATAAAAACAGTAATCACATCGTCTCTTATTAACCAATACATGCAAAAAAACCAAAATATTCGTTAATTAAAAGATTTCGAACAGGTGAATTTTGGTAGGTGGGTCACGGCCCAAAAGTTAAGGGTGGGTAAAACTTTTGACAGACCCTCCCTAGGCATGTGTCGTGGGTACCGCGCAAATCGCTAATGGAACGGTGCCAAGCCAAAAAAGTGTCGGAGTTTTCTAATCGAATTTAAAGAGTTTGTGCAAAAAAGGTTTTGTTAAGGCCCAAGCGAGTTAAGGGTTTAAGGTAGCTATGACGTCACTTCCGGGCCAAAAATGACTAAGGCCCAAAAGTCTCCTAAATGGTTTATATGGTCATAGGGACTCCATACATAAAGTTTCAGCCGGATCGGAGACAAAAAATTCCTACGACACCCCTCTTTTGAGATATCCTCGAACCTCTCAGACATGGACTCTTAAAACCCAAAAGTTGAACATTAACCGACCAGATTGAAAAAGTCGTTTTTCAAAACATAATTTTCAATTTTTCTAACTTTCAACCTAGATTTTTCAAACAAGTTTATATTGCAAAGTTGTTCCTTATACAATTTCCAATCGATTCCATACCTTATTTGTAAACTTTGATTTTGCTTGAAGTGAGTTATGAAAAATTGATACCGAGGACGTCATCACAGTCCAACAAATCGATTACGACTAAACCTTCAAAAACACCCTTAGGGCACCTCAGAAACAAATTTTGAGCCAAATCGGAGGCAACAAATTTCGTTTTATCCTGGATTAGCGGTCCATACGACTATAGCGGTCCTTAAAAAAATATAGCGGTCCTTAAAAAAGTTGAAATTTTTAAAGTTTTTGGTTGGTTTGAAAAAAATATCAAAAAAATAAATTTAATTATTATTTTAATTCTTTTAATATAATTTTTATTATATTAAATATTTGTAATGTTTTGGTTTTTTTTTTGCATTTTCGAGGTACAAGGTAAGAAAAAGAAAAAACCTACTGAAAGTGTCGAAAGTGAAAGTGCCAAAATTTAAAAAAAAAACCAAAAACTTACAAAAATGAAAAATAATAAAAATTTAAAAAAATTATTTTTTACATTTTCAGCTTTTTTATGGACCGCTATAATTTTTAAGGACCGCTAATCCAGGATAGAACCCAAATTTCTATGTCGCGACTGTTTCCTAATTGTTCCAAAATTGCAGACATATAGTCATTGCCGAAATGAAATCGGCTGGGAAATTTTTGCATATTGAGGAGAATATCTAAATCTCCTCATTCAACATTGTCTCTCGCACTGCGTATCTCATTTCCGCTGCACTAAGGGCCGTTTTTGGCATGATTCCAGTTTGGCGAAAGCTATATTGTCTTAAAGGGTCAATTCGGCACTTTTTTCACATTTCCACTTTTTTGGCTCAAAAGGTTCACCTTTTCGTTGGAAACAATAGCCGTTACTTTATTTTCATCCAAAATGGCCAGATTTCGAGAAAAGTGCTTCCAAACAGGCCGTTTTTGGCCAAAAGTGTCGACAAACGCCGACAAGCAATGGAAAATGGAGACCAAAAATTAGAATAACGTGAGAAATGAAAAGGTGCCGGACTAATTCTTTAAGAATCGAACTGATGAAAGATGAGGGACTGGGCATATTTGGAAAAAGAGTACCGTGGACGGCGCAGATCGCTAATGGAACTGTGCCAAGTCGCAGGCGCCCCGCGTGAAACAGTGAATAACACGCAATTGCGCTCTCACAAACACCGAGAGCAGCTGGCGGAGAAAGGCAAAAAGGGATGAATCAGAAAGAGACAAAGAGGGCCGAGTCAGAGCACCTGATCGGCGGAGATTCCCGAAAACAGCAAGGGAGAAAGCGCAAAACAAGAGTACAGTAGGAACGTTGTATTTTCTACAGTAATCTCATTTACTGTAGAAAATACAACGTTCCAACTCCTTGCATTTCTACCGTAATCCCCCACTGTTCAATCCTACCGTAGTCCTGAATCATTCCCAATTCTACCGTAGTCCCAATTGGTAGACAACCGTAATCTTCTCTGATTCAGTTTCTACCGTAATCCATAACCTTTCAAAACCCTACCGTATTCCTGTTCTTTTACCGTGATCCTAATCTTTTCCATTTGTATACCAAGATTCCTACCGTAATCATTTATCATTCCAATTCTACCGTAGCCCTACATGGTAGATTACAGTAATCCCTCCTTATTTCCAAACTCTACGATCATTTCCTTTTACCGTAACCCTTGTCTATTCCAATTGTCTACCGTAACCCCAGTTGGTTGGCTACCGTTGTCCAACCTTGATTTCATTTCTACCGTAACCCAGCAACATTCCTTTTTCTACCGTAACCACGATTGCACTGCCGAAAACCTGCCCTATTCCAAACCTTAGTAACACATTTAATTCCCACTTTCTACAGTAACCTCCTTTAAGAAGCTACGATATTTGTAAATATAGCGCAAAACAAGTGGTGAAATAAGGATACGCCGGCTAGAAAGGAAGTAATCATGCCCTATTCACAATTCTACAGTAATCCCGTCAATTTTTAAGTTTCTACCGTAATCTAGTTTAACAGATTACCGTAATCCTTCCAACGCCTTTTCTTCCCTGTAATCCCGAATCCTATTCTACCACACCTTGGTAGACTACCGTAATCCATTCTGGTTCCAATTCTACCGCAATTCCGCCTTTCAAATCCTACCGTATTCCTGTTTTAGTGGGTAGCGTAATCTTGTCAAATTCCATTGTCCATAGTAATCTCTCTCCATTCTTCGCCCTACCGTAATCCTGTCATTTTATCATAACCCTGATCCATTCCAACTGTCTGTCGTATTCCCAGTTAGTAGGTTACCGTAATTATATTTGGTTCCGTATCTACCGTAACCCAGCTCCATCCCAATTTCTACCGAATTCTTCGGTTAGCTTAGTATTCCTTATCATTTAACTACAGTAATCACATTGTTTATGTAGTAATTCTATAATTTTATCAACCACTAAACTTCCTACAGTAATCTAATTTATAGATTACCGTAATCCTTCCAACTCCTTTAATTTCTACCGTAATCCCCCACTGTTCAATCCTACCGTAGTCCTGAATTATTCCCAATTCTACCGTAGCTCCACTTGGTAGACTACCGTAATCCCTTATCCTTTCAAAATCCTACCGTATTCCTGTCCTCATATCGTGACCCTAATCTTTTCAATTTGTCCACCGTAACCCCAGTTACTCGGTTACCGTAATCCTACCTTGGTTCCATGACTACCGTAACCCAGCACCATTCCTATCTTCTACCGTAACCATGATTGGAGAACTGTTAACTTGTGAAGACCTGACTATTCCATCTCGTAAGCCCACCCCGATCCAATCAATAGTCCTTTAAACTTCCGAAGCACCATTCATGAAAAAAGAAACAAGTTCCAATTGATGGATTTATTAGCTAAACTCGAAAACGATTAACAGGCGAAACAAGTAATGGTACAGAAAGGGCACCGAGTGCCAAAAGAGGGGTCCCATGCCTTCCTAACAGGACGTGTAACCGGCGTAGGGGTCCTCGGCTTCCTCGTACATCTCTTCGGCCTCCTCGTGCAGATGACCGACGAAGGGCTTCATCTCGATCTCCTCAGAAGGCTCCTGCTTGATCTGGAGGCTCTTCTCCGCCTGGCCCAGCAGCTTCTCCATGTGCGCGATGATCGACTTGGAGTCGGTGGCCGAGGGCACGGCTCCGCAGGCGGTGTCCGAGTCCGTTTTGTCGTCTGGGGAGGCCTGAAATGGAGAAATAAGTAAATTTTGAATGATTTGCATAAAAAAGAAGTAAAAAACAAAATTCTGCAATTAAAATAAACCTTCTTCGTGAGCTTCGAGATGACCATGACCTTCGTGTCGGGGAAACAGGTCTTCCACAGGTCCGTGTACCTTTCTTTGAAATCGGCGGGCCTGAATCACCAGAATTAGTTGGAATTCGGCGGAAACCCTCACCTCTCCAAATCGATGCAGATGCGCTCCTCTCCCGCGTGCTTGTTCTTGTGGTGGTGGCGAATCTGCTCGCGGAGGGCTCCCTGAAACAGTCGGATCATCGAGAATCCACAGAAGACAGTACCTTGAGACCGCAGAGTCCGCACTTGGCCGTGTAGATGTTCAAATGACGGAGCACGTGCTCCCTCAGCCGACTGCGGCCGTAGCTCGAGCGCACGGTCATCTCCGACTGGCACAGCTGAATTACCGCATTTACAGCCGCTTGCACACCTCAAACCTTGCAGAAGACCGTGTTCTCCTTGTTCTCGGAGGAATTCTTTGGCGTACTGTAGAAGAACTCCTAAAAAAGGGCTTCTTCACAAAAAAAAAACTCCAGAAATCCTCACTTGTCGCGTCATCAAGCGCCTTTTGCGCTTCTTCGGGAGGCTCTTGGATTCCGGCGTGTGGTTGTCCGGCGTGTCCGCAGCATCCACAAATTCCACATCCACGAATTCTTCCTCCTCCACGTAGGACTCGTCGCGGAAGGACGTCTCCATCAGATGATCCTCCTTGGAGTCTTCGACCTGAATTTAAAGGATTGTATTTCCCGCGAAAGATACGGTAATTACCGTATTCTGACTTTCTTTGCGGGTTTCCTTGCGAGGCCTCTTGTAAGGCACGGGGGCGATCACGGGCTTGACTTCCTGCGAGGTGGTGGCATTGGAAGCTCCGGAGGAGAGTTCCCGTTTAATCTGGAAGATTACGGTATATTTTTAGCATAAAATATCAATTTTTCGCAATAAAATAACAATTTTAAGGGTACTTAAGAACTAACGCTGGCGAGGACTTTCGGAGGGGAAGAGGTGGCAGACGTCTCAGACGGCGAGGAGAAGATCCCAGGGGCCGAACCCACCACAGCCAGCCTCGTGGTCTTGTCCTGAAGGCAAAATGAGACTAGACCTTTAAATTAAACCAACCGCCAACAAGTTGACCACCAAACCCAGATCCACGTCATCCTTTAGTTCAAAGACCACCAACTTGGTCATTTTTACTGAAAATGGAGCGATTTAGATCAATTTGGCATGATTTTAAAGAGAAAATAGGAGAAATACATATTTTAAGTTCAAATTTCAACAGTAAACATTAAAATATAAGATTACCTCAAGTATAACACCGAAAATGATGGAAAAGGCGTCAGGAAAAGCGAATTTAACAGAAATCTGGTTCAAAATCGCATTTTGCCCTAAAAATCGAAATAAATAAATAAATAAATTGCCCTAAATTCATAAAATACAAATACATAAATAAAAAATACAACAAAACAACATAAAAAGGAAGAAAAATAAATTTTTAAAAAATTTTAGGCCTGAGATTTTTCAAAATTAAAGGACTGTATTGTCAGATGGAGCGCGGGTTCCACGGCTGCACCCTCGTTGTCTGCACCCTCCATGCGAGAGACTGCTGCGAACGCCCCCGTATTTCTTCGGAAAAAACATGGATTCCGGCTGATTTTCTCCCGGTATTCGCTTCCATAAATCGTTAAAAATTCATTACAAACATATTCTCAGGTTATTTCATAAAAAAAGCTGGTTTTTCGCGAGTTTTTGCCCTTTTCCCATTTCCTATGGATATCGGAGGAAGCCGCGGGGAAACCGTCTGTGCGGCTGCACTGTCTGCGCCCTCCGTGCGAGAGATTTCTGCCAAACGCGCGTCTTGCATCTGCAGCGCCGCTGCACGGGCCTACATAAGCGGCGTCTTTTCACCAGCTTGCATGAAGCAGTTGGAACTACAAGCGTCAGCCGTAAGGGTATATCCGGGCCACGTCGTTGGGAGAGCGCCTCCTGTGTGAATCGTGAGTTAATGTTCAGCTGTTTGGGGTTCGGCTGGCTTCATCTCATACCGATCGCTTCTAGGAGTTAGATTGACGAAGGGGTGGGGACGTCCCCCAGATTCACAACCTTTTCCTTTTTTTCTTTAAAATATCATTTTAAACTGTTATAATCTCAATTTTCCTTTACCACCTAATCCATTTCTTTCATTTAATAACGAAAAAAGTCAATAATCAGCCAGAAAGTTTATTTTTCTCATTTTCCCTCCTATTTTCCTATTCGATCGTGGATTTCCTGGCCACAATATCGGAATTCTTCCTCTCCGGCGTCTGTCCCATCGATTTCTGCGGAGAAACTTTGGTCATCGATTGGTCCACCACTTCATCCGACAGAATCTCTGGACTTTTCTCCGTTTTCTGCCTCCTCCTTCGTTTTTCTGGCTTCAGGAACATGGCCAGCAGGGCTGTCTGAAAGAAACGACGGTAAATGCGCCCCAAAACTACAGTACACTGGCTGAGAAGATGACACTCGAAGACCAGGCGTAGAAGGCGGACAGGAGCTTTTTAGGCCTGAAATGGGATGATTTGAATATTGGGAGCGAATTCCACTTGTGAGGGGAGAAGGGGGAGGTCACGGCCAGGAGGACTGGGTGGTCTCCGTGAGGGAGGCGCTCGTCGCAGATGAGGTAGAATCTGGAATAGTCTCTCTCTCTATCTCTCCCTCTCTCTCTCTCTCTCTCTCTTCCTCTCTCTCTCTCTCTCTCTCTCTCTCTCCCTCTCTCTCTCTTTCTCTCTCTCTCTCTCTCTACCTGACGTTATCCCTCTTCTTGGGTTCGTAGTGATCGCAGTGGGTGTGTCTTTCAATCGCCGCTATTTTCCCATTTCTCTCGCATTTCTTATGAAATTCGTCCTTTTCACACGTCGCCAATCTTCCATTTCTACAAAAATCACTCTTTTCTGTCAAAAAATGAAGTTTACTTCAATTCCGCCCTGATGGTCTTTCCAGCCGTTGTGTTGACATCGACGAATCCTTGAGGAAGACAGGAGACCACCGAGAATTCAGAAGACTCTCCCATCTGAAGAGAGAGGGAGAGAGATAAAAAGACCAACCTGTGTGCAGTCGTGTATTGTGACAAAGGTGACGTCAGCCTCACTTTCCACCCTCTCCTGGTAGAACATGGCATTCTGTTCCATTTCACAAAGGAGAAGGTCAAAATTGAGGAGACTGGAGGCAACTGGGAGGAGGAGGAAAAGAGAAAACAGCCGGATCATGGCCGCCAAGAAGGAGAAATGAGGTGGAAATGGGAGATTTAGTTTTAGGCTAATCAAGTTGATCCCTTTCCTCCTTTTCTCATTTCAGTTTGACTCATTTCTCCTCAATTTGGAGAAGGTTGGTCACCTTAAACCACATTTAAAGGTCATGGTGACGTCATATATCGAGAGATAAAAAAGGGGCGTGGCCTAAATTGTTGTTTAATTTTGATGTCCAGGGACCACCCAGGCACCTGGACCACCCCTAGGCCAAGAAGTTGAGTAAACAGGGTTGGTAGCTCAAATTTTAGGCCCAAGGCAGCGACTTTTAAAGAAAATTTCCCAAATGCCTAAAAACTAATCCTAACGATGACCTTATTCCATCAGTACCATAATCCGACGTGTGTTTGAAAACATTGTTCGCAAAGTGCACTTTTAGACGGGAAGAGGTGACTCACAAGATGTGTCAGAACAGCGCCCCTTCCACTCTCATAATCGCCTGCCACCCCGTGTTGTCCACACAGCGTTGCTTTAAATCGATTGACACATTTCCTTATTTTTTATTTTAAAGTTATTTTACCCTATTTTAATGAATGTTTCAGCTCGGCTTATATCCAGGCTCTCTATTTTCAAGATATGATTTTATTTTTATGTAAGCAGGTTTTCACTCCAAAAGGTAAGGATGAAAGAGAGATAGAGAAAGAGAGAGAGAGAGGGAAGGTGAGAAAAAAAGATATAATGATGCAGAATCTTATTTTTAAGGGCTAAACGTCCGTCTGACGTCTCGCTTTTTGAACTTCTTAATGGAGGGAGCCCGGCTGTTTTGTCCCGCCGCTTTCACCCAAACGAAGAAACTACAATTCCACCCGTCAGAACGTGGCTCTATGCCCTAACATCGTACCCTAATAAGTATCTTTGTCAGACTTTCTTCCTCATTTTATGTTTACCCCCCCCCCCCCCAATTCTTATAATTTATATCGATTCATCTATTATTATCTCATAAATTATCTATTAAACTATCACACAATGGTTTTTTTCCTTTTTATATATAATTCTTTTTAGGTTTAAAGGGGAAGGGCCGCGTAAAATTTTTTTTTCTGATTTTGTTATAAAAGCCTAGATCTCATTCCCAGGATTCCAAAAAAAAAAATACCCCTTTTACCCATTTTGGATCAAAATCAATCGATTTAGGCGCGCTTGAAATTTTGGAGAATTGTCATTTGAATTGCCGCCAACTCTGCGTCTCCCCATTTCCCACACTCTCTCGCCCACTCTAGCCGTGTTTCCGTGCGGCAAACGCGTAAAACGGCCGTGTAAACGCGCCCCTTTTGCAATCCAAATCTTATAAAAGGGGGATGTTTCGGAATCGTGGAAACGCCATCTATTCTAGGAAATAATTGTAAAGATACGTTGAAAAATCAATTTTACGATTTTAAGAGGAATTATTTTCTAATTTTACGAGGAATCGAACTTGAGCTATTATTGTGGTGAAGTATTTTTTTTTAAATTTTGGGTTTCTGAGGTTACTGTAGCAAGGTTACTGTAACTAGAGACCGATGTTTTGAACTTCGCTTCAATTTCAACCAAAATTCAATCTGCAAAAAGCATTCTTTAAAGAATTTAAAATAGAAAAAGTTAGCTTTTAATGCAAAACTCGAAAAACGAATTTCGAGTGCCCAAAAAGTCCAATAACTGAAAAAAGATTGACTTTTTTTCCAAGTTTTTTGCCTGTTTCGATCTTAAAGAGGAATTATTTTCAATAGCCACTATGATGGCTTTGTTTTCTGTATCATTTCAAAACTTTTTTCTAACGACACCAAAAAATTTTAAGGGGGGCATCATCTTCATTTTTAGGCTCAAACTTGCAAATATCGCATTTCCGACGCAACTATAGCGCCTGTAAAAACATTGCCAATTTTTTGGCAAAGTCGTTTTAGTATTTCAATCAGTTGAAAATATTATATACAATTATATTTTTAATTTGTTGGCCATTCCAGGCGACAGGCACCTGTACGTAACCTGCATTTTAACGAACTACATGCACGGTGTTTACGCGTCCGTCCAATCCATCGATTTATCGACTTTTTGGTGGTCACTTTCGAATTTTCAAAGTTCCCGCCTGAAAAGACGCAGAAAACTCTGGTCGTCTGACATGGTAGCGCAGCGAGTTTCAAACCCGTACGAGATCGGCGGCCGCGGCAAGGGTAGTCCCGCCCATTGTTTAAAGTTATGAAAACCCATAAGATGGATTCTGAAAACCAGATCTCTTGAATTCAAAACCTTTATTAAATAAATTACTATGGCTTGGCGCAATTCTCTCAAAGGCAAAAGTGAAGTGAAGCAAAAGCCTAGACGTCGCCGAATATGTTGGCGAAAGTGCGCTTCAGTTGACCCATCGTGTCGTCGGCGAAGGAGGCCGACTGCGGCGGCGGCTGAGGGGGCGGAGTCTGCAATTCTTGACTTCTAGCGGCTTCTGCAGAATCCTACCTCATCCCGGCTGCTTTGTCTCCTTTCGGAAGCCCTTGGCAGGTGATGAGCCGAATGGGGCCGCCCATTCATCTCCCTTTGTGGGTGGTCTCCGGGATGTTGGCGTGGGGGTGGGTGGAGGAGGGATTTGAGGAGGGCGCAGGCCGCTCTGCGGTCCTCTTCTTGAGATTCACCGAAGAAGGCTGAAAAAGGGAGATAGAGAGGCAAGGAAGAGAGAGAGACTCTTTTACCTTAACCTTACCTTAACCTTACCTTAACCTTACCTTAACCTTATCTTACCTTCACCTTAACCTTAACCTTAACTTACCTTACCTTACCTTAACCTTACCTTAACCTTACCTTAACCTTACCTTACCTTACCTTTACCTTACCTTACCTTAGTAAATGAGTGAAAAAACTTGATTTAAGGTATTTAAGGCCTTACCAATAACATCATTGACATCATGAACGAATTCCCTTCCCTCCTTCGAGACCAAAATGTCAATGGAGCAGATTTCCATCCTCCCCACATGATCACAAATCGATTTCACGTACTGCTTATGCCTAAATCTCATCTTTACAGCAAGCTTGCACTCTGTTTACCGTTCCGTAGTCGGAATTTGTTCCAACACCGCTGATCCCACATTACTCTTCCAGCAACGGCTGATCCCTCTCCGGATGAAACTTTTCCACTCTTGGCCTATTTTCTGGACATGTAGATCGTATTTTAGATCGACAAAGGGCTCAGCCTCTACCTGAAATTTCAATTTTAATGAAATTTTTCAGAATTTCAAAACCTCAGTATCTCCTTTTCCCATAATTTGAAGGATTCCTTCCAAGTCGCAGAGCTCTTCCTGGGTTCCGACTTTCACTTTTCCGATTCCTTGGTAGCCTTCGTTTACGGAGATGACAATGGGGAAGCTGGTGGATGGGTGCTGAAAGTAGAGGGTTAGAGAGAGAGAGAGAGAGAGAGAGAGAGAGAGAGAGAGAGAGAGAGAGAGAGAGAGAGAGAGAGAGAGAGAGAGAGAGAGAGAGAGAAAGAGAGAGAGAGAACGAGAGAACGAAAGAAAGAAAGAGAGAAAGGAAAAGAGAGAGAGAAGAGAGAGAAAGAGAAAGAGAGAAAAAGAGAGAGAGAGAACGAGAGAACGAAAGAAAGAGAGAGAGAGAGAGAGAAAGAGAGAGAGAGAGACAGAGAAAGAAAACTCACAAATTTATGAAAATGAGGGTAGTGAAGCGTTGGCAGGAAAGGAATCCTACTTCCATCAGGCATTGTGAGCTTTCTCAGTTGTTTCTTCTGAAATTCACAATTTGAAACTTAATTTTACAAACTTAATTGATTAAAAAAACTAATAAAAACTCACTAAATTAGCTCGATCCATGAAAGCTATCGCAGAAGTGTGGCTGTTTAGAAAAGGAACGTGGGCGGCCATCAAGGCGCGGAGGATGGTTTTCGCCTGAGGAGAACGCGTCGCGCCGGGACCCACAAACACCGCGTGAGGGATGAAGGAACTGGAATTATTGATTGAATTTTTGAATTTGAAATTAAAATGTAAATTAGAAAAAATTTGACTTACTTTTTGTCCTTTCCTTGTTGGCGGATTTCGATTGTGAGGTTGTGCTCGGTGCAGAGGAGATCAAGTTCTGGGAAGTCGGCCTGAAAATGGGAACCTCACTCCCTCTTTTCACGTTCTCACGTACTCACATCCTCACTTTTTGTCCTCACGTTCTCATCAAATCACATCCTCACGTCTTTACCGTATTTATGTGATCATTTCCTCACGTCCACACTTTCTTTATTTACGAATTGACGTGAACACGTTTTCACTTTCTTCACGATGAGGGAAATCTCACAGTCGCGTGTTCACAACCTCATTTGACCCTATCATAATTTTCTCACAACCTCACGAACTCACATAAAATTAGTTCCTCGCATTCTCACGCCCTCACTCTCTCACGTTTACACAGTCTCACGCGTTCACCTTACGTCCTCAGTTTCTCTAAAGAATAAAGAGTTCGTTAAGTAGAATCTAACGTCCTCATGAAATCACATCTTCACGGTTTCATATTCTTACGTTTTGAAACCATTTACTTGCTCATTTGCTCACGTCAACATATCATAATTTCACATGTTATCGTAAAACGTTCCTAACATATCACTTCCTCACGTTCATATTTCCACACGTTTTCATCTACGCAACAACGAGGGAAATCTCACATTTGTGTCTTTACGTAACACGCCTTCACATCCTCACTTGACCTCACTTCTTGAATTTTTCGCATCCTCACGCCCTCAAAGACCTTACATGCTCACGTCCTCACCCAAATTCACTTCGTCACTTGCTCACGTGATCACATTCTCACGTTCTCACTCACATTCTGACGTCCACACGTCCTCACTTTCGAATACATTACCCTAACCTCATATTTTTACTTATTTCCCTCAACAACACTCCTCCTTAAAGGGGAAGGGCCGCGTAAAAATAATTTTTGTGTGAGAAATTGAAAACTGTTTCAGGCTTGCACTGCTTACATGCCAGATGAGGGTGAACCCATTCTAGGAGAGTGGCTTCGGGCTGAGCTATATGCTCATGATATTATTACTGTAAGCCTTTATTACTGTTTTAAAGGGGAAAACCACGTTTAAACTTTTTTCGGATTTTGTGACACAGGCCTAGACCTCATTCCCAGGATTCCGAAAAATACCTCTTTTACCCATTTTGGATCAAAATGAATCGATTTAGGAGCACTTGAAATTTGGGGAAATTGCCGTTTGAATTGCCGCCAACTCTGCGTCTCCTCATTTCCCACACTCTCTCGCCCACTCTAGCCGTGTTTCCGTGCGGCAAACGCGTAAAACGGCCGTGGAAGCGCGCCCCTTTGCAGTCCAAATCATATAAAAGAGGTATGTTTCGGAATCGTGGAAACGATGTCTACTCAATGAAACTAAAATAAAGATACTCTGAAAGATCAATTTTACGAGGTCCTAGCCCTTTAAATCATATTTCTCTTCTCTCTCTCTCTATCTATCTCTCTCTCCCTCTCTCCCTCTCCTTACCTGTTCCACCCTAACCGGCAGCTCCTGTGGATTCCTGAAGTACTTGCTCCAATCCACAACATGACTGTCGATGACCAGCAAAACCTTGGCATCTGGTGGCAGAGGTGGGTTCGCTCTGCTCCTGTCTTGCAGAGATCTCTCCAAAGCCGCCGCCAGACTCTCCCCCGATCGCGCCGGTGACGTGGGCGCACTAAACAAAGCCACAGTATGCCGAAATGAAGGAGCCTAATTTGGACACACTAATTGCTGACTAGAATTGGCTGTCTCAAAGGACTAATGGCAATGGGGCACGTTTGTCACAGGATAATGGGGAAAGGGCAAATGGAGAATTTGGAATGCACGGATTCCAAATGTGAATCCTTTTTAGGTTTTCCTAGGTAAAGCCTTTTTGCCTCCTTAAGGCTTTCAAAAATTGCGTATTCCTCCCATGTTTCAGGGGGAACCGCGGGCAATTGGGAAAAGTTTTCAACCAGCAATAAACGCACCTCAGCAGAGCTTCATCGGTCACGTTATCGCCTCTGCGCAAAGCTGTCTAATTGCAGCGGCGGGCTGACCCCATCCAGCGGCGCCGCCGATTCGGTACGCGGGTCAGTCGCGGGCAGCCATCCTTGGCTTTTTTGTGCGACTGACACCCGTAGCGGATCGGCGGCGCCCCAGGATGGGTCAGCCCGCCGCCGTCGTTAGACAGCTTTGCGCAGAGGCGATAACGTGACCCATGAAGCTCTGCTGAGGTGCGTTTATTGCTGGTTGAAAACTTTTCCCAATTGCCCGCGGTTCCCCCTGAAACATGGGAGGAATACGCAATTTTTGAAAGCCTCAAGGAGGCAAAAACTCTCTCTCCTCTCTCTCTCTCTCACCTGATAGTATTCGAAACCCTATTAGCGATCGATTGAAAAGAAAAAGCCGATGGAGGCTGAGGGGCGACAGTTGGATCCTCCGTTTGGATTTCTCCTCCCTCGTCCTCCTGAAAGGAGAACTTCCTCTTGAAGAAGTTCATCCCTCCGATCCTGAAAACATCATTTCATAAACTTCGAAATCTAAACTTTAAACCAAGAAAAGTTTATTTTAACAAAAAAAAAGAGCTTCGAAATAGAGAAATCCCAGACCTAATCCTTCCTGGCGCCTCGGGGGAAGGAGCCTCGTGAGCGCCCTTCATCAAAGCAGCGGCTAAATTGCTTTATTGGCGCCAGTCGGCTGTCCGTAATCACGCACTGCCGGCCGGCTGTCTGGATATGAAAATGGCCGGTGGCTGGGAAAATAAAGAAAAAGCATAATAGCAGGAGAATTCCTGGTGTTTCAGGAGAGTAAGGGGTTCAATTATTTCGGATGACTGGATTTCGTAAACTAAGTTTTTTTCTAACATTCGTTTTAAAATGTTACAAAAGTTTTAAAATTTTTATTTATTGGTGAATTTCACCAAAACGCGCTAATTTTAATTGGCGGTGCTGGCGCCGTTCTTAGGCAGCGTTTGCGATGCAGTCGATGATGCCCCAGTGGCCTAATGGCTAACACAGAGATCTCGCGCGCTGGAGGTCAGGGGATCGGGTCCACTCCGCGCAAAAGATTTTTTGGTAAAAAAACGTTTCTATTTTCTATTTTAATTTTTTTCTTTTTTTTATGAAATTTTTTAACGCTGCGTTTTACAAACAAAAGATGGAAAAATAAAAATTGTACATTTTTAATTGAAAAATTTAATTAAAAATTCAAAACAAACAACCTCACATTGTACCTCACATAATTAATTTTATATCTCCATAATTGTCCACTAAAAATTAATTACATAGAAAATTACGCGAGAAATCAGAATAATTTCTTTCCCAGCGCAATAATTAAGCGAATTCAATGCATTCCAGGGAGCAGTTAAAAAAAGAATACTTTTTAAATATTTAAAAATTAAAATTAAAATTTAAAATTATTCGAAAATTTACAGGAAAGGAAGTAAAATCGGAAAGTGTCGTTTTTGACGGAAAAAAATGTTGGACACATTTGGCTCACGATCAGTGTGAAAGGCGCCGTCTCTCACGCTGAGGGTCAAGGGTTCGATTACTGCTTGAGGCAAACTTATTTGTTAGAATGATTAATGCATTAAAAATGAAAAACTTTTAAACTGTTTATGTGCCAATTGCTTTAAAAAACAGAAAACCCACTTCTTTCGTTAAAAAAGAACCAATTTTAATTTTGAAATGGCTTTTTTAGCTTTGAAAACTATTTAAAACCGTTTTAAAATTTTAAAAAAATTGGTTAAATATGCTCAATCAACAAAAATAGTAAATTTTGCTCGAAAATGGTATATCAACGCTTGGATTTGAACGCTGAATGAAGAAAAACAACCCAAACCGCTTTTTAGCGGGGGAAAATTCAACTCTTCAAGGGGTTAAAGGTAATAAATGTAATTTTTAGTAAACTGAAAATACAATATAAAATTGTATTTTTACTACATTTTCTTTTGTTACCTGTAGAAATCGAGGTGTGAATGCGATGTTTTGAGGCGACGGGCTGGCCGTTGCCCGCTCATTTTTCAAACAGAGAGAGACGGGGTGTGGGGAAATGAGGGCGAAAGAGCCTCAAACGGGAAGCAATATAGCCTCCAGGGGGAGAGACTCAGAAAACGAGGTTTGAATCGAAGGGAAAACAAAGGAACTGGAAGATCCTGGATGCTATGACTACACACGCGGCGACGTGTAAGCCATGGCGTATCGATCTGAGAGCAAGTGGAGGCGGAGGGTGGAGAAATGGGACACCAACGCCTGTTTTGGATAAGCCTAGGATTATTTTAGATGGAGACGAGAGAGAGAGAGAGAGAGAGAGAGAGAGAGAGAGGGAGAGAGAGAGAAGGAGAGATGAAAAGATAGAAAGAGAGAGATAGAGAGAGATTCAGAGAGAGAGAGAAAGAAAGAAGAAAGAAAGAGGGGGAGAGAGACAGGGACAGAGAGAGAGAGAGAGAGAGAGAGAGAGAGAGATGGAGAGAGAGAGAGAGAGAGAGAGAGAGAGAGAGAGAGAGAGAGAGAGAGAGAGAGAGAGAGAGAGAGAAGGAGAGAGAGAGAGAGAGAGAGAGAGAGAGAGAGAGAGAGAGAGAGAGAAGGAGAGATGAAAAGATAGAAAGAGAGAGATAGAGAGAGATTCAGAGAGAGAGAAAGAAAGAAGAAAGAAAGAGGGAGAGAGAGACAGGGACAGAGAGAGAGAGAGAGAGAGAGAGAGAGAGAGAGAGAGAGAGAGAGAGAGAGAGAGAGAGAGAGAGAGAGAGAGATGGAGAGAGAGAGAGAGAAGGAGAGATGAAAAGATAGAAAGAGAGAGAGATAGAGTGAGATTCAGAGAGAGAGAAAGAAAGAAGAAAGAAAGAGGGAGAGAGAGAGGGAGAGAGAGAGAAGGAGAGAGAGAGAGAGAGAGAGAGAGAGAGAGAGAGAGAGAGGGAAAGAGAAAGAGAAAGAGAGAGATTCAGAGAGAGAGAGAGAGAGAAAAAGAGGGAGCGAGGGAGATAGAGAGAGAAAGAAAAAAGAAAGAAAGAGGGAGAGAGACAGGGACACAGAGAGAGAGAGAGATAGATAGATAGAGATAGAGAGAGAAAGAGAAAGAGATAGAGATAGAGAGATAGATAGATAGAGAGAAAGAGAGAGATAAAAAAGAGAGAGGGCGAGAGAGAGACAAAAAGAGAGGCTAAAGGAGAGCAAGGTCTAATGAATTGGGAGCGGAGGATAATTTCCACTTCAGCCGATTGTTTCTTTCCCCTCTCGAGGGACCCACAATTGGAAGCGCTCAATTAGGAGAAAATGTTGTGACCGACGGGGACCAGAAAACGACCCGAACTCCCCGCAGGGAGAGCGGAAACTGCGTGCATCAAGTCGCGAATATCCGAGAGCGAATTAACGTCGATTCGTCTAGTCCCGAGGGGAGGGGGAGGAAGGACATGCGATTTTATGGAGATTCACGGGGAGCAGGGAGATCAGGAAGCCAAATTCTCTGCAGAAAAGGCCACTCACTTACGTCCTCACGTCCTCACGTCCTCACTCACTCACACTATGAAAAAACAATCAAAAAACTTCATTCCACAGAATTTCCGATACACCAGCAAAATATACCGTAGTTGTCGTCAAATGTTTTGAACATTAGTTCGAGTTTCATTTTTTCACCATACAAATGATAGATTTTAGCTTCATAGACGTTTTTATGCGGAATCCCTGCCAATAGATCTTCCACCGTCTCTTCTCTTCGTTTTCCAGTTAGCCTTAAGTACTTTTGTGGCCTTTTGCAGCTCAGCCACTCCTTCAGAAACACATTGACTCCTTTTAGAGAGACCAAACTATCCATGACGTGAATATCACTTGCTCTTAAGGAAACCAGGTCGTTGTCGTTTATCTCGCAGCGGATCGCAACAGTTTGGAGCTAAAACTTGGATAAAATGTGAAAGTCAAACAAGTACCTCTTGGAAAATTGGTGTGAAGTACTTGTGAGGAAAATAGTAGGCGTTCAATCTTTTTTGGCGCAGATTGGATACTCTTAGAGTCTAAAGATGACAGCGATAACAACACACACACACACACACACACATACACACACACACACACATACACACACACACACACACGTGTCTTTTGAAGAAAACTCGCCTGAAGCAGATGGTTGAAACTTTCGACGCTACAAGTGATGGTGTCCAGGCTATTCCCACTATAATTCAATATGAGCATGTCTACCGTCCATTGCAAATTTTTAAGGGTTTTCAAGAGGATTTTACAGAATTCTTCATTCAGGTGGCTCTGAAAACACATATTCTCTCCCTCTCTCTCTCTCTCTCTCTCTCTCTCTCTCTCCTTCTCGGTCTCTCTCTCTCGGTCTCTCTATCCATCTCTTTCTTATCTCTCTCTCTCTCTCTCTCTCTCTCTCTCTCTCTTCTTTCTTTCTCTCTCTCTCTCTCTCTCTCTTCTCCCTTTCTCTCTCTCCTTCCAAACTTACTTACTTTTAAAAAGATCGACGCTCTTTGAAAACGAAGTTGAGTATTCATCAAAACCTCGTGAATCCTAGATCTAGAAGGGCTTGGATAATTTTTTTTTGAAATCGTAAAGATCTATTTTGAGACCCTAAAGCGTATTTTGCTATTTTTTCGTCAAATCGATTGGGAATTTTGATAGCGCGTGCGAACATATGCACACACCCACCCATTCACACACAGAAACACATACTCACGTGAAGACACACGTACATACGTACACACATACACAACACACACTCACAATCTCACATGCTAACACACAGAAACACGTACAAACCTGCACATAAACACATAATCAATCATACGCAAGTGCACGTGCACACACTTTCACACCACACACTCACACACAGACACACGTACACACATAAACATATACACATACGTTCACACCGACACTAACACACATACACACGCACACAAACACACACACGATCACACTCACACACGCCCACATACGTACACACATAATCGAAAATTTTTTTAAATGGACGCCTAACAATTGCGTGGATGGAGGTCAAGTAAAGGCTGCTTTCTCGGGCGATCGATTGGAACGTTGTAATAATTAGGGTGACCCCTACCCTTTTTTATCTGCGTCTTTTCTATATCCTCCCTCTCCCTCTCTCTCTCTCTCTCTCTCTCTCTCTCTCTCTCTCTGAAGGATATCTTTATTACAGTAATCATCTACTTTCCATACATCATAGGGTGGTACATTCCGTACATGGGTCGATGATATCCACCGTAGCCACCGTATCCCATACCGTATCCTCCATAGTAGCCACCCCCTGAAATACAAGATTGGACCATTTTTTAAGGAAACTTACAGGCAGAGGCCATCTCCACAAGACAGAAGACGAGGACAAGGGTGATGAGGGATTGAAGAAGGGAGGACATTTTGGGTGGATGGGAAAAGATGGGAAATGGGCTTTTATATATCGAAAGAGAGGAAGGAAAAATGAAAATTCGGCGAAGAATGGAGACAAAAGTGGCTGGAACCACGTGTGTCGTCAATTGGTCACGCTTCTTTGAAGGTTTCGCCGAAATGGCGCAAGAGATCAGATTGGTGACATGATCAAAGTGATTTATCTCCCACCCCCCCCCCCCCCCCCCTCCCTCTCTCTAAATCCACATATGGACAAAATGGAGGTACCTGAACGTTTATGTTAATTTGATAGCCTTTAAAGGGGAAGGACCTCGCAAAATTGATTTTTCAAAGTCTCTCTACAATAATTTCATTGAATAGATGTCGTTTCCACGATTCCGAAACATACCCCTGTTATATAATTTCGATTGCAAAAGGGGCGCGTTCACACAGCCATTTTACGCGTTTGCCGCACGGAAACACGGCTAGAGTGGGCGAGAGAGTGTGGGAAATGGGGAGACGCAGAGTTGGCGGCAATTCAAATGACAATTTCCCCAAATTTCAAGCGTTCCTAAATCGATTCATTTTGATAAAAATGGGTAAAATAGGTATTTTTTCGGAATCCTGGGAGCGAGATCTAGACTTTAGTCACAAAATCAGAAAAATTATTTTTACGCGGACCTTACCCTTTAAATTCAGACTCCATTGAAACTTAAGATATGGTTAGCCGCTTAACTGCATCGATTAACTAAACCAAATTTAATTATTTAAATCTATACGTTAACAGCACAAACTGAAAAGTACAGCACACAGAACAAAATAATCATCAGCACACACACACACGCACACACGGACACACACGGACACGGACCAAGCTCAGGGCCGGGCCGAGCCCGCGTTGAAGACCAAATTTTTCAAAAAAAAAAAAAAAAAAATTTGATATATATGGTGGCAAATAAGTGTCTCTAGTATAACTATTCATAAAAACACTTGACGCAAAAAAGTTTTGTCGAGTGGGGATCGAACTGGGGTAGTTTTGGATTTCCAGTCCGACCTCTTAGCCACTCGGCCATAGAATTTTACTAAAATTTATATGGGGTAGTTCGAATCTTTCTTCACAGTATCTTTTGCATGTTTAGAACTATTGTTTACAAATAAAAATAACAGAAAATTATTAAGTTTTGACCGAGTTAAATTTAAAATTCGATTTTCAGAAAACCTCGGGCCGGCCCGCGTTTCGGTCACCCCTGACGCGGACACGGACACACACGTACATACGTACACACACACACATAGACACACATCACAGGTATAAAAGTTCACAATGCGTCATCGGATAAATAGCAGAGTTCAAAATGCATCAACAGATAAAAATGTGTCCAATGTTTACAGAGGGATCACCAAGTGACTAATCGGTCAGTGCAAAAAATAGATCTCTAGTTTTTGAATGGGCGGTTTTCTGAATCTAAAGCTCACTTTGTTAAAGATACGGTAGAAATAAACAACCTGAAATAAAAGCCTCAAGTACAAACTAGACAATCGATATTTTCACTGGTTAGGAGATGTAAAGCATTTTTTTTATTATAGTTCCATCGAAAATAGGAGTTCGAAAAACAGTGGTTATTAACCTTCTGCACTAGGAGAACCAGATCTTTAGCCATGGGTACAAAAACAAGGTGGCATTACGGTAACAATGGGGGTATAAAACCACGAAAATCAACTAGGGATCAAAAAGTGCTTTCTTGGATTTTCATTTTATGATATTTTTTTACAATTTATTTAAATTTAAATAAATCAATAAGTTTTAAGCTTCTAAATTTACAACTTAACCTCCATGTTCTCTCAGTTTACTTTCACCGGGTGGTCTATTCGTCTTGTACGGGTGAAAGCCATCGCAATAAATACAAAATGGGCTAGAAAACAACGTTTATGCAAAAATGTGCACTTTAAGAGATAACAAACGAACATGTGCGTATTAAAACATCGACATCAGCGGGTACTAATCCGCTTCACTGTAGTATCTGACCAAAAAGTGTTTGAATTTTTTTTGTTTTTTTAGATGAATTTTACCGAATTACTGTTAACGCATTTTTCTTGGCTCTAGCGAAAAATTATTAAACTTATTGGGGAAAGAAACGCCAATTACAGCTAAAAGAGAGCTATCGAAACATGGTTTTAGTTTGGAAATTGGATGAGTTCTATATCGACCTATATTGACTCAAAAGCCAACAGTTTCCGTAAGTTTAGAAAATTTAGCCAATTTTGACAACCTTTGGGCAAGCTCTGAATGGACATTAAATCCGACTGCAACAGGTATACGGTATTTAAAAGTATGGAAAACTTAAGGTTCGCCAACGCAGCGTGATCTCACTTGCAGAGATCGAATTGTACCAGTTCTCTTTTTCACCTACCACTTCATCGAGGATGACTTGCCTTATCTTACCTTAGCTTATAGTTGTTGCCAAAATGAAATCAGCGGCCAAACTTTTGCATATAAATTAGAATATCTAAATCTCCTCATTCAACATTGTCTCTCGCATTGCGTATCTCATTTCCGCTGCACTAAGGGCCGTTTTGGCATGATTCCAGTTTGGCAAAAGCTATACCTTACTTTCAGCAAACCATGCTTACCCTGCTTATCATCTTCGTGTCGTTACCATCAGCTTCTAAAAGCTCTGGATGTGCTCCAAAGACATATAACGGAGATAACAACTTCGTCTGCGTCTGCAATGCAACCTACTATGATGATCTTCCGGTAAGCCTTGAAATTTTCTTTCAAAGGGAAGGACCGTAAAAATAATGTTTCTGTTTTTATAATAAAAGCCTAGATCTTATTCCCAGGATTCCGAAAAATACCTATTTTACCCTTTTTGGATCAAAATGAATCGATTTAGGAGCGCTTGAATCTTCGGGAAATTGCCGTTTGAATTGCCACCAACTCTGCGTCTCCCCATTTCCCACACTCTCTCGCCCACTCTAGCCGTGTTTCCGTGCGGCAAACGCGTAAATCGGCCGTGTAAACGCGCCCCTTTTGCAGTCCAAATCATATAAAAGGGGTGTGTTTCAGAATCTTGGAAATGACATCTATTCAATGAAAAAATTAAAGAGACTTTGAAAAATCAATTTTACGAGGTCCTTCCCCTTTAAGCAAAATTGTTCAGGGGGTTCCCCCTTTATCGAATAATGAGGCATTCATTATTCAATCCTCTCGTTCTGGATTGCGATTTGAGGGCAAGACTGTGAAGTTCACGAAGAAGCCATTTGCACGTGAGTACGTGTGAGAGTGAGCGAGTGAGGGAGTGAGCGACGCCACACCAAGTCTCTTAACCCAATTCTTCCAGTCTTCGGCAGCCCCACCATAACCATCGATGCCAGCCAACTCTACCAAGAAGTGATCGGTTTCGGAGGAGCCTTCACAGACGCGGCTGGCATCAACATGGCTTCTTTATCTCCTAAGGCCCAAGAGAACTTACTAAACGCCTATTTCTCTAAGTTTGGATTGGAATACACCACCGGAAGAGTCCCAATCGCCGCCACTGACTTTTCCACTGACGTTTACAGCTACGACCATACTGTAGGAGACCTATCTCTTTCCAATTTCTCCCTAAACGAGGCTGACTACAAATTCAAGATTCCCTACATCCAGAAGGCTTTGGAGCTAACAGAAGGCAGGCTGAAGCTCTTTTCCTCCCCTTGGAGTGCTCCTGGATGGATGAAAACAACTGGGAAAATGCAAGGACCCGGAACCTTGAAATCCGATCCAAAGATTCATGCGGACTATGCCCAGTATTTCGTTAGGTAACTTTTGATCTACTAATCAATAAAAAGAGAATTTAGATTCTTTGAAGAATACAAGAAGAATAACATTACCTTCTGGGCTTCGACTACCCAAAATGAGCCGCTAGATGGGATTATTCCATTTTTCCCGTTTCAAGCTATGTATTTTTCGGCTGAAAGTCAACGGTATTTGATTTCCATCTTATAATTGGGCTTTGAAGATGGCTTTTCCCCATTTTGCGGCGCACTCCAGTCCCAAGGATTGATAAGGCGGCGGCGCAGGGCTTTGCTGTGTTGCCCCCGTGGGCTAGTGGTTATCGCGCCGGTCTCATAATCGGTCGCTGGTCACAAGGTAGCAGGTTCGAGTCCCCTCAACAGAAATTATGTTTTGCTATCTTAAAAAATCACTTTTAAGTTTCATAAAGTTAGTTTTCAGCGACTTCATCAAAAACTACCTCGGTCCTGCTCTCCAAAACAACAGCTTGACTAAAAACATCACCCTTATAGCCTTGGATGATCAACGAGTTATGCTCCCAGGATGGGCGAATACAGTAAGAAACCTCTTTTTTCCGTTTTTTAATCATATTTCAGGTATTCTCAGATGAATACGTTTCTTCATTAGTGGGTGGAGTTGGGGTCCATTGGTATTTCGATGCTTTTGTCCCAGTTTCACTACTATCTTTGACTCATGAAAAGCATCCTCAGAAGTTCATCATAGGAACTGAAGCTTGTTCCGGCTTCTTTGGGGAACAAGGGCCTAAAATGGGAGATTGGAGCAGGGCGGAGGATTTCGCAAATGACATCATTAATGTGTGTATGTGTGCATGCGTGTATGTGTGAATGTGTGAGCGTATGAATGTGTGAATGTGAATGTGAGTGTGAGTGCGTGTATGTGTGTGAGAGAGTAAGAGTGCAAATGTAAATGTGAGTGTAAGCGTGTGTGTGTTCGCGCGTGTGTGTACACGTGTATGTGTGTATGTGTGAATGTGAGTGTGAGTGTGATGATGAGTGTGAGGATGAGGATGAGGATGAGTATGAGTTTGAGTGTGACTGTGTGTGTGTGTTCGCGCGGGTGTGTACACGTGTATGTGTGATTGTGTAATTGTGAGTGTGTGTGTATGTGTATATTTGTGTGAGTGTGAGGATGAGCATGAGCATGAGTTTGAGTGTGAGCGTGTGTGTGTGTGTATTCGCGCGGGTATGTACACTTGTATGTGTGAATGTGTGCGTGTGAGTGTGAGTGTGAAAAGCTTTTTTTCAGGATTTAAAATTTATTTCAGGACATGAACAGCTGGGCTGCAGGCTGGACGGACTGGAATCTGTGCCTTGATTTGAATGGAGGGCCTAATTGGGTGAATAATGTGGTTGATTCACCCATCATTGTAAACAAAACGGCGGATGAATTCTACAAACAACCCATGTTCTACGCAATGGGGCATTTTAGGTGAGAGAGGCATTTTAGGTGAGGAAGAGGCCGCCGCCGATATCGTACGGGTTTGAGGCGCGCACCGCTGCCGGAGTCCTGCAAACGGACGCCTGGTCGCTCATATTCTAATTACCCGCATTCCTGCCGCGTAAACACAGTGCATTCCACGCGTAAAAACAACGAGAGTCCACAGACGCCTTTTTGGTTGAAAACAATTCTTCTCTTGTTTCCTTCTTACGTAGATAACAGATCAATCCTATTGATAAGAAATCTCGGCGAATTCGTAAAAAGCACGTGAGACCAATTCCAAGACGATGCTCACACACATACACACATACACACACTCACACTCACACTCACGCACACACACTCACACGTACACACATTAACTATGCTTTCAGTAAATTTATACGACCTGGAGCTAAAAGAATAGCGACAAGTCTGGATTTAAATCATTGATTACTCCGATGTTTACATCGCAGAAGCTTCCAATTCCAGTAATGTCATTCCTGTGAGCGTCCCAGCGCACTCTATCACGACAGTTGTTTGGAACAAAATTTGAATCAATTGAATAAACAATAATTATACCTTACCTTACCTTAAAGGGGAAGGACCGCGTAAAAATAATTTTTCTGATTTTGTGATAAAAGCCTAGATCTCATTCCCAGGATTCTGAAAAATACCTCTTTTGCCCTTTTTGGTTCAAAATGAATCGATTTAGGAGCGCTTGAATTTTCGGGAAATTACCATTTGAATTGCCGCCAACTCTGCGTCTCCCCATTTCCCACACTCTCTCGTCCACTCTAGCCGTGTTTACGTGCGGCAAACGCGTAAAACGGCAGTGTAAACGCGCCCCTTTTTCAGTCCAAATCATATGAAAGGGGTATGTTTCGGAATCGTGGAAACGACATCTAATCAATGAAATAATTGTAAAGAGACTTTGAAAAATCAATGTTACGATGTCCTTCCCCTTTAAATTACGTACCTTTCTCTCTCTCTCTCTCTCTCTCTCTCCCTCTCTCTCTCTCTCTCTCTCTCTCTCTCTCTCTCTCTCTGAAGGATATCTTTATTACAGTAATCATCTACTTTCCATACATCATAGGGTGGTACATTCCGTACATGGGTCGATGATATCCACCGTAGCCACCGTATCCCATACCGTATCCTCCATAGTAGCCACCCCCTGAAATACAAGATTGGACCATTTTTTAAGGAAACTTACAGGCAGAGGCCATCTCCACAAGACAGAAGACGAGGACAAGGGTGATGAGGGATTGAAGAAGGGAGGACATTTTGGGTGGATGGGAAAAGATGGGAAATGGGCTTTTATATATCGAAAGAGAGGAAGGAAAAATGAAAATTCGGCGAAGAATGGAGACAAAAGTGGCTGGAACCACGTGTGTCGTCAATTGGTCACGCTTCTTTGAAGGTTTCGGCGAAAAGGCGTAAGAGATCAGATTGGTGAAGTGAAATGATCATCTAAAAGTGATCTCTCTCTCTTTCTCTCTCTCTCTTCTCTCTGCGTGTTTCTGCTTCTATATCGACTCCAGAAGCTTTTCAACCGGGTGCGCGACCCTTAGGACGCGCAATTTAAATGGTTCATTTCTATTCAGCAGTTTCTGCGCTCCATTGCGAAAATCCCATTTATTATACCATATGAAACATTTAAAGGGTTGTTTTTAAAAAAAACCCTTTAAATGTTTCATATGGTATGATTTTGAAATAATTAAAATTATTTCAAGATTAGTTTTATTGTTATAAATATCAAAACACATATTGGATCTCTTTTTAACCACATTTATAAGCAATTTTGCGTATATAGCGATTTTACATTGCTTCAAAATTCTGTCCGGTGTTTAGCAGGTCCTATGCACCGGTTGCATACAAGCCACGCCTACCCACAAAGCGAGACATATCTCGGTTCGTTGGGACTGCTAATTATTTTGACATTTAAAAGCGTAAAGACAGAAAATTTGATCAATTTTCAAATTTTATCATGTAAATTTATGTCTGCGGTCCATACCTCAGACATGCTTGATTCTGGTTAATTAAAGCGACCGTCAGGAATTTTAACGTAATACGTGCACGGTGTTTCCGTTTATCGACTTTTTATTCGTCAATTTCGAATTTTCAATGTGCCCGCCTGAAAAGAACGCAGAAAAACTCTGGTTGTCTGACATGGTAGCGCCGCGCGTTTCACACCCGTACGAGATAGGTGGCCGCGGCCAGGATAGTCTCATCGCATGCAGCAATGAGAACCATGGGCAAATACAAGTTGAATAGAGGTCCCTGACGGTTCCTTCAAATATTTATTGAAAGTGGTCTTTTTGGACAATGCGAGAGAGGCGTGTTTAGTTGAGATAAGCAGTCGTGCTCGCAATGCACGCCCAGCCACACCTTATTTTAATCGCTGCTTTTGTAGGATTCGCAGGTACAATAAAAAAACAAATATCTCTAAATACTAAAGATTTTCCTTTAAAGAACGAAATTCTCTACTACTTTACAACCTTAGTTAAGCATCCAAATATGAAAAGTAGCAGCCACCTGGATTTCTAGAAAAGCCGCATGGTGAAAAATGTCATTCAGATTCGATGTGATTTCTCATAGTTAGAAATTGTATTTTGACTTCTTCAAAGTTTTAAGTTCACTTTCCTTACGCTTCTGATTTCTGATTTTGGCCATGTGCTCTAGTCTTATCAATTCCGGAATAGAGAGATATCGAGCAAAAATTACGATTCTGCAAGAAGCGAGATCAGTGAGCGATTTGACTACTCTGTTTTCTATGACTAACTTAAATCAAAATAATCTATCCTAAGGGAAAGGACCGCGTAAAAATAATTTTTCTGTTTTGTGATAAAAGCCTAGATCTCATTCCCAGGATTCCGAAAAATACCTCTTTTACAAATTTTGGATCAAAATGAACCGATTTAGGAGCGCCTGAATTTTCGGGAAGTTGCCGTTTGAATTGCCGCCAACTCTGCGTCTCCCCATTTCCCACACTCTCTCGCCCACTCTAGCCGTGTTTCCGTGCGGCAAACGCGTAAAACGGCCGTGTAAACGCGCCCCTTTTGCAGTCCAAATCATATAAAAGGGGATGTTTCAGAATCGTGGACACTATGCCTACTCAATGAAACGATAATAAAGATACTTTGAAAAATCAATTTTACGAGGTCCTTTCCCTTTAAACACATAGTTTTTGTACGCAATGTCGCGTTTGGTGTCATTTGACAAGCCCTAAGGCCCTGAAATCGAGGGAACTAAGATTGGCTTCGACTATATATGCCACTAGGAAAATCACACTTTTCAGTATCTTCGCCATGCTCTTCACGATCTTACGGACCAAACAAGACAGTTTGTGTATGTACAGCTTCTTTTTGTGATGAGATCGATCCGATTGGAACAATAAAAAAGGGCCAGGCAGTTCTTTACCAATCAACGAGGAGTGGGAAACGATTGGAAAGAAGTGTATTGACTGCGACTTCTACTCGTATGTTGAACTTCATACACTCACATGCACACATGCAGTAATTCATACAGATTCCCATAGTCACATACACACATACACATACAGATGCGACACATACTCACATGCTCACATGTACATAGACACCCACACACAAATACCCAATTGGACACGTATACACACATACACACATATACTCACATAATCACATAGTCACATAATCATACACTCACACACATACTCACATACTCATATAATCGCATATTCATATAATCACATACTCACATAGTCGCAGACTCATATACTCACATACTCATATATTCATATACTCACACACATACTCACATACTTTTATCATCACATACTCACTTACTCACATAATCACATACTCAGATACTGAGATACTCACACACTCACATATAGTCACAGACTCACATAATCACATAATCACATAAGCCGCATTGTGCACACGTACGGACACGTACACACGCGCACACAAACGTGTTTGAATCTCCTATTTGTACTTCCCGGACGAAGTTTTGCAATTCTGTATACATTTTGCATTCAATTTCACAATATATTAGAGCTCAGACGCCTTTCGTTCCCTCTTCCTCTCTATTCTTCACTCTTTCACACACGTACACGTACACGTACACACACGTTCACATACAGACACTTAAACACACACACGTACATCTCACAAACACCCAATTTTCAGCATATGGCACTAAACTGGCCATCAACAGTGCCCGCCTCTTCCAAGAAGTCAAAGGATTCGGAGGTGCCTTTACCGATGCCACTGGAATCAACCTCCTATCAATTGACGCTGGACTTAGAGACACAATGCTGAAACAGTACTTTTCCCCAGAAGGCCTAGGCTATACAATTGGGAGGGTCCCCATAGCTAGTACCGATTTCTCCATGAGAGAGTACAGCTACGACGATGTCGATGGTGACATGGCTATGGCCAATTTCAACCTAACTATGGAAGACTTCCTCTACAAGATTTCTTTTATCAAACAAGCCCAGCAATTGGCAGGAAATGGGAATCTGAAGCTATTTGCGACCCCTTGGAGTGCTCCAGGATGGATGAAGACGAATGACGATATGAAGGGAGGAGGACTCTTGGATGGGGCTATTGATGGACCCTATTACTCCAGTTGGGCTCAGTACATCATCCGATTCTTTGAGGAATATCACAAGCAGGGGATCGATTTCTGGGGAGTGACGGCGCAGAATGAACCGACTAGTGGAGTTTTCAAGAACTACAAGTGGCAGACGATGTTCTTCAATGCTTCCATGCAAAGGTAAGTTAAAGGGGAAGGACCTTGTAAAATTGATTTTTCCTAGTTTCTTTTAAATTATTTCATCGAATAGATATCGTTTCCACGATTCTGAAACAACCCCTTTTATATGATTTGGACTGCAAAAGGGGCGCGTTTACACGGCCGTTTTACGCGTTTGCCGCACGGAAACACGGCCAGAGTGGGCGAGAGAGTGTGGGAAATGGGGAGACGCAGAGTTGGCGGCAATTCAAATGGTAATTCCCCAAATTTCAAGCGCTCCTAAATCATCTAAATCGAATCAGTTAAATTTTTAGATTTTCTTTTTAAATTACTTCTTTCTTTACTTTCATTTCTTATCGAAGGGAAAATGACATCACCAAAGTTCATTTTTTCAGAGACTTCATCAAGACCCTCCTTGGTCCAAAACTTCGTTCCTCTCCCATCACTAAAGATCTGAAGCTAATGATTATGGATGATCAACGCTTCAACCTACCCCACTGGGCCAATATCGTTCTGGCTGACCCGGAGGCGGCCAGCTATGTCTCTGGAATAGGCATCCATTGGTACCAGAACGCATGGACTCCTTCTTCCACTATGCTTGAGACGCACAATCGATGGCCGAATTATTTCATGTTGGGAACTGAGGTGAACAAATTCAAAGCAAAAACGAACAATGACTTTTAGGCTTGTTCGGGATATGAACCCGGGGAGGGAAAGCCAATTTTGGGAGAATGGCTTCGAGCTGAGTTGTATGCCCATGATATTATTGTGGTGAGTTGACTTTATTGCTTTAAAGGGGAAGGACCTCGTAAAATTGATTTTTCAAAGTCTCTTTACAATTGTTTTATTGAATAGATATCATTGCCATGAATCTGAAGCATACCCCTGTTATATGATTTCGACTGCAAAAGGGACCATTAAAGGGACCATCAGCCTCCTTTTCAAAATCACGGCTAATCCTATGCTAATCAGCCCCTTTGTGAAAAAACGTTGCTTGGAGGGGTGTTGGAAAAAATTATCCTAACTGAAATGAGTGAATTAGCATATGGGTTATTCTCATTTGAAAAAGGAGGCTGATGGTCCCTTTAAGCCAAAAACAAAACAAAGCCAATTCAAAAAAGAGCACCGGCGGGAATCGAACCCGCACCGTGCGCTTAGTAGACTGTTGCGCTAACCACTCGGCTATGGGTGCATCAGTACTACATCTGCTGAGCAGCGTCTTAGGAGAAAGGCAACATGAACAAAACCTTTTTAGGATATGAACAACTGGGTGGCTGGGTGGACTGACTGGAATTTGTGCCTAAACGAAGAAGGAGGACCCAATTGGGTTGGAAACTATGTGGATGCCCCGATTATCATAAATGCAACTGCAAAGGAGTACTACAAGCAGCCGATGTTCTATGCGTTGGGACATTTCAGGTAGGTTTGGAGAGAGAAAGAAAGAGAGAGAGAGAGAGAGAGAGAGAGAGAGAGAGAGAGAAACTACTCCCTATTTCAGCCACTTCATGCCCCCTGGCTCCATGAGAGTAGGCTCTGAACTCTACTTCTTCCCAGAAGACATCCAACAACTCCCATTTGTAGACACCCAGGGCAGGAAAGGAGTGGTTTTACTAAACCTAGCTGAGCAAAACTTCAACATCTCAGTCTCAGCCTTAGATTCTCCAAAGAATTGGTACTCCTGGACCCTAGAAGCTAAATCTTTGAGTACTTTACTTTTTGACGATTGAATTTGTAAAGTTATAAACATTATAAATATCGAAAGCGTAATAAAGTGTACAATTTTAGAGCTATGATGTTAGTTCCTGAATTTGGGGGGTGGGTGCTTACTATGCGATCTGATAAGGCAGAAATCATATTGATAAAGGATGATCAGATCAAAAAACCTTATTTCCTGGTACGTTTTGTAACATTGGCATTTTGAGATCACAAGCTAAAATAATTTCCAAAGGTGGCATTAGCCTTAGCGTATAATCTACAGATTCCTTTGGGTGACCAAACTACATCCAATTGTTGGTTATTCATAAACCAACTAATCCGTTTATTGGAATATCTTCTTTAGAAAGGCGTGGCTTAGATAAGCAGACCTGTAGGAATGATCGACTTTCAGCTGCTCTTGATTTTTGCTTTGACTACGACTTTAGGTTTGTATTTCATTTTTATTTATTTTTTCGCTATTGCATTGTAAAAAATACTATTTTTGCCTCCTTGAGGCTTTCAAAAATTGCGTATTCCTCCCATGTTTCAGGGGGAACCGCGGGCAATTGGGAAAAGTTTTCAACCAGCAATAAACGCACCTCAGCAGAGCTTCATGGGTCACGTTATCGCCTCTGCGCAAAGCTGGCTTTGGATCCCTGCGGGCTGAACCCCGATCCGCTACGGGTGTCAGTCGCACGAAAAAAGCCAAGACGCCCGCGTACCGAATCGGCGGCTGCGCTGAATGGGGTCAGCCCGCCGCCACAAATAACCAGCTTTGCGCAGAGGCGATAACGTGACCGATGAAGCTCTGCTGAGGTGCGTTTATTGCTGGTTGAAAACTTTTCCCAATTGCCCGCGGTTCCCCCTGAAACATGGGAGGAATACGCAATTTTTGAAAGCCCCAAGGGGGCAAAACTAATTTTCTCATTCTTCTCGGCTTAAAAAGTCTTTTCCAAGTTAGGCTTCACTTTGTTGGCTATCTGCAAGGTCAGAGAATGCGATCAAGCTTAAAGATACGGTTGATAGGGAAATTTTCGCAGGAAAATCACGTGGCTTTCAGGAAAAGTCACAAAACAAACCACACCTTCACTACTTTTACATTTTTAGCCTTACTTTCACAATTTTAGCCGCTTCACCTTGTTCGTCACGTTCCTATGGGCCCAACAGGACCGTCTGCGTCTGTACTTCTGTCTTTTGTGATGAGATTGATCCAATTGGAAAGATTGGGAAGGGACAGGCCGTGCTTTACCAATCAACGAGGAGTGGGAAACGGATGGAGAGAAGTGTTTTAGCTGCTTCAACCACAGGTTTCTCTCTCTCTCTCTCTCTCTCTCTCTCTCTCTCTCTCAACAACTTAAACATTTCAGTAAACGCAATGAAAATCTCAATCAACAGCAACCGCCTCTTCCAAGAAGTCAAAGGCTTCGGAGGTGCCTTTACCGATGCCACTGGAATCAACCTCCTATCAATTGACGCTGGACTTAGAGACACAATGCTGAAACAGTACTTTTCCCCAGAAGGCCTAGGCTATACAATTGGGAGGGTCCCCATGGCAAGTACCGATTTCTCTACCCACGAGTACAGCTACGACGACGTCGATGGAGACCTAGCCATGGTGAATTTCAATCTAACCAAGGAGGATTTCCTCTACAAGATTCCTTTTGTCAAAAGAGCCCAGCAATTGGCAGGAAATGGGAATCTGAAGCTATTTGCGACCCCTTGGAGTGCCCCTGGATGGATGAAAACTAATGATGACATGAAGGGAGGAGGGCTCTTGGATGGGGCTATTGATGGACCCTATTATTCCAGTTGGGCCGAGTACATCCAAAGGTTCTTTGAAGAATACCACAAACAAGGAATTGACTTCTGGGGGCTTACAGCCCAAAATGAGCCAACGACTGGATATGAGAGGCATTACAAGTGGCAGACGATGTTTTTCAATGCTTCGATGCAAAGGTACGTAACCTTAAAGGGGAAGGACAGCGTAAAAATAATTTTTCTGATTTTGTGTCTAAAGTCTAGATCTTTTTCCCAGGATTCCGAAGAATACCTCATTTACCCATTTTGGATCAAAATGGACTGATTTAGGAGCGCTTAAAATTTGGGGAAATTGTCATTTGAATTGCCTTCAACTCTGTGTCTCCCCATTTCCCACACTCTCTCGCCCACTCTAGCCGTGTTTCCGTGCGGCAAACGCGTAAAACGGCCGTGTAAACGCGCCCCTTTTGCAGTCGAAATCATAAAATAGGGGTATGTTTCAGAATCATGAAAACGATATCTAATCAATAAACTAATCGTAAAGAGACTTTTAAAAATCAATTTAACGAGGTCCTTGCCCTTAAACCTTCCGTAAGTGTGTTTCAGAGATTTCGTAAAAACTCTTCTTGGCCCCAAACTGCGTGCATCGCCAATTACAAAAGACCTGCAGTTGATGATTATGGATGATCAAAGGTTCAACCTGCCTCATTGGGCTGATATAATTCTCCATGACCCTGAAGCGGCAGCGTATGTTTCTGGAATAGCGATTCATTGGTATGCTGATGCTTATGTTCCTTCGTCCGCTTTGTTGGAGACTCACAATCGATGGCCAAATTACTTCATGTTGGGGACTGAGGTGGGGTCACTCACACACACAGCCACACGCACACACACGCACACAGACACATACTCGCACTCATTCACTCACTCACTAGTTTCAGGCTTGCACCGCCTACATGCCGGATGAAGGAAGACCTATATTGGGAGAGTGGCTTCGGGCAGAACTATATACTCATGACATCATTACTGTATGTCTTTCTTTATCTCTCTCTCTCTCTCTCTCTCTCTTGGCAATACATTATCTTTTTTTAGGACATGAACAACTGGGTCTCCGGATGGACTGACTGGAACCTTTGTCTCGATTTAGAAGGAGGACCTAACTGGGTCAATAACACAGTGGATTCACCAACCATCGTTAATTCAACCGCGAATGAGTACTACAAGCAACCGATGTTTTATGCGATGGCTCATTTTAGGTAGGTTAAGACCAGGTCTCAGTAAGGCTCGATTACACGAGGGACATTCGCCAAAAAATATTTTTTGTTTGGGCTGATATGTTGTCCAGGCACTTCCCTTGGCCCAGAAATATCATTTCTGGCAAAATTGGGAATTATCGATTTTCGGATTTTGGTGGGCGTGGCCTAATATGTCAAATTTCTATCTCCGTTCAACGTGGTTCAAAATTCAATCTGGAGGAGTCGTTCGATTGGAAATTCAATTCTCAGAAACATTGTAAATAAGCAAAATACCGATTGTTGGGGTCCCGAACGAGTTAGGCCCTCCTAAAGCCAAAATAAGTGAATTTTTTTTTTCACTCAAACAAAATTTATTTTCGAAAATGGAATTGTGTATCTGGGATTTGTTGATATGTTGTAGAGCGTTCAATTGTGATCAAAATAAAACCTTAAGATCAAAAATCGAGGAGGCCCCAGGTATACTTTGATAACAAAAAAGCCGCCGCAAGGTGGTGTTTTGATCAGGCTATCTTTCAAATTGGTGATTTGAAAAATATATTTCCGTTCAAAAGGCCTAAGATCGACTGGTAATTTTTTATATATTATAAAACAATATATAAACCATTTCCAGTAAGTTCTGACGAAAAAAAATTTCGGACAAAATTGTGTGAAAATTTTTGCAGTCAAACCATCACCTATTTTCCGCGTTTTGGGCGTCTAATGGTATCTGGGGCCCCCTCGATTTTGGATCTTAAGGTTTTATTTTGTTCAGAATTTGATGTTTTACAACATATCAAAAAATCCCAGATACACAAGTCCATTTTTAATTATAAATAATTTTTAGTGAACTTTTGAGCCATCGAGTGAAAAGAATTGGATATATCTGGTTTCCTGACTAAGATCTCAATGTTGACTTAGTTAACAAAATTGCTCTAAATTCAATTTGGATTCGAATGATATATCACACGACCCTTGAAAATCGAGTTCCGCGAAGCTACAGTAACCCGCGCGACGCGGCGCGGCGCGTCAAAATTTGAAATTTTGATTTTCTTCAAAGTGTCTCAAGACCATTTCTATAAATCATATGATGCTCAAAAAGTATGTTTGAGCCCATAAAAACTCTCCTCGACGAATGTCCCTAATCATTAAAAGCCATGTCTACCCTTACTGAGACACCGTCTTAAAGGGGAAGGACCGCGTAAAAATAATTTTTCTGATTTTGCGATAAAAGCCTAGATCTCATTCCCAGGTTTTCGAAAAATACCTCTTTTACCCATTCTGCATAAACATGAATAGATTTAGGAGCGCTTGAATTTTGGGGAAATTGCCGTTTGAATTGCCGCCATCTCTGCGTCTCCCCATTTCCCATACTCTCTCGCCCACTCTAGCCGTGTTTCCGTGCGGCAAACGCGTAAAACAGCCGTGTAAATGCGCCCCTTTTGCAGTCCAAATCATATAAAAGGGGTATGTTTTAGAATAGTGGAAACGGCATCTAATTAATAAAATAATTGTAAAGAGACTTTGAAAAATCAATTTTACGAGGTCCTTTCCCTTTAAGAGGGAGAGAGAAAAGGAGAGAGAGAGAGACTTTTTCAGTCACTTCATGTCACCTGGCTCAATGCGCGTTGGCTCTGAGCTATACTTCATTCCCGAAGATATTCAACAACTCCCTTTTGTTGACACCCAGGGAAGAAAAGGAGTAGTTGTTTTGAATCTAGCAGAGGTAGTTGTTCTGTAAAACTACAGTAATCCTTATATCTTTAGAAAGACTACGATATCTCAGTAACTGATGCCAACTCTCCCAAGAATTGGTATTCCTGGAAGTTGGAAGCCAAATCGTTGAGCACCCTTATCTTTGATGATTGAAGTGTAGCCTAGCTGGTCTAGGAAACTGCGTCAAGGATGTTTTTGGAAAAAAAAATGATAAAGACTGCTTTGCGAGTGGAAAGAACGGGAGGGTGAGAGAGATAGAGAGAGAGAGAGAGAGAGAGAGAGAGAGAGAGAGAGAGAGAGAATAAGTTCGCAGAGCTCATAAGGCCTATCTGGTACGGGTGCCAAGCTGCAATGAATGTTTATTGTCAAGATATAGTTTACCAAAATGAATTTTAGTTTAAGGTTTGTTCCAAACCACAGTTGTAATCGAATGAGATGGAACGTTCACTGGAATGAAGTTGCTTGAATTGGATGCTTCGGCTATATAAACATTGGAATAGTTGAAGATTGAGCTGTTTAGAATCACGAGAACTCGTTGGTCTACAACGAAAACATAAGAAAATCTACAGAATGAACTGAAATCTACCGTTTTTGTCAGTCGCAACAACCTGAAGTGGGAAAGTTTGCAAATTGAGAGACGATGAAATTCGCCTAGCGCCAGGACGGATGAACTTACTGAAAATGGATTTGTGAAATAAGAGAGAGAGAGAGAGAGAGAGAGAGAGAGAGAGAGAGAGAGAAAGAGAGACGGAGAGAGAGAGACGTGACCTTACCTAAAATGCCCCATTGCGTAAAACATCGGTTGTTTGTAGAACTCATCCGCCGTTTGGTTTACAATGATTGGTGAATCAACCACATTATTCACCCAATTGGGTCCCCCCTTCAAATCCAAACATAGGTTCCAGTCAGTCCAGCCAGCAGCCCAGTTGTTCATGTCCTGA
>JAJQXH010000037.1:627500-637500 GCA_022343465.1 Oscheius sp. G VE-2021 | reverse complement strand
GGAAGGACCGCGTAAAAATATTTTTTCTGACTTTGTGATAAAAATCTAGATCTCATTCCCAGGATTCCGAAAAATACCTCTTTTACCCATTTTACATAAAAGTGAACCTATTTAGGAGCGCTTGAAATTTTGTGGGTATTGCCGTTTGAATTGCCGCCAACTCTGCGTCTCTCCATTTGGCAAACGCGTAAAACGGCCGTGTAAACGCGCCCCTTTTGCAGTCCAAATTATATAAAAGGGGTATGTTTCAGAATCGTGGAAAATCTTTTCGATGAAATAATTGTAAAGAGACTTTGAAAAATCAATTTTACGAGGTCCTTCCCATTTAACTCGTTTGTAACCAAGCTGATATCCTTGACGTTACTTTTACGAGGTCCTTCCCTTTTAAAACTCACAGGAAAATCATCACAATAAGTCGAATTACAGACGCAAACTATGTTTTCTTTCCCATTGTAAGATTTGTGGACACATCCTGAGGCTTCAGAAGCGGCTAGGAAGAAGAGAAAAGGGAAGAGGAGCGCCGACATGCCTAAGAATAGAAGAGTAAGGAGCAGGGCTAACATGTCTAGAAATTTTTTTAAAAGGTTTTACAACACAATGAAAGCTACACATTGATCTCCTCTGTTTTACCACCGGCTACACTCATCATTGGGTGGTCTGAATAGGCCCATCAATGGGTGGTCCGAGTAGATCTCTCTCTCTCTCTCTCTGGGTGGTCCAGGTAGACCCCTACTGGGTGGTCCTGGTAGCCCCCTTTTTGGGTGGTCCAGGCCTACCTCTCTTTGGTTGATTCGAGTATACCTAGTGTGGTCATTGGGTGGTCCGCAATAAAAACATAAAATGCGTGGGTTAGGTTTTTTTAGTAAATTAATGATTTTTTAAACTAAAATTTAAATAAATTTAAAAAGAAAAGAAAATACAAAATGCGATTACCCGAATTGGTGTCCTCTGTTTCATTCTGCGCACTTTATATACCCCATGTTGTCCGACCACACGTACAGTTTCCTTACAGTACATGATCAAACACAATTCAATCCGCTTGTTTCATATTCAAATGAAGTCTGTTTTTTTCCATTTCGCATATGAAAATATACGATTTAAAAACGTCTGGCCAATTGTCTTCCTGGTTTCCCGCCAAACCCATTTTAACCGAAAAATTCTGGATCTCTGCGTATTTAACGACATTGGCTACTTTCACTGCTGGCGTTAGCTGAGTATCGAATGTATTAACCTAAACCTGCCGAAATCTTAGACACAACATTGAAACAATGGAGTGATGCGGCAAAAACCTGTGATGTAAATTTTTCGATAACTATGAGTTTATTCAAGTCATTATAGGATCTAAATATGACATTCTGAGACCTTTGGGTCAATATCTATTTTTTTAAATTTTCGGTAGCGGGTTACGGTAGGTGACCCTAGGTTACTGTAACTTTCTTCAAACTATACCGAATTTCAATTTGAAGATCTCATTCGATAGCTCTTTTTACGCTGACAAATAATGTAATTGACCACAAATAGCGTTTTCACTTGATATTTTTCACTAAAGTCAAAAAACTGCGAAAAAAGTGAAAAAAAAATATCGGTTTCTCGCAGTTTTCGACCATTGACTTATCAGACCATAATCACGTGACCTAAATATTCGAAAACTAGAGATTTTTTCCAACATTTAAAAAAATGACTTTGAAAAGTTTTTTTAGTTTTTTAATGCATACAACATAATCTGAAGTCGATTTGGAGTAAATTGCGCACTGCGCGAAAATTGGACGTTGTGCGCGGCGCGCTACTTACTCAAACAGGGTCCGGCCCGAAACTTACGGAAAGATTAGCTTATAATACACCAATCGACTCCAAGAAAATTTGTGATTCGCTATTTCTACGTCACTAAACCCTGAGGAAAGAACTTGAATCACTGTTGTAACAATCGGATTATCTATGTTTTGTGTTTGTCTAAATCAAAAATGTCGTTTTCACTCATGAAAACACGAAATTCAATGTTTGGATTATGTTTCCATGAACAGCATTTTCACAGAATGTTCAGTGAACACATTGTTGCTCATTTATGTGTGTACGTGTGCGTGTGTGTACGTGTATCTGTGAAACACCAGTCTTTATTTATGAATCCTCTTCGTTCCAAACAATTGTCGTAAGTGAATGAGGAGGGATATCGACATAGATCACCCTGCTTGGGTCAGATGCTTCTCCAATGTCAAGATCAGTTAGTTCCATTGGTGAACTATTCAGAATCAGTAGGACACGTTGACCATTCAAAACTGTAGCCACTGTTTTTAGAACCCAGGCCTCATCTGACGTTTTTGACTTGATTCTGACAGCTCCTGGGCGAATGAACTTGCTGAAAATTAATGTGAGGAAGTGCGAACGTGAGTGAGTGAGTTATCTTAAGGGAGAAGGACCTCGTAAAATTGCTTTTTCAAAGTCTCTTAACAATTGTTTCATTGAATAGATGTCATTTCACGATTCTGAAACATACCCTTTTGATACGATTTGGACTGCAAAAGGGGCGCGTTTACACGGCCGTTTTACGCGTTTGCCGCACGGAAACACGGCTAGAGTGGGCGAGAGAGTGTGGGAAATGGGGAGACGCAGAGCTGACGGCAATTCAAACGGCAATTTCCCCAAATTTTCAAGCGCTCCTAAATCGATTCATTTTTATCCAAAATGGGCAAAAGAGGTATTTTTCGGATTCCTGGGAATGAGATCTAGGCTTTTATCACAAAATTAGAAAAATTATTTTTACGCGGTCCTTCCCCTTTTACCTGAAGTGGCCCATTGCGTAGAACATGGGTTGTTTGTAAAATTCATCCAGGTGCTTGTTTACGATGATTGGTGAATCTACAGTAATCCCAGCCCAACTCGGTCCTCCATCTTCATTTAAGCAGATATTGAAATCTACCCAGCCTCCAACCCAGTTATTCAGGTCCTGGAAAATAGACAAAAAGTGAGTCTCACGTTCTCACGTTCTCACTCACTCACCGAAATAATGCTGTCCGCATAAGTCTCCGCCCGACTCCAAAAACCCAACATTGGCCCTGCTCTTCCAGGAAAGATACGAGCACAAGCCTCAGTATTCAAAATGAATTTTTCAGGATAAAGGTTGTGGGTGAGAGTCAAAACAGCCGTAGGGGTTATTATATCAGTATACCAATGGATCCCGAAACCAGAGATGGTTGACCACACGTATTCGTCAGAATACATCTGAAGGTGGTTGTTCTTGCCTTCTGAAACTTCGAAGACTTACCTCTGAAGCCCATGTGGGAAGCAGGGCACTTTCTTCATCAAGGGCAATTAGTTTAATATTTTTGGTGAGACTGTTGTTTTTGAGGGCTGGACCGAGGTAGTTTTTGATGAATTCTCTGAAAAGCAGAGAATTTCCTCTCTGTCTCTACCTCTCTCTTTATTTCTTTCTCTCTCTCTCTCTCCCTCTCTCCCTCTCTAACTCTCTCTCTTTCTCTCTCTCTCTCTCTCTCTCTCTCTCTCTCTCTCTCCCTCTCTCCCTCTCTAACTCTCTCTCTTTCTTTCTCTCTCTCTCCCTAACCTCTGAGCCTTCGCAGTAAAATAAACCGATTGAATTTGATACAATGGCATAATTCCCATCATCGGCTGGTTCTGGCTTGACGTACCCCAAAAACTAATATTATGTTTCTCATACTCCTCGAAAAATCTAAAAAATCAGTCTTTCATTTTTTTCTCACCATTCTTTCATTTACTTTACGAAATACTTCGCATAGGCTTCATGAATCCTAGGGTTTGCCAAAAGTGGCCCAGGTCCTATCATTTCTCCAGATTTCTTCATCCATCCAGGAGCTCCCCAAGGGGTAGAAAATAGTTTCATCTGTCCTTCAGTCAATTCCAATGCCTTCTGAATGTAAGGAATCTTGTACTTCAAGTCTTCTGGAGCCAAGGCAAATTTCTTCATCTCGAAATCTCCAAAAGAGTCATCGTAGCTATAGACCCTCGTGGAGAAGTCGTTGCTAGCGATTGGGACTCTTCCGATGGAGTATTCAATTCCGGTCTTGGAATAATAGGAATTTAGTAAGTTTTCTTGGGCCTTAGGAGACAAGGAGGCTATGTTTATGCCAGCCGCGTCTGTGAAGGCTCCGCCGAAACCAAGAATCTCCTGGTGAAGTTGGCTTGCATCGATTGATACGCTAGGTGGGTCGGAAACTAAAACTGGGTGTATGTATAAAGAGAGAAGGAGAGAGAGAGAGAGGGAGAGAGAGAGAAAGAAAGAAAGACAGTGGCTCACGTTCATATTTCGTCCTCGTAAACCTAACAACTTCTCTCTCAAACCGCATTCCTGATTTAGATGACTGAATAACTAAAGCTTCACCGTTAGCTAAAGGCGGTACTCCCTAAATAGTGCCTTAGTTACTTAAAACCCTAAACCCTTACCATTAGGTCATCGCAGTAGGTAGCATTACAAACACATACAATGTCATATTCACCATCGTAAGTTCTTGGCATACATTTCCACGATATTCCTGCTGGACAAATGGAAAGAAGACAAATAAAAATTGCCCAATTTTCCATTTGTTGAAACTTCTTTTTTTAACTGAATTTAGGGAATATTGAAGTGTTCCTATAAAATTTAAGTAAAAATGAGAGTCTTTATTGTAGAGGGCATTAAATTGGAATTGCTATCTTCATTTGTTTTGAACACTGTTTTCATTTCTCGTTAGAATGTTTTAAGTACAACTGGAAACGCAAAGGACAAATAGGAAATAATCAGTGATAAAGCTACAATCTACTATTGTTTTCAGTGACTCAGTAGTTGTGCGCTCGACCCGGAAATGGTTCACCAACCATAGCCCAAACACTTGCTCGTGTGTGTCTGTAAACGTTTACACGTGTGTATGTGTCCTTACAAGTGTACACCTGTGCATGTGTGTGTCCGTTAACGTGTACACGTTCGTATGTGTGTCCGTACACGTGTACACGTTCGTATGTTTGTGTCCGTTCACGTGTACACGTGTGTATGTGTCTTTTCGAACACGTGAACACGTGTATCTGTATGTGCCAGCACCTATGTGCATAATTCGTATGCGTGTACACATGTGTATGTGTGGGTGTCCGTGGACGTGAACACGTGTCTAAGTGTGTTCCCATACACGTGTACACATATGTATGTGTATCTGTGTGTCCATACATGTGTACACGTGTATATATATGTCACCATACATGTCACAATGGAACTAAACTCCTCAGCCCAAAAAACCTAAACACGTGTCTTTGAGTTCGTATGCGTGTGCACGTGTGTATGTGTGTATGTATCCATAAACGAGTGCGCGTATGTATGTATGTGTGTCTATACACGTGCGCATAATGCGGCTAAACCCCTCAACCCAAATAACCCGAACACGTGTGCGCGTGTGCGTTCGTATGTGGATGTTTGTGCGCGTGTGTGTTCGTGTCAGTACATGTGTGCACTTATGAATGTGTATATTGTATGTGCACGTGTGCGTTCGTGTGTGTACACGTGTACATGTGTATTTGTCTCATTGTGTAGGTCCCAGAAACCTAAACGCCAACCCAAAACGTAAATGCGTGTGCGTTTTGTCAAAGTGTGAGCGTGTGCGCGTGATCGTCATTGCACGTGTGTATGTATATTTGTAAAACTGTTCAAAATGGAATTCTTTATCAAACAGTTATCAATCATTAAAGCTTAGACTTGTTCCAAATTACCGTAGTAATTGAATGAGTAGGGATGTTAACAATAGCCGCTTTGCTTGAATTCACAGCCTCCACAATGGACAAATTGGAGAAGTTTGAAGACGACCGGTTTAGAATCACTAGAACTCGTTGACCTGTCAAAATTCAAATTAAAAATTTAGTTTTGAATTCTCAAACCGTTCAAATTTGTGGCAACAACGTTGAGATACAACATGGCTCCGAGAGAAACTTTGGACGAGATTCGCTTCGCTCCAGGGCGCATGAACTTACTGAAAATTGAATTTAAAGGGGAAAGACCGTGTAAAATTTTTTTTCTAATTTTGTGATAAAAGCCTAGATTTCATTCCCAGGATTCCGAAAAATACCTCTTTTACCCAATTTGGATCAAAATGAATCGATTTAGGAGCGCTTGAAATTTTGGGGAAATTGTCGTTTGAATTGCCGCCAACTCTGCGTCTCCCCATTTCCCACACTCTCTCGCCCACTCTAGCCGTGTTTCCGTGCGGCAAACGCGTAAAACGGCCGTGTAAACGCGCCCCTTTTGCAATCCAAATCATATAAAAATGGTATGTTTCAGAATCTTGGAAACGATATCTATTCAATAAAATAAGTGTAAAGATACTTTGAAAAATCAATTTTACGAGGTCCTTCCCATTTAAACTTTCAAAATGAATGGTTTTCATAATTAGTGAAAACTAACAGACCTAAAATGCCCCATGGCGTAGAACATGGGTTGTTTGTAGAATTCATCTGATGTGGCGTTTACGATGATGGGAGAATCGACAACGTTGTTTACCCAGTTGGGACCACCGGTTTCGTCGAGGCAGAGGTTCCAGTCGGTCCATCCGGCAACATAGTTGTTTAGATCCTGAAGGTAGAGAGAGTGTTAGAGAAAGAGGGAGAGAGAGAGAGGGAGAGAGAGAGAGAGAGAGAGCGAGAAAGAGTGAGTGAGAGAGAGAGAGAGAGGGAGAAATAGAGAGAGAGAGAGAGAAACAGAGAGAAAGAGAAGCAAAACCTACCGTAATGATGCTATCCGCATACTCCTCAGCCCTGTACCAATCGCCCATAATCGGCCCTTGTTTTCCAGAATATCCAGTACAAGCCTCCGTAGCCAAGATGAACTTCTGAGGGAACAGAGCATGCGTAGCCGATAATAGCAAAGCAGGACTGTAGGAATCACCGTACCAGTGGACACCAACTCCAGTGACGATTGAAGAAACGTAGGCATCTGAGAACATCTGCAATTTATATTCATTTTTTTTACATTAACTTCATTTTTTTTAACATTTTTTAACATTAGAAACATTTAAAAACTAACCGTGGATGCCCAAGCAGGCAACATATAGCGGTTGTCATCTAGAGTTATCAGTTGAAGATTCTGGGTGATGGGGTTGGCCTTAAGAGCAGGGCCGAGGTAGTTTTTGACAAAGTCTCTGGAAATGGATGAGTGTATGTGTGTATATGCGTATGTGTGAATGTTGTACGACGTGTGATTGTGTGTAGGTGTGTATGTTTGTGTCTATGAGAATGTGTGTGTGAACGTGTGAATGTGTGTATGCTTGCATTTGTCCTTGTATGTATCTGTGTGCAGTGCGTGTGTGTGTGAATTTGTGTATGTGCGAACGTGTGTAAGTGTGAACGTGTGATCGTGTGAATGTGTACGTGTGAACGTGTAAACGTGTGAATGTGTGTATGCCTGCTATTGTCTTTTGTATGTATCTATGTACCCTGCGTGTGTGTGTGAATGTGTTTGAATGTGTGTATGTGTGAATGTGCGAACGTGTGTATGTGTGAACGTGTCAACGTGTATGTGTGAACGTGTGAATGATGTGTGAACCTGTGAGAGACGTGTGATTTTGTGTAGATGTTTATGTTGGTGTCTGTGTGAATGTGTGAATGTGTGTATGTGTGTATGTGTATAAGTGTAACTGCCTGTGTGAATGTGGTCATATGAATGGGTGAACATGTCTATTTGTACGTGTGTATGTGAAAATGTGCGTGTGTCTATGTGTTTGTCTGTGAGTGTCTATGCCCGTGTTTGTGTACACGTGTGTGTGTCTGTGAGTATGCATGTATGTGTTAATGTTTCTGATTCGTGTGTGTCTGCGTGAGGAAGTTTGATGAATGTGTTTGCGTTTGTGTGTGTATGTGTGCATGTGTGCATATGTTTATGTGTGAACATGTGAACGTGTGATTAAATGCATATGTCAACGTGTGTATGTGTGTGCGTGCGTTCCTGTATGCGTCTGCGTTCGTGTGTGATAGCGTGACCGTGTGTGAACGTGTGTATGTGCGTGTGAGTACGTGTGCGTGTAGAAATGTCCCAAAACAACTAACCTCTGAGTTCCCGCCGAAAAATACATAGTCTGCCACTTATAAAACGGAATGATCCCCGAAGTTGGTTCATTTTGAATAGTCGAAGCCCAGAATGAAATGTTCTGTTTTTGATACTCCTCGAAAAATCTTTAAAAAAAACCTCCCTTAATTTTTCCTTAAAGGGGAAAGGACCACGTGAAAATAATTTTTCTGATTTTGTGATAAAAGTCTAGATTTCATTCCCAGAATTTTTTTTCCAAAACTACCTCTTTTACCCATTTTGGATCAAAATGAATCGATTTAGCAGCGCTTGAAATTTTGGGGAAATTGTCATTTGAATTCCCGCCAGCTTTGCGTCTCCCCATTTCGCACACTCTCTCGCCCACTCTAGCCGTGTTTCCGTGCGGCAAACGCGTAAAACGGCCGTGGAAACGCGCCCCTTTTGCAGTCCAAATCGTATAAAAGGGGTATGTTTCAGAATCGTGGAAACTATATCTATTCGACGAAATAATTGTAAAGAGACTTTAAAAAATCAATTTTACGAGGTCCTTTCCCTTTAAAATTTGACTTACCTCACGAAGTACTTTGCATAAGCTGCATGAATCGTTGTATTCGCCTTCAGAGCCCCTGGTCCTTTCATCTGCCCACTCGATTTCATCCATCCAGGGGCACTCCAAGGGGAAGAAAATAGCTTCATCTTCCCTTCAGTGAGCTTCAGAGCCTTCTGAATGTAGGGAATCTTGTATTTAGTGTCTTCCTCAGTCAAGGAGAAATTGATTAGAGGTAGGTCTCCCGAAAAGTCGTCATAGCTGTACTCGCGGGTAGAGAAATCGGTGCTGGCGATTGGGACTCTTCCAATGGTGTATTCCAGACCAGTTGATGAGAAATAGGCCTCCATTAGCTTTTCTTGGGTGTTGGTTGATAGAGAAGCTAGGTTGATTCCAGCTGAGTCGGTGAAGGCTCCTCCGAAACCGATGATCTCTTGGTAGGTTTGGCGGGCATCGACGGTGATAATGGCGTTGTCTGAAAGAGATAGACTCTCTCTCTCTCTCTCTGTCTGCCTCTCTCTCTCTCTCTCTCTCTCTGGATCTCTACTTTTCTCTCTCTTTTTCTCTCTCATTCACTTTCATTCTCTCTCTCTGTTTCTCTGTTTCTCTGTCTCTCTCTTTCTATGTCTCTCTCTCTCTCTCTCTCTCTCTCTCTCTCTCTCTCTCTCTCTTAGTGTATCTTCCCCCCATTCCCTACTAACAAAAAACTGCATGATTCAGCCCACTCACTACATTATTCCGACCAAATTCGTGTTTTGACTGACAAGTTTCAAAATTTTAAAGTTTCGGGAATCAAAAACATTTTTGTCCAACGTTTTGTAAAAATTTGCTTTCTGCTGAATCGAACCCTTGACCTTGTGGGTATGAGACAGCGGCGCTGACCACTGGCCACGGGGGTCATAACTGCGGCGGTCTGCTGCGGCGCCTTATGCACGCTTGCTACAATCGTACATTGGTGCTACTGAGTTATTAAAAGGGGAAGAACCTTCTAAAATTGATTTTTCAAAGTCTTTTTACAATTGTTTTATTTAGGTGCATATCCCAAGATTCTGAAAAATACCCCTTTTATAAGATTTGGACTGCAAAAGGGACGCGTTTACACTGCCGTTTTACGCGTTTGCCGCACGGAAACACGGCCAGAGTGGGCGAGAGAGTGTGGGAAATGGGGAGACGCAGAGTTGGCGGCAATTCAAATGACAATTTCCACAAAAATTCAAGCGCTCCTAAATCGGTTCATTTTTATCCAAAATGGGTGAAAGGGGTATTTTTCGGAATCCTGGGAATGAAACCTAGGTTTTTATGACAAAATCAGAAAAATTATTTTTACGCGGAAAAAGAAGAAGAAAACACTCACTTTGTCCAGGAATTCCATCAAATCTCACAGTCTTGCGTTCCAGTCGAGGTCCCAGAATGGAAGATTGGACCACAAGTGCCTCTCGATCAGC
>JAJQXH010000037.1:607500-622500 GCA_022343465.1 Oscheius sp. G VE-2021 | reverse complement strand
ACTTTGGATCAAAATGAATCGACTTAGGAGCGCTTGAAATTTTGGGGAAATTGTTGTTTGAATTGCCGCCAACTCTGCGTCTCTCCATTTCCCACACTCTCTCGCCCACTCTAGCCGTGTTTCCGTGCGGCAAACGCGTAAAACGGCCGTGTAAACGCGCCCCTTTTGCAGTCCAAATCATATAAAAGGGGTATGTGTCAGAATCGTGGAAACGACATCTAATCAATGAAATAATTGTAAAGATACTTTGAAAAATCAATTTTACGAGGTCCTTCCCCTTTAATGAGTGAGTGAGTTCCTTACCTGAGCCGCGAAGCAGAAAACAGCCACTCCATTCACAACTCCCAAAAGAAGACCAGCGAAGATAAGATTGAAAGCCCTGTTGTTAGCCAAACGAGGAGAGCAAGTAAGAAGCATCTGCTCAATATAGATGAAGAACATGCCTAAACCCCCAACTTTTGAGACTTTTTCGTGGTGGGACCCACCTGCCGGAAATATGGATCTTGTGAGGCACTCGACCTGAACCTTCTTGTCCGCCCATTCTTGGTCTCTAATCCAGTTTGGGAAGGGGGCCTTTTCGGCGAAGGAGCCAACTGAGGCTAGGTGCAGCATTCCCCAAACGGCGCAGTTGATCACGTGCCATCGGATGGCTGTCCATCTCATTCTTCGGCCGAAGACTGACATGTAGAGGACGAGGATGAGGACAGGGGCAGAGATGCAGACGATCACACCGAAGGCTATTTTGTCGGGGTCGGTGGGCATGTCTGGAAGAGATTGGTTAGAAAAGTCTCTCTCTTTCTATCTTTCTCTCTTTCTCTCTCTGTCTCTTCTTTTGCGTCTTCTCTAACTCTGTGTCTCTATCTCTGCCTCTCTATCTCTGCCCCTGTCTCTTCTTCTCCGTCTCTGACTGTTACTTTCTGGCTCTATATCTTCCTCTCCGTCTCTCTCCGTCTCTCTCTCTCTTTCTCTCTTTCTCTTTCTATCTCTCTCTTTCTCTCTCTCTCTCTCTCTCTCTCTGTTTCTCTTTGTCTGGTTGTATATTTATGTCTATTCAAACTCTCTCTGTCTCTCTGTCTCTCTCTCTCTATTTGTTTCTCTCTCTCTCTCTTTTTGTCTCTATCTCTCTTTCTTTCTCTCTCTCTTGCTCTCTCTCTCTGTCTCTCTGTCTCTCTCTCTCTCTTTGTCTCTCTCTCTCTCTCTCTCTCTCTCTCTCTCTATCTATCTATCTATCTATCTATCTATCTATCTATCTATCTATCTATCTATCTATCTATCTATCTATCTATCTATCTATCTATCTATCTATCTATCTATCTATCTATCTATCTATCTATCTATCTATCTATCTATCTATCTATCTATCTATCTATCTATCTATCTATCTATCTATCTATCTATCTATCTATCTATCTATCTATCTATCTATCTATCTATCTATCTATCTATCTATCTATCTATCTATCTATCTATCTATCTATCTATCTATCTATCTATCTATCTATCTATCTATCTATCTATCTATCTATCTATCTATCTATCTATCTATCTATCTATCTATCTATCTATCTATCTATCTATCTATCTATCTATCTATCTATCTATCTATCTATCTATCTATCTATCTATCTATCTATCTATCTATCTATCTATCTATCTATCTATCTATCTATCTATCTATCTATCTATCTATCTATCTATCTATCTATCTATCTATCTATCTATCTATCTATCTATCTATCTATCTATCTATCTATCTATCTATCTATCTATCTATCTATCTATCTATCTATCTATCTATCTATCTATCTATCTATCTATCTATCTCTCTCCTTCAAGTTTCTCCCTGATTTTGCAGCTATTCGTGATTCATTCCCTCGTTTTCCTTCTTTTTGCTGCCACTTCACCGAATAACACCTTTTTCAAATCGAAAACTCCGTTATCAGAATGAAAATTACACCGGAAACCGTCTACTTTATCCCATCTGGCTGGGTAAACAAATCCCACGACACCTAATTAGTGCTGAAAAACAAATTCCACTTTCAGGAAATTACATTTCGATGAATTTCAATGGGAAACTTTTAAATGGGCACAAAGAACATGGCCGGTTTGCAGCGAAGACTATATCAGGCGCCTTGCAGCACAACCACGAGGTGTCACCATGGTCTAGGCGGCAAAGCAGCGGATTACGACCCACACGACCAGGGTTCGACCCCCATCAACGTTTATCTTTTTGCTTTTTCTATACAAAATGGCTAATTTTCTAATTCCATGCTTTAAAATGAACCCCGTACAACCTGTGGGTGAAGGGGGTGGTGCGCCTTGCACGATGCCAAAGTACACCCTGGCCATCTCAACGCCGGCGATCATTACCTTCTGCGTTAACTCCAGCATTTTGCTAAAAATTGGATAAATTCCCTTATTCTATAGAAAAAAATTGGCCCAGTTCACGCTCCGCAGTACTTTTCCCTCCATTTCTCTCGAAGTTTCTGGACTTACAAGTGACATTTCGAGGATTCTGGGTGGTTGGAGGAGAGGAGGAGGAGGAGAAAATGGAGGAGGATCCATTTCCCAGAGCAGATTGGGTTGATCGGTAGGTACCATCCGAGACCACGTCGACCATCGGACGCTCTCTCTATCAGGTTGCTAGGCAGCTCTGATTGCGCCTACTTTCTCACCATAGAGGAAGGGAATAACATGGAACGGGGGTCTGAGTCAGGGCAAAAGATGGGCTAATCAGGGGAATTTGTGTGATTCCTAGAGATTTCTTTATAGAAACTTGAAAAAAACGGGACAAAAGTGTGCAATTCCGCGCCGGGTACGCGCCATGGGTACAAAAGCGCAATCTGCCGCGGCAGACGCAAGGGCAATCGTAGCGCAGTGGCTAACGCCTCGCTTTTGGCACGAAAGGTCAGGAGTTCGGATCCCCTCAGCGGCAATTCTTTTTGCATAGTTTTCTTTGAGACAATTTTGTGTTTGCAAATCATTATAAAACGAAAATGAGATTAATACTTTGAAAATGATCTCGAAAATTCCCAGGAACCGCGGGAAGGTTGTGAAAATCGAGGGAATGATTGTTGTAGCCAATCAAGGGAAATTAGTTCAGCCTACGAAATGGGCTAAGACTTGATTAAAAAATGCAGGGAAATGGGTACCGTGGGCGGAATTGCAAAAAAAAGTGATGTTTATTTGTTAGATATTTTTTATTCTGACGGTTTTCTATCGCATTTCTCAATAGAACTGTGGAGAAAATGACCAGGGTTTGATCCCAGTCGGTGAACTTTGTTTTTATCACTGGCATGTTGTCCAAAGACTTATTAGGGACTTGTAAACTTAAGTTATCCAGCTTTTGTGTTTTTCGATATCATCATTTGCCTCGTGTACGCTGGTGCGGTCACTGGCGGTTGATAGGGCGCCGCCTAACCCCCAGCAGACAGGGCGCCCATAGCCGAATGGTTAGCGCGGCGGACTCATAAGCGCGCGGTCGGTGGTTCGATTCCCGTCCACTCCTTTTTGCTAAAAAAAAATAGCAAAAAGTTGCTCTTAAAGGGACCGCGTAAAAATAATTTTATCTGATTTTGTGATAAAAGCCTAGATCTCATTCCCAGGATTCCGAAAAATACCTCTTTTACTTATATTGCATAAAAATGAACCGATTTAGGAGCGCTTGAAATTTGGGGAAATTACCATTTGAATTGCCGCCAACTCTGCGTCTCCCCATTTCCCACACTCTCTCGCCCACTCTAGCCGTGTTTCCGTGCGGCAAACGCGTAAAACGGTCGTGTAAACCCCTTTTGCAGTCCAAATCGTATAAAAGGAAATTAGAAAAAAAAAACATTCCCCCCCCCCCTCTTCCCTCGATTTCTCTTCCCAATTCAGTCTCGGTTCCCTCCTCTTCCTCATTTCACGCGTTAAGCAATCTCTTTTTTCGCCGACGCAATTGTCACCGTGGAAACGAAATTGTTCCCTCAGGCGTCGCATCACAAGTTTCTTGCCAAAAGGCAGCTGCCTATTTGCCTGAGTAATAATGGGCAACAAATAGTGACTCAGGAAAGCATTGTTGTGCCCAGACGACAAACGGCTACCTAGAAAACAGGTGGCTAGAAATTATAGGATATGGCATCATGGAGCAGATATCATTTGGGATACGGTAGATGACAAACGAGACTTTCAGAAATTTCTAGGTACACCGTTATTTTAGGGTAAAACCAGGAATTTTGAATTCTCCATTGAACTCGTGCGCTCAAATTAGCACGGGGAATGCATTTCTATTAGAGGTAGATTGGTTTATGGAACAGGAAATTGAACTCCGGCCTTGGTGTTTGAGTTCTTGGCGTTTAATTTAGAGAGGGAGAGAGAGATAGAGGGAGAGAGAGAGAGGGAGAGAGAGAGAGAGAGAGAGAGAGAGAGAGAGGGAGGGAGAGAGAGAGAGGGAGGGAGGGAGGGAGGGAGGGAGAGACAGAGAGACAGAGACTGAAGAAACTGTGTGGTCCAATCTTTACCGCCTGGGTGGCCCTCAATTCGAAACTGAGCAAACTGGGTGGTCCGCTGTTAGAAACAAAACGAAATGGGTGGTCCGAAGTTCATCCATAGTTAAAAAGTAAACAAACTAGGTGGCCCGCAGCTCGAAACTTAACAAACTGGGTGGCCCACAGTTCGACAATTAACAAACTGAGTGGCCCTTAGTTCAAAACTTAACGACCTGGGAGGTCCACAGTTCACTGAACAAAACTGAACAAACTGGGTGGTCTTCAATTTGAAACTGAACGAACGGGGTGGTCCGCAGTGCGAAATTGAACAAACAACGTGGTCCACACCACCCACTGAGTACCACCCAGCTCGAACCTTTGCGAACTGGGTGATCCATAGTTCGAAACTTAACTAACTGGGTGGTCCACTGGGTTGGGGTAACAGTCAAGGTCAGCAGGGTGGTCGCATAGGATTTCAAAGACCTCTGGGTGGTCTTCGAGGCATGCCAGATTATTTGTTTCACATTTGAAATAATTATAAATCTACTTTAATGTTTTGTAAAAAGCTTACACAAAACTTATAAAACAACAAGGTATTCCGTAGGCTCACAACACTCCTTAATGCTTTAAGTCCTTAAGTCCTTAAGTCCTTGAATCCTTAAGTCCTTCATACTTATCACGTTTTGGTTTATTTATCTCACTCGTACTTCTTTCCTTCTCTCCTCTCCCCTCTCCCTCCCTCCTCGGAGCGTGAACCGAACCCCCAAACTGACCTGTGTTGTCGTAGTTAGGGTAGTCCTGAGCTAAGGCAACCGCAACTAAGATCAGGAGGAGAAACGGTGGGCGGGGGAAGCTCATACACCCTGAAAGCGACGATTAGAGACAATTTAGATGCACCCATCTATTAGACCGTGCTCTTGGAATCGATAGGAGTAGGGGGGGGGGGGGGAATTGGTTTAACAAGGTTAATCTGTGGGGTTCTGAGGTCAATTGGGTTATGTTGGAGGAGAGAGAGAGAGAGAGAGAGAGAGCGAGAGAACCAGAGAGAGAGAGAGATAGACGCTGAGACAGATTTAGAGTCAGAGACGCAGAGGGAGAGAGAGAGAGAGAGAGAGAGAGAAAGAGAGAGAAAGAGATAGAGAGAGAGAGAGAATTGCAAACAAAACGGAACTACCGTATCCCTCGGGAGACGGGGCGGCTGAAACAACGGAAGAAAACATTACCATTGTTTGGGATGTAGCAGAGCTCGACAATTACAGCTGTCCAGACGGTAAACAGGAAGGATACGGTAGGAGGGGCTAGTGATGCCGGCGTGAGTCAAGCGGGGTAGCTGACAGCCGGTGGCGGCCGACCAGCTGTCAGTAAATTGTATTCTGACGCGCTCAATTTGTGAGAATTCGTGCGAGAGAACTCCGAAATACAGGTGTTAGTTGGGGTTAAAGGTTGGGAAGGGATACGGTAGTTTTGGCACTCACTTACTCACGCACACACGCACACACACTCACTTTCTCTCTCTCCCTCTCTCTTTCTTTCTTTCTTTCTCTCTCTCTCTCTCTATCACTCACTCACCGTCTAACATTCCTCCTTCGTAGTTTCAGAGCGAGCGAGAGAAAACGAGATTGAACCAGAAACTGGAAGCGAATAATAAGATTTTCAATCTTTGAAGGCAAATGTTACGCTCCAGTAACTGTTTTCAGAGAACGTAGAACACAAATGTTTTAGTACAAATTATGTTTTTCACGACCAGGTTTGTTTTTAGTTTTTGACCTTCCACAGATTAGAAACTAGGACATAAACAGTTTTTTAATGAAATTAGGGTGTCTTTGGCACTTGTATCAGTGTGAACTTATCTCGTAAATTAGAGATGATAGGGAGAGAGAGAGAATGAGAGAGAGAGAGCAAGAGCGAGAGAGAGAGAGAGAGAGAGAGAGAGAGAGAGAGATGGCTGTCTAATGTTACGTGAGAGCAGGCTCTCGTGTTATGTTTCAATTTCAAAGTGCATGGTTTACGATTTTCTTTTCAAAAATTCATTGTTATTGTTCAAGTTTTCCATGTTCTCCGGTATTTGCCCGTTTTTTCTTCTTTTTGTTGAAAGCTTGACTCATTCTGAAAACAGGTAGTGGCGATGACAATTATGATTAGTAAAAGTTTGCTTTATCAAAACACTCATCAGAGCACAATTTCGTAAAGAGGAAGGGTTCTGGGCCTCATCTTTTCAATATTACACCCGTACCACATCGACAATATGGAATAATTTAGGAATCTCAGGTGACCCAGTCCCATTCCAGTCGGACCACCCAGTCAAATTTAATTTGGACCACTCAGTCAAATTCAAGTCGAACCACCGGACGAAATTCAAGTGGGACCACCCAGTCAAGTTGAAGACCACTGAAGTAAATTCTGACCACTAAATAAGTGGGGCCACCCAGTCAAATGCAAATCGGACATTTCATTGAGTAGGACCGCCCAATCAACTTCAAAACAACCCAGTCTAATTCAAGGCCACCCAGTCAAATAAAGTCTGTCCACCCGATCAATTTGAAGTTGAAGTCGGTGGGCCACCCAGTAAAATTCAAATAGGACCACCCAGTTAAATTAAAGTAGGACCACCCAGTCAAATTTTAATAGGACCACCCACTCAAATTCATATGGGACCACCTACTCTAATTCAAACAGGACCGCCCAGTCAAATTCAAGTTGGATCACCCAATAAATTTCAAGTTGGCCCACCCAGTCAATCTAAACTCGGACCACCCAGACAAATTGAAGATCACCCAGTCAAATTCACGTCGTACCATCAATGCCAATTGAAATCGGACCACCCAGTCAAATTCTGGCTGATTAAACAGTCAAATGCAAGATAACCCAGTCAATTTCACATGGGACCACCAGGTGATTTCATGTGGGACCACCCAGCCATTTCCCTCGGACCACCCAGTCAAATAAAAGCTGGATCACCCTGTTAAGTTCAAGTCCGACCACCCAGTCAAATTTCAGTCATACCACCCAATCAAACGCAAGTGGGAACACCCAGTGAAATTCAAGCTGGACCACCCAGTCACCGTGTCAAAGTAAGTTGGACCACCTAATCAAATTCGAAATCAAGTTGGACCACCCACAATTCACTCGCCCCATTCGTTTATCGATTAGTGAGAAACATCCCGAAATTCGAATTTGCAAACCCCATCCCATTTGTTATCACAGGAACCGCCTCATGTTTGTGTTGAATCACCACCCGATAAGCCGTGCCTTCGATTGATTCCCCCTTTGCCATGCGTCTTCCCCTCCTTCTCCTCCTCCTTCTACCTCAAGTTGCCTTTTCCATCGTCTGCATGACATGCGATGGAGAGGATTGTCAAGATCCATCCCGCCTGGTAGCTGAGAACTGCCCTCCTTTGATTACTCTCTGCTATCGACTAACTTATCAGAACAAAGGTGATTTTTTAGTTTGTAAAGTTTATAACTTTGTAAATCTTGTTATTATGGTTTTCAGTTTATCAGCGAGGCTGTTCTACGCCGACTTGTCAGATTAGACAGCTGAATATGCCGGTTGGCTCTAGCTGCAACGATTGTGATTCGGACAGGTGAGAATTTTGATTGTTTGGGTTTGGCGAGAGAGAAAAACGTCACAAAAAACTTTTTTTCTGATTTTGTGGTAAAAGTCTGGATCTCATATTTTTTCTCAGAATTTCAAAAAATACCTCTTTTACCTATTTTGGATCAAAATGAACCGATTTAGGAGCGCTTGAAATTTTGGGGAAATTGCCGCCAACTCTGCGTCTCCCCATTTCCCACACTCTCTCGGCCACTCTAGCCGTGTTTTCGTGCGGCAAACGCGTAAAACGGCCGTGTAAACGCGCCCCTTTTGCAGTCCAAATCATATAAAAGGGGTATGTGTCAGAAGCGTGGAAACGAGATCTATTCAATAAAATAATTGTAAAGAGACTTTGAAAAATCAATTTTACGAGGTTCTTCCCCTTTAATCCATTTTCAGATGCAATGGAATCCGCAATGCCCGCCTGGACCACAGTGGAGGAGGCGGTGTGTGGTCTTCCTCTGCGTCTCTGACCGACCTCACTCTCATCTCTCTTTCTCTGATTCTTGCTTTCTGATGAAGTTGCTATTAAAAACTATTTAATTAACAAAAATATAGAATTAAGATCATTCTGTTCTGCCGCGAGGTCTTCTGGAGAAGGTGAGATCGAACTTGGAGAGAATTTGATCCATTGCCTGCTGTTTAGCGGCGATTAGGGAACGTTGTTCGTTTTGTTCTCGAACCTGGAAGGAGTTGCTCTGCGTCTCTACCCACCTATTGTCTAACTCTCTGCGTCTCTAACCGTCTGTTCTCTAACTCTCTGCGTCTCTAACCGTCTGTTGTCTAACTCTCTGCGTCTCTAACCATCTGTTATCTAACTCTCTGCGTCTCCAACTACCTATTCTCTAACTCTCTGCGTCTCTAATCGCCTGTCGTCTAACTCTCTGCGTCTCTAACCACCTGCTCTCTCTCTCTCTACTCACCAGACAATCCCTCCTCTCCTGAATGAATCCCAGCGCCCTCTCCTCATTCGTCCTGACCATTTCCCCAACTCCCCTATGTGTCAGATCCAAGAAATCGTTAGCCGCTTGCAAAGGCGATGTCGGAGTAGCCGATTTCGACGAAATCTTGGAAAGCTGAGGGATGAATTGAGGAACCACCGCCTCGTTCCTAGTGAAGCCATGGATCGACCGAGGTCTGATTCCAACTATCTGCTTTCTGACGAAAGCTGGTCTCACAATACGCTCGGGTTCTTTCTTCGGTTGCTCCTCATCAGCATACGGTATCTCAATGACTTCCGGCCTGACTGGGTGGTCTTGGGGCAGAAGAGGGCCAGCTTCAGGTAGGTCCCGGCGGGAGTACTTCACAGCTGTGGAGAAGACTTGTCTGTCGCTTTGGGGGTCACCCAGCTCTTCTTCAGGACCACCCACGTGGCTTGGACCACCCTGGTAGGCTTTCGGACCACCCACTCCGTTCGACCCCCCTTGGTCGTTCTTCTCAACGTCATAGCTCAAATCGAATACAGAATCCGGTTCCGGTTGCTTCTGCCTCACAAAAGTCAAAGGAACCTCATCCTCCTCCCTAGGCCTACAGCACTTTTGAAGGCGTCTCTTCTGTCTCAATACCAAAACAACTGGGATCTGGATGATGTAGGCGAAAATCGAGAGAGGAGCCGGTAGCCACAATTTCTCCTCGTATTCAGCCAGTCTTGCATAGAGCATGCATTTCCAGTAGATGTGGTAGTCTTTGCTGACGTCTTCGTACTCTTTTCTGTAAAATAGGTTAGTTTTTAGAAGAATCGAAGAGTTTTTTTTACGTTAAAAGGGCAGTTAGAATGTTGACTAGAAGAATTCCGGAGATTAGCATATAGAAGAAGAGGAGGAGGGGCAGCATCCAGGTCTGAAAGAAAACTACTCTAACCGTCTGCCGTCTAACTCTCTTTGTCTCTAACCGTCTGTTGTCTGATTCTCTGCGTCTCTAACCGGCAAATATAAATACCCAAGTCTCTAACCGTCTGTCGTCTAACTCTCTGCGTCTCTAACAGTCTGTAGTCTACCTCTCTGCGTCTCTAACCGAAGTTGTCTAATTCTCTGCGTCTCTAACTGTCTGTACTCTAACTCTCTGCGTCTCTAACCGTCTTTTGTCTAACTCTCTGCGTCTCTAACCATCTGTCGTCTATCTCTCTTTCTCACTCTATCCCCCTCTCTCTATTTTCTCTCTTAACTTACCCTAAACAGGCAGTGAAACGACGAATCCTTGCTACTATTCAAATCAAAGTCTTCGCAACCAGAGATGAATCCCTCCTTATCGTTGTCGTTAGCCTCTCCGAAGATTTCAAAAGCTCCGTGGCTGAACATCTGCCATGGAAGACCAGAATAGGAGTGATTTCCGTGACTCAAATGGCCTGTTAAACTGATGTAACAAACGGCGAAGCTCATCCAGAAGAGGAGAAAAATGAGTCCGAATTTGATCATGATAGGTACCTGAAATTGTCTTTCAATTGGGTTTTACAGAGAGAGAGAGAGAGAGAGAGAGAGAACAGAGAGAAATTACCATTTTGGAGATCATGTGAACTATGGCTCCAAAGAAAGAGTCGACGTAGAGAACTCTCATCGAGCGGATGACGGCTAAGAGGAAGGAGAGGTAGAAGCAGGCATCTGTGATTGGGACGAGGAGGTAGCGAGAGGAAGAGATGAGGATGGAGAGGATGAGGGTGACCATATTGACAGAGATGAGGACGTTACGGTAGAAGTCTACTTGGTTCCGGACAGACCACCAGAGGAATTTCTGGAAAAAAAACGATATGATTTCTCTATCTCTCTCTTTCTCTTTCTCTCTTTCTCTCTCTCTCGACAGACGGTTAGAGAAGCAAAGAGTTAGACAACAGGTGGTTAGAGACACAGAGAGTTAGACAACAGTGGTTAGAGACACAGAGAATTAGACAACAGTGGTTAGAGACACAGAGAGTTAGACAACAGTGGTTAGAGACGCAGAGAGTTAGACAACAGTGGTTAGAGACGCAGAGAGTTAGACAACAGTGGTTAGAGACACAGAGAGTTAGACAACAGTGGTTAGAGACACAGAGAGTTAGACAACAGTGGTTAGAGACGCAGAGAGTTAGACAACAGTGGTTAGAGACGCAGAGAGTTAGACAACAGTGGTTAGAGACGCAGAGAGTTAGACAACAGTGGTTAGAGACACAGAGAGTTAGACAACAGTGGTTAGAGACGCAGAGAGTTAGACAACAGTGGTTAGAGACGCAGAGAGTTAGACAACAGTGGTTAGAGACACAGAGAGTTAGACAACAGTGGTTAGAGACGCAGAGAGTTAGACAACAGTGGTTAGAGACACAGAGAGTTAGACAACAGTGGTTAGAGTCACAGAGAGTTAGACAACAGTGGTTAGAGACGCAGAGAGTTAGACAACAGTGGTTAGAGACACAGAGAGTTAGACAACAGTGGTTAGAGACGCAGAGTTAGACAACAGTGGTTAGAGACACAGAGAGTTAGACAACAGTGGTTAGAGACACAGAGAGTTAGACAACAGTGGTTAGAGACGCAGAGAGTTAGACAACAGTGGTTAGAGACGCAGAGAGTTAGACAACAGTGGTTAGAGACGCAGAGAGTTAGAGAACAGACGGTGGTTGGACTCACTTCTCTCTCTCTCTCTCTCTCTGTCTCTCTCTCTCTCTCTCTAACTCTCTAACCTACCCCCTGAAAAGCAATCACGACCATTTCCAGCAAGTAAGAACACTGCCACCCAATGACAGCAAACTGTTCCCAGAAATCAGTGTAGTTATTCCTAACCATCGATTTCCCACTCATTCGAATCAAAGCCATGGCATACAGAATGACATACATCACTCGGAATGTCATGTGGACAACGTATTTTGAGCTGACTGAGGCGTAGAACATAACTAGGCGTTTCCTGGAACAAATGGGTTTAAAGAGGAAGGACCGCGTAAAAAATTTTTTCTGATTTTTGCAATAAAAGTCTAGATCACATTCCCAGGATTCCGAAAAATACCTCATTTACCCATTTTGAATCAAAATGAATCGATTTAGGATCGCTTGAAATTAGGGGAAATTGTCATTTGAATTGCCGCCAACTCTGCGTCTCCCCATTTCCCACACTCTCTCGCCCACTCTGGCCGTGTTTCCGTGCGGCAAACGCGTAAAACGGCCGTGTAAACGCGCCCCTTTTGCAGTCCAAATCATATAAAAGGGGTATGTTTCGGAATCGTGGAAACGATATCTATTCAATAAAACATTTGTGATGAGACTTTGAAAAATCAATTTTACGATGTCCTTCCCATTTAAAAATTGTAAGAGGTAGTAGATTAACCAAAATTTTTCTGTTGTCTTGGCATAGGGTTCTGTATTGTGAAAGAAGAAGAGAATTGGGCAGTACCAGTAGGCGAAGAGCCAGAAGGAGGTCTGAAAAGGAGGATTAGAGAGAGAGAGAGAGAGAGAGAGAGAGAGAAACTTACCTGATCTAATCGATAGGACGGTTGCCATCTTCGATCGATTGCTTTTTGGCACGCTGGGTGAGCCAGAAACTTCTGAAAACATCCAAATTCAAAAGATTTGATCAAACTGACATTAGCTTTTCCCATATATGCAATTTCCATGAGTTGGATTCTGTGGAGGGTACATTCCCCGTCGTGGATGAAGCGGTGGTAGTTGAGTTGGAGGGCGAAACGGGTCTGCTCATCGTCCTGAAGACTGACTCTGCATCTCTGTCTCCGTCACTCCCCCTCTCTCTCTCTCTTGCTCTCTCTCTCTCTCTCTCTCTCTTTCTCTCTCTCTCTCTCTCTCACTTCTTTCTCCTTCTCTCTCTCCCTCTCTCTCTCTCTCTTTCTCTCTCCTTCTCTCTCTCTCTCTTTCTCTCTCCTTCTCTCTCTCTCTCTCTCTCTCTCTCTCTCTCTCTCTTTCTCTCTCTTTCTCTCTCTCTCTCTCTTTCTCTTTTTCTTTCTCTCTCTCTTTCTCTCTCTCTCCTACCTCTCTATAACAATTCTGCAACAAATCCGTGCACTCCTCATCCATCTCATTCCTCATTTTTTCGTATTCATCTCCAACTAACGGTTCATGCAAAGAATTCAGCAATTTCCTCATTTTGTTAAAAATGAAGGCCAAAACCAATCCCTCAAACATGGGAAGTTTGCTCATTTTTCTCCAGAATCTGATGGCTTCGTTTCTAAATTCAAAATTCAAAAGATGAATAAAATTTGTCGAACCGTTTGAAGAAAGCGTAGCAGATCCGATCTGCCATATCTTTGTCGTTTATGTCTACTAACCGACAGCCGAGGAGTTCCATAAGGCGGGCATCGATGAATTCAGCTATAGTTTGGCCATTGATGACATCCAGAAGATCATGGGCTGCGAAGAGCTTTTCCTAGAAGAATATGTCCTTTTTATGCCGTCTGCGGTTAAAGGCGGCCTGAGGATGCCATTTGCGATGAAAAGCGGCTCGAGGATGCCAATCTGCGGTATGATGCGGCCTGAGGATGCCATCTGCGTTAAAAAGCGGCCTGAGGCTACAACCTGTTATAAAAAAGCGACCTGAGGATGCCATTCGCGATAAAAAAAGCGGCGTGCGGATGCCATCTGCGGTTAATAAAAAGGCGGCCTGAGGATGCCATCAGCAGTAAAAAGCGGTTGAAGATGCCATCTGCGGTTAAAAGCGGCTGAAGATGCCATCTGTGGGGAAAAAGCGGCCTGAGGATGTAACCTGCGATAAAAAGCGGCCCTGAAAATACCATTTGCGGAAAAAGCGGCCTAAGGATGCCATCTGGGATGTAAACATTTTGTATGCTGAAACGTTGGAGTTATGTGACAAAGCGCCCGTTCCCATTGAAATTCCACTTTTGACTTAAAGCCATACTATCCCTGTGGTCCCTCCAGTCTGTCAATAATTTTGCTACGTGTTATCCAAACAGAGTGACGCACAGGCGTTGCCAGTACTGATAAATCATACTATTCCCAGTTATCATGAAAGGATTAATCGCAAAAAGGAAAAAAAGAGGGCAAAACCAATTTACGACCCCGAAAAGCCCTAAAAACTTAATTTTACGAAAAAAATCTTGAAGAAAAACAGTGCCACAATCATTTTTGTCTTCTTTACTCCACTTTTACAAGTTCAACATTAATTGACATATATAGTTTGTGAAATTACTTTTAAAATATCAAAATCTACCTCATTTTCAAGATTCTGAAGCTTTTCCACGAGGGGATGGTCCGCTGGAATAATGGGAGTGGAGGGGCCGGCAGAGTGACACATCTACTGATAGGGGCATAGGACGCGGGGTGATATCAGTTCGAACGGGCAGAGGGGAGAAGCACTTTTGAAATTTGGGGAGTTTTGGTCTTCAGAAGCGGCCTGAGGCTGCCAGAAGCAAGTCAGCAGCGGCCTGAGGTTCCACAAATGGATCAGCAGCGGCCTGAGGTTGCCAAAAGTGGATCAGAAGCGGCCTGAGGCTGCCAGAAGTAGATCATGACCGGCCTGAGGCTGCCAGAAGTGAATAAGAAGCGGCCTGAGGATGCCAGAAATGGATCAGAAGCGGCCTGAGGCTGCCAGAAGTAGATCAGAAGCGGCCTGAGGTTGCCAGAAGTGGAGCAGAAGCGGCCTGAGGCTGCCAGAAGTGGATCAGAAGCGGCCTGAGGTTGCCAGAAGTAGATCAGAAGCGGCCGGAGGCTTCCAGAAGTGGACCAGAAGCGGCCTGATGGTGCCAAAAGTGGACAGCGGCCTGAGGCTGCCAGAAGTGGATCGTATGCGGCCTGCGGCCTGAGGTGTGCATTACGTGTGTGTTTGTGTGACCGTGTGCATGTACCCCAAATTGTCAAAATTTATTAAGTAAATTGAATCTATTCGATGATACGATGTATTCTGAAGGGAAACCCGCAGGGAAGGCACTCAAAAGAGAAGCCACAACGCCGCCAAGACCAAGGACAGCGGCTGGAAGGAGAAGGACGAGGGTGAGGGAATGCCGTCCAAATAGTC
>JAJQXH010000037.1:595000-602500 GCA_022343465.1 Oscheius sp. G VE-2021 | reverse complement strand
AATTGAAAAATATTGATCTCAAAATAGCGCTTGAAAATTGTAAACCATAGAATTTTTACAAAATTTTGAACAGGTTTTCCCCTAAATTTGGAAAACAGCGATAAAAAGGGACTTTAAGTCATTAAAAAACTGAATTGAGACAAACTTGGTAAAATTAAATGTTCCAGGGTGGAGTCGAACCCGGGTCGCTAGATTTGTAAGGGAGGCGCTACCACTGCGCTACGATGTTTCTTTTTTTCGCGATTTTGTTTATATTCGCCGTTTTTCTATTTATGTATATTGTGAAAAACGAAGAAAAGAAAACAACAACAAATTATTGTTTTCCAAACGATAATTCATGTTTTCATGCTGCTGGACCATCCCAAAATCAGACTACTGCGCTCGGAAGATTTTCATTTTGGAGATTAAAGGTCTAAAGAATCCAAAAAGCGGTTCTTAAGTCGATTTTCTTCGGCTGAAACGGCCCCGTTCCCTCCATAAAGGCAATTGAGGGCTCTCGAAACGGAAGAAGAAGAAGAAGAAGACAAAGTGCGGACCGAGTGCGGCGCCGACGAGGAGGGCGAGGAGGGCGGCGGAGGGGCGGCCGCCTAGCATGGCGCCATCTTCATAATCAACATCCTGGCCGAAGATAAGTTGAATGGCACGCGCCGCCCCTAATCGCGCAGGTTCGCCGCCAAACAAAGAAGAAAGACGGAGGGAGACAACTCGGGCGGGAACGGAGCCAAAAGGGGCTCGCCCACTCACTCATTCACTGTCTCACTCACAGACTCACTATCAAATGGAGAGAGGGTAGAGAAGGATTTTGCTCTTTTGGTGGGCTGAACTTGAATTGGAGCCGGAGTCGTGGGAGCTGGAGCTGGCCGTAGAGAGGGACGACGGGTAGTTGGAGCAATCTGAAATTGTGGCATCTCTCTTCTCTCTCTCTCTCTCTCTCTCTCTCTCTCTCTCTCTCTCTCTCTCTCTCTCTCTCTTTCTCTCTCTCTCTCTCGCTCGCTCTCTCTCTCTCTCTCTCTCTCTCTCTCTCTCTCTCTCTCTCTCTCTCTCTGACCCTCCCTCTCTCTTACCTGACTCGGTCTTCTAGTCGTCTGAAGCTGAGTATCCAACAAAGTACTAGCTGTGGTGTACCTGTAGTACCCTGGAGGAGGAGTGGGAGCCTCAAAAAGTGGTCGATAGTAGGTGTTTTCTTCTTTCTTTTTGTCCCACCATGGTGGAGAAGTAACTCTTTCGTTGATGGTCGCTCTTAATCCACTTCTGAAAGTAAGTAGTTATGTCTGTTTCTTTCTCTGTCTCTGCCTCTCTTTGCCTCTCTGTCTCTTTCTCTTTCTCTCTCCCTCTCTCTCTCTCTCTCTCTCCCCCTCTCTCTCTTTCTCTTTCTCTTTCTCTTTCTCTTTCTTTTTCTCTTTCTCTTTCTCTCTCCCTTTCTGTCTCTTTCTCTTTCTCTGTCTTTGTCTCTCTCACCTCTATTTCTCTCTCTTTCTCTCTCTCTCTCTTTCTCTCTCTCTCTCTCTCTCTCTCTCTCTCTCTCTCTCTAACCCACCTCTCCGGCGGCTTCCTCACAACAGCTATCGAAGTAGACGACGTCACCCTCACTCTTGGAGCCACAAAAGTCTTTGGGGTTGTCAGACTCCTCTCATCAGTTTCCTTCCTCCACCAAGGATCAACTCTATTTGACTCCTCTTTCCTCCGTTTCTCTTCCTCTTCCTTAGCTTGCCTCCTTTCTTCTTCTTTCCTCATTTCCTCCTCTTTCCTCAGCCTCATCTCTTCTTGTCGTCTCTTTTCCTTCTCCTCTCTTCTCTGCCTCTCCTCTTCTTCTTTTCTCTGTTTCTCTTCTTCTCTCCTCCTTTCCTCTTGTTTCCTCCGCTCTGCTTCTTTTCTCACTCTCTCTTCATCCTCTTTCCGTTTTCTCTGTTTCTCCTCCTCTTCTCTCCTTCTCTCTGTCTCTTTCCTTCTCTCCTCCTCTTCTTTCTTCTTTCTCTCTTCTTCCTCTCTTCTCCTCATTTCTTCCTCCTGTTGCCTCCTAGTAGCCTCCTCCAACCGTCTCTGATCACCCAGATTCGTCTCAAATCTCCTCCTGTACAACTCCGCTTTTCTGTCCTTCTCATCCTCACGAGATCCCGTCCGCGTCAATGATATTTCATCTAAAAGCCGTGATATTTCGAAGATACTAGCAGATTTCTGGGGTAAACAGGTTAATTTTAGAGATCCTATTTAAGTGGCCTTATTTGGTGGTTTCTCAGCGGCGGATTACCCTTCCCTGAGGCTATAATCCACCCCCAAATTTGGGCAATTTGGAGAGGATGCGGGAGACTCACAGATGCACTTGTTGTAATTGGTGAGGAGGCGAATCCAGTGACAGTCGGAGTTGCTGGAGTCACAGCGACAGTTTCCGAGACCGGACCAGCTAAGGCCTTCGAAGGATTGCCAACAGACTTCACTGAAAGAGAGGGGTAGAGAGAGAGAGAGAGAGAGAGGAGAGAAAGAAAGAGAGAGAATTAAGGGCATATAGTTAGAATCCGGACAGTTAGAGACGCAGACAGTTAGACGACAGACGGTTAGAGACGCAGACAGTTAGACAATAGGCGGTTAGAGACGCTGAGAGTTAGACGACAGATGGTTAGATTCGGAGAGAATTAGACGACTGAATGTTAGAGACGCAGAAACTCACGGATCTCTCATTGTGCACTTGTTATCCTGGTTGACTCCACATTCTGACCGGAAAAGTTGCCACAACTGGCGACAGCTCACATGTCTCATACAGACTTGATCCAGAGCCTCGTTACAGGTAGCCCTCTCCAGAAGGCTCTTCGTCTCAAGCTCTGGAATGTTTCGGTTGCTCTCTCTCTCTCTTTCTCTTCCTGATTCTTCGTCTCTAACCTCTCTTTCTGTCTGATTCTGTGTCTCTAACCTCTCTTTCGTTCTGATTCTGCGTCTCTAACCTCTCTTTCGTTCTGATTCTGCGTCTCTAACCTCTCTTTCTGTCTGATTCTGCGTCTCTAACTTCTCTTCCTATCTCCTCTCTCTCTCTCTCTCTCTCCTACCTCCTCCCAACTGCGCCACCAGTTCTTGAACATGATCGGCCGCTGGAGTCCTTGTAGTTCTTTTCACTCCAGGAGCTACCGTATATCCTAAATCCTTCTCCTCCAGATCTCTTTCATTCCCAGCATCAATAAGAAGTCTCTCGCAAGGATGGTTCCATATCAACTGGCGAAAGAAGTCACACTCCTCGTGAAAACCTAAAGTTATCAACGTAAAAAAAAACAATAAGAATACAAAAAACACAGATTGAAACTAAATTTTATAAAAAGACTGCAAATTTTACCACATGATTTTAGATTTTGCTGAAACTCCTTAGAAAGGCGGATTAGGTTCCAAAGAGCCCAGAAATTCACCTCATTTCGTCTGTTCTTCCCTTAAGGAGACCTTAAGGCCTAAACGCCATAACTCGGCTCAACCCTAACCAAAATTGTTTTGACGGTGGCAATCGATAGCTACTTTTGCATGTAAAAAATTTTATTTAATCAATTTTTCAAAACTTTAGCACAAACTGGTCTTTCCTTGCTGAAAAATTCTTTAAAACTATGTTTTCGTCACAAAAAAACTTTGGTTTTGGATTTATTATCCTTCTTTTTCGATTTCTTCACTAATGAAAATGTCCGAAAAAGCTTATTTAACTAAGATTTTAACAAAAACTGTTCAAGTATGACTTTTAAATCAAAAATTGCCACCATAATAACTATTTTGGGTTTTTTGGGGTTCAAAGGTCTCCTTAAGGACAGAAAGAAAGGACCTTAAACAAGAACCTTAAAGACGGTCTTATCAACACAGGTTAACACCTGTGAGATTAGATAACACATTAGGGTTTTAGGTTCTAAGGTCTCCTTAAGGGCCTTAAAGAGAAAAGGGGAAGACCTTAAAGACGATTTTATCAAAAGAAGTTAAAACCTGTGAGATTTGATTTGACAAGACGTTAGGGTTTTTGGTTCTAAGGTCTCCTTAGGACCTTAAGGAGAAAAGGGAAGGACCTTAAAGAAAGAACCTTAAAGACGGTTTAATCAACACAGGTTAAAGCCTATGATATTTGATAAGACATTAGGTTTTTAGATTCTAAGGTCTCCTTAAGGTCCTTAGGGAGAAAAGCAAAAGACCTTAGAGAAAGAACTTTAAAGACCTGGTTAAAACCTGTTAGAATTGTTAAGGCCGTCTCCTTTAATTTTTGTTGAAATTAACGTCTTTAAAGTAAAATTGATTTTTCAAAGTCTCTACAATTATTTCATCGAATAGATGTCTTTTCCACGCTTCTGAAACATACCCCTTTTATATGATTTGGACTGCAAAAGGGGGGCGTTTACACGGCCGTTTTACGCGTTTGCCGCACGGAAACACGGCTAGAGTGGGCGAGAGAGTGTGGGAAATGGGGAGACGCAGAGTTGGCGGCAATTCAAACTGCAATTTCCCCAAACTTAAAGTGCTCCTAAATCGGTTCATTATGATCCAAAATGGGTAAAAGAGGTATTTTTCGGAATCCTGGGAATAAGATCTAGATTTTTATCACAAAAACAGAAAATTATTTTTACGCAGTCCTTCCCCTTTAAAACATACCTATAGCTCTATAGCAGACACAAGATGAAGAGGAAAGAAGCTCCCTTATAGCCCTTAAATCCCTGACACAATCGGAGGGAGAAGTGGCCGCGCAACCTGAAAATTCCCTTTTTTGAAGCGAGAAATAGGTAATTTTCATTTGAAAACCCCTTTTCATGACAATTTCCTGAGCCAACGTTCGGGACGTAAACCGATCCTCCGTCACTTGTTGCCAGCCGTGGCTGCTGACAGCCGAAAACCCACGTGTGAGGGAGTATCCGCAAGTGTTTTCGAAGGAAGCAAAGTAGGCGGAACAGCGGGGATTCCGCAGACAGTGAGACCTCAAGTGGAGACAGCTGGGCAGCGCCTGCGCCAAGGAGAACACTAAAATAAGGGGTTATTGCCAAAAATTTGAGAGAAAAAACCCACCTGCCAGTAAAAATAGTGAAAGCATTGGGGGCGTTCTAGCGGACTTTGGAAGACATCTACTGGGAGCCGTGGGGACGGCTCACAACATAGCTGAAGAGGGGAAGAGGGAGATTAGAGAGAGAGAGAGAGAGAGAGAGAGAGAGAGAGAGAGAGAGAGAGAGGGGAGAGAGAGAGAGGCAAAGGGAGAGGTGAAGGGAAGGGTGAGAGCGGGGGAGGTCAATAGAACTGCCCGGTGATGTAGTTAGAGTCACGGAAACTGAAGCTACGAATTCAGCAAAAGGGAGAAAAATGGATTGGGGTGCATGAAGAGTAAGAAACAGAAGAACGCAAGAACTCTCGGTCTCTCTCTCTCCGCTTTCTCTGTCTCTGTCAATCTCTCTCTTTCTTTTTCTCTCTCTCTCTGGGTCTTACAATATTTCCGTAATATAATCTGTGTCAAGATAAACGGAGATTTAAAAGAATTAAAAAGAGAAAGAGATTTAAAAGAAACGAGAGTGAGTGAGGGAGTGGGTGAGTGAGTGAGTTAGTGTGTGTGTGTGGGAGAGAAAATGTACGTGTGTGTATTTGTGTACATATGTGAATGTGTGTACGTGTGTGTACGTGTGTGAAAGCGTGTGTGCGTGAGTGAACACGTGTGTGAAGATGTGTGTATATTTCTGTACGTGTGGGAAGTGTATGTATATGTGTGTATGCATGTGTATAAGTGTAAGTGTGTGTATGTGAGTGTATGTGTGTGTCCGTGTGATTGTGGTAATCGTTTATCTGTGTATTAGCGTATGTATGTATGTGAGTGAGTGTGTGAGTGTATTTGTGTGTGTTCGTGTATGTGAGTGTGTGTATGTGAGTGTGGATAAGTGTGTGTCCGTGTGTATGTGTGTATGTGAGCGTTCTCAAGTGAAAATCTAAAAATGTGTATAAAAGAGTGAGATAGAAATATAAAGAGAGAGAAATATAATGTGTGTGTGTGAGGGAGAGAGAGAGAGAGAAGGAGGAACAAAGTCAAGATACAATATGAGAAATATGAGAAAATTTCCTTTTTTGCAAAAGAAATCCCAGGTTTCCCAAAAACGACCGTGGGAGAAAGGCTAGGAGCGTGATTGTTTTCCAGACAATATGAGAAAGTCGTCTCATTCTCTCTCTCTCTCTCTCTCTCTCTCTCTCTCTCTCAAACAATGCGGAAGCCTCATCGCCTAGTTTAAAGGACTAGTCGATAATGAGTCAGCTGCAGTCATCCATCCAGGCAATCTCATAACAAACAAGCGGTAGGAATGAGGAATATGTGAGGCTGGGTTGAGGGTGGGCTGACTGGGGCAGCTGTCTTGTTGTGGCCGAGTTGTTTTGTTCCTGTGACCGTGTGGGTTCAGGGCGGTCGCGAAGCGGCGGTCAAAGCGACTGCCAATGGCCCGAGGCACGCCGGGGAGCATGTGTCAGTCCGCCTGTTACACTCCTACACGCGCACAACCACCACCGCAATTGAGAGCAGGCATTTGCATCGCCGTTTCGGATATGTTTATGAATTTTCGACTTTTCTCGTTAAAGGGGAAGGACCGCGTAAAATTGATTTTTCAAAGTTTCTTTACAATTATTTAATCGAATAGATGTCGTTTCCACAATTCTGAAACATACCCCTTTTTTATGATTTGGACTGCAAAGGGGGCGCGTTTACACGGCCGTTTTACGCGTTTGGCACGGAAACACGGCTAGAGTGGGCGAGAGAGTGTGGGAAATAGGGAGACGAAGAGTTGGCGGCAATTCAAATGACAATTTCCACAAATTTCAAGCGCTCCTAAATCGATTAATTTTGATCCAAAATAGGTAATTGTGGTATTTTTCGGAATCCTGGGAATGAGATCTAGGCTTCTATCACAAAATAAGAATAATTGTTTAGACAACTGTACAAACGAATAATGTAATATTTCATAATTTTATTTAAATAGTATGTTTTGAGGAAGTCAAAAAGAATATATCTTTTTCTAGTTATCATGTTTTCGGGGGGTGATTCGCTGTTTGCTGCTGTGGTTGTTGTGGCCGCGGCGGGGATCGTGCCGGCGCCCTGCGGCTGGCGCTGCGTCGTTGGCCCTGAGCCACCCGTGGCGCTGCCTAGGAGACGTAGCGGCGCCTTATGAACACGGCGCAGCAGCCGCAGCAGACAATAGCTGCAAGTTACGGCGGGTCATCAAGAACCAAGAGTGGCTCATTGAAGCGCCAGCTCGCTCCCGCAAGATCCTCGGGTAGGTCGGGGGTCAATTAAAAAATAGCGGGATTAACTGGTACCTGTGGTCCGCTCTGAAACCTTTGGTCCATGGGATGTGTGGTCCAATTTAGAAACAAGGATATAAAGACTAGATTGTAAGCAAAAATTAACGCAAATTCGATGGGAGATGGTTATACTTGTAATATCCATTTTCAGTAGGATGTAGGATGTAGTCAATGTCATCTAGTCAGACCATTGAAAAATACTTTTTTATAATTTGAAAACTCAAAACATTTTGT
>JAJQXH010000037.1:575000-587500 GCA_022343465.1 Oscheius sp. G VE-2021 | reverse complement strand
TTGCTACTACACAATCGTTCGGCCAATGAGCTTTGATATACGCCAGAGGTGGTTTTGGTGTTTCGAAAAGCTTCTTCTAGGTATTCCTATTGTTCACTTTTTATAGTGTTCTAATATTTGTATTGTTCTCTTTTTATACAATGAGGAACCAAACCACCCACTCTATTTGCGGATCGCTGTTTCACGCATGAATTGTTCTCTTTTTATAATTATTCTTCGAATAATAAAACCAAATCACAAAACATTTCATTTATTGAAACTTGACGGGAAGGTGAAAATAGCCATGTCAGGGAAGGTGAAAACAGCTTTTTGAAAAGTAAACCACAAGAAATATCGACTGTTGGGTAATCATAACCTAATTATAATGGTTGCTATTTATATTTTTATGTGTTTTTGTTTTACAGAATATATTTTCTTTGCTTTCTAGAATAATATCTAATAATTATATGCTCTTCAAAAGCAGTTCAACTCAAAAATTGGTACAAAACAACCAGAAAACTAAAAGTTAAGGAATTGAAAAGTAAAATGTAACACTTGAAACAATGTGGAAACACCATTTCTTAACATGCAAAAAAGTTTGCCCAAGGCGGGATTCGAACCCTGGTCGCGAGATTGGGAGACTAACGCTTACACCGTTATACCAAGAGGGCGCCGCGCCGCCCGTTAAAACCTTGTTTTTTGCTCGCAATCGCTTATTTTTCAACCAAATTGGCTCAAAGTTGGCGCCCACCGAGCGACCAACAGTTCCAGTATTGTGTGAAAATTTGGTCAGGATAGCTTTCTTCATTCGCCCGAAACAACCTTGTATGTCCCGGACGGGAGACATCGCCATTTTAGGCAGCGGAGAGGAACCTAACCACCGCGCGCAAATCCTCCCGAGCTTTTTCATTTTGCTTTTTACATTTTTGTAAATTTACAATTGTAAGTATTACGTGAATTTTGTTTTGCAAATAGAAAATCATAAAAAATGACGTTTTCCCAGAGATTTCTAATATTTTGGTAAAGTAGGTGGAAAATAAAATTTCCAAATTACAATTAAGAGAAAATGACTTGTTGTAAATTTTCAAAAATATAAAAAGCAAAAAGAAAACCATCGATGGGATTCGAACCAGCATAGTGCGCGGCAACAGTACAACGCGCTACCACTGTACCACCCAGCCACACTCCAGGCTTCAGCTGATCGGCCGCGATCTGAACGGACGCCGAATGGCCACCGTCGCCGAGGAGATCAAACTGAAGAAGTGGGTGGAGAAGGCCGCCGAGAGGGAGAAGCTGAAGCAGGATAAGAAGTGAGTTTTTGCTTGAATTATGCTTTAAAAAATCATTGAAATTAAATTAAAATAGGAAAAATTTGAATTTAGGAGGCCTCGAGCAGCTCAAAGGAGGCACAGGGAAACATCAATTCAACGACCCTGACTACATCCAGCAGAGGGATGAGATCCTGGAGAAGACCGAGGAGGCCTTCGAGCACGGTAAGTATGAAATTGCGCGTAGCGCTGCGCGGTGGTTTGATTCCTCTCAGCTGCCTGAAATGGCGATGTCTCCCGTCGTGTGATTACAAAGTTGTTACGGGCGAACGGATAGAGATATGAAAACGAAATTTCGGCAGTTCGCTGGAACTATTAATGGCTCCGTGTGCGCCAACTTTCAGCCAATTTGATTGAAAAATAAGGGGAAGCGGGCCAAAATCTCGCTTTTCAACAGGCCGCGCGGCGCCCTCTTGGTGTAATGGCGCACGCTTTAGACTCTAAATCTCAAGACCAAAGTTCGAATCCCGCTTTAGGCAATCGTTTTTGCTTGTTAACATAAAACGTTTCCTCATATTTTCAAATGTTAATTTGTTGTTTTAACCTTTTAACTTTTTTGTCAATTGGTGGCAACCTGGTGTAACTGTTAGAGTAAATGATAACAATTAATAATTTGATGTCTTGTGGAATAAACAAGCAAAAAAAGATGTGAATTTATAGTTAGGCGTGTTGTTTTTATTATTCAAAGAATAATTATAAAAAGAGAACAATTCATGCGTGAAAAAGCGAATCGCAAAAAGAGTTGGTGGTTTCATTCCTCATCGTATAAAAAGTGAACAATAGAAATGTAAGAATGCTATAAAAAGATAACAATAGAGGTTCAACTTGGCAAACTTTTAAAATCCCCAAAACCACCTCTGGCTTAAGATCTTCAAATTTAGCCGAACCTTTTGACTTGGTTATGTGACATTATGAACCGGCCAGAGGTGGTTTTGGGGATTTTAAAAGTTTCCCAAGTTGAACCTCTATTGTTATCTTTTTATAGCATTCTTACATTTCTATTGTTCACTTTTTATACGATGAGGAACCAAACCACCCACTCTATTTGCGGATCGCTGTTTCACGCATGAATGGAAGCTGATTTTCCGAAAAATTTCAAAATTTTAAAGTTTAGTCGGAAATTTTCAGGTCACTTGGAGCACTTGAGGCAGTCGTAGACAGCTCTTTCGCAACCAAAAACCGCTTGAGATACTTTACTATTTTCATTTCATTGAGACCCGCTCAAAATATCTCTCGGCCTTCGAAAACTTACTGACAATCTATTAATTTGATTATTTTTAACTATTTAAAGGTTTGTTTAAAAGTTTTACAAAATGTGTAAAGTGCGTTCAAGTTTCAGGTATCGAGAATTTCAAGAAGATCCACGAGAATGAGAAGAAAAAGGCGGCGGCGGAGAGTTCCGGCTCGGACCTCGACCTGGACGACCTTGGCCAGAACCTCGGACGGAAGAGGAAGAGAGACTGGCGGAGAAGTGGAAGAGAAGAAGCCGAAATTGTATGTTTTTGTGGTTTTTAGACCTTAACTTTTGGTTTTGAGTCTTACTTTAAAATCGTTAAGGCTTGGTGTAGGGCCTAAACGCCTTTAAAGTCACTTTTCTTAAATAAATTTTGATTTTAGGGAGGAAGAGGAGGATTCTGACTCTTCAGACGATTCGGAGAACGGCTGCGACCCCGAGCTGATCAAGGAGATTCAGCACTACTTCGAGGAGAAGGAGGAAGGAGGGAAGAGGTTTGTTTAGATTGTTTGACCTTACGCTATTTTAAGGCCTTCGAAACACTAAAAACCTAGGGTTGCCAAAATCGACCCGAGGCTACCAGGCGTTCCCAGACTGCCAGAAGCGGCATATAATCTGAATATTGCAAGTAAAATCTCTTTTTAGACTCCTCTCCCGCCCGGACAAGAACTTATGATTGTTTAGATTATAATTAAGCGAAGCTACTAAAATAATACAACTAAATTGATTTTAAGATTATTTTTAGAATATTTCTGTATTTTAATATTTTTACAATTTCAGGTTTCGAGAATTTCATGAAGATCCGTGAGAATGAGAAGAAGAAGGAGGCGGCGGAGAGCTCCGGCTCGGACCTCGACTTGGACGAATTTGGCCAGAATCTCGGACGGAAGAGGAAGGGAAAGACTGGCGGAGAACTGGGAGAGAAGAAGCCGAAATTGTAGGTTTTTTGGTCTTAACTTTTGATTTTAAAAACCTTAAAACCCTTGTTTAAGACCTTAAACCCCTTATAACTACTTTATCTAAATAAATCTTGATTTTAGGGAGGAAGAGGAGGATTCCGACTCTTCGGACGATTCGGAGAACGAGGGCGACCCCGAGCTGATCAAGGAGATACAGCACTACTTTGAGGAGAAGAAGAAGGAGGGAGGGAAAGAGGAGCCCTGCTGCTCTAAGGTTTTTACGCTATTCTAAGGCATTAGAAATGCTTTTGTGACCTTGAAATGGCCGGGTTGGGCCTTAGAAACGGTAAAAAGTCGATTTCAGACGGAGGAGAGGGAGGTCGAGGAGCCCAAGACGGAGACCTTCGAAGACATCGACCTGAAGAAGATCGAGAGCCAGGAGAAGCTGGAGGAACTCGGATTGGAGCACCTGAAACACGCCTTCAAAGGTTCAAGGGATTTGGACACAAGAATCATATGGAAGCCTGATGATGCCGGAAAGAGTCTGAAGCGGCCTGAGGTTGTCAGAATGCGGTTCGACTCGGCTCATCAGAAGGCAGTTCAAGCGGCCTTTGGTTGCCTGAAAGCGGTTCAAGCGGCCTTTGGTTGCCTGAAAGCGGTTCAAGCGGCCTATGGTTGCCGAAAAGCGGTTACTTAAATTCATTTTTCATTTTTGCGAGGAAGAGGATTTCTCTTCGAACGATTCGGAGAACGAGTGCGATCCGTAGCTGATCAAGGAGATTCAGCACTACGTTGAGGAGGAGAAGAAGAGAGGAGAGGAGGAGCCCTGCTGCTCTAAGGTTTGTTTAGGTTTTTGACGTTACGCTATTTTAAGGCCTTAGAATCACTAAAAAGTGATTTTAGGGGAAAAGGAGCCCAACGCCTTCTACTTCACCGCTGGAGGAAGGATAATCGATGATATCCAATAATTCATCTGCGAAAATTCCGGATCCGCCGTGGCCGTCGACGTCCAGGGAAGGCTTCGCGGAGGAAAAGGAGGTACCCTTAACTTTGCTTAAATGGTCTATTTTCTCTATTTTCCAGGCTTCGGTTCGAAGCACGAATCAGTTGATGTGTCGCGATCTGAACGGACGCCGAATGGCCACCGTGGCCGAGGAGAACAAACTGAAGAAGTGGGTGGAGAAGGCCGCCGAGAGGGAGAAGCTGAAGCAGGATAAGAAGTGAGTTTTGGCTTGAAATGAGCCTGGAAAATCGTTAAAATTGCATTAAATTAGCTATAATTTGAATTTAGGAGGGCTAAGATCGAGAAGCTCAAAGAAGGCACCGGGAAGCATCAATTCAACGACCCTGACTACATCCAGCAGAGGGACGAGATTCTGGAGAAGACCGAGGAGGCCTTCGAGCACGGTAAGTATGACATGGAAGCGGCTATTTAGGTCACTTGGACCACTTTAGGCAATAATTGACTGCTTTTTCGCAGCAGGAAACCGCTTGAGCTAATTTGCCACGGTGTGTTCATGTCAGCTAAAGACGCCAGTCAATCCATCGGACAGCCGCGTGCGACACGCTCGCGTGGGAGAAGCGGCTGCCCTATGTCCGACTCCTAATTTTAGGAACTTTGGTAGATGCAAATCAAATCCTCTTTGAGTGGTACCGTTTTTCATAATAACCTAATGCCGTACAAAAGTTTAAAAAAAGTAAAAATATTGTCCCTAATATTGATTTTTTTTTCCAAATCACCTTTTTCAGACCAGGGCCTCCGTCGGCGTCGGCCATCTCGGACAGGACACCACCGACATCGCAGAGAACATCAGCGTGGTGAGTGATTTAAAGCGGCCTGAGGTTGCCAGAAAAAGCGGAAAGCGGCCTGAGGTCGCCAGAAAAAGCGGAAAGCGGCCTGAGGTTGCCAGAAAAGCGGAAAACTTCCTGAAAAGCGGCCTGAGGTTGCCAGAAAAGCGGAAAACTTCCTGAAAAGCGGCCTGAGGTTGCCAGAAAAAGCGGAAAGCGGCCTGAGGTCGCCAGAAAAAGCGGAAAGCGGCCTGAGGTTGCCAGAAAAGCGGAAAGCTTCCTGAAAAGCGACCTGAGGTTGCCAGAAAAAGCGGAAAGCGGCTCCTCCCCCGCCCGGACAAGAACTTCAAGGACTCCGCCGTCTACCTCATCATGCCCGATTTGGAACAGGCTCAGAAGACCAGGGTACGCATTTTTGTCCTTTTTGGGTTACTGTAGTCTGAGCTACTGTACCTTTTGGGTTACTTTAGCCCCAATTTACTTAACTTGTCATTCCAGAGCGACCTAGATGTGGACAAGCAGACTAGGGAATGGGCGGAGAAGATCGAAAAGAACCACGATTTGAAGAACAAACGAGTCAAGGTTGGTCCTTATTGGAGACACGGCCCGGAGAGTCCTGGCAGGCTAGGGCCGCTTTGGGATCCGAGGCCGCTTCTGGCCCCCTCAGGCCGCCTTATCTCTTAGAATTTAATAACTGAGTCGTTTAGATCCTCACGAAGCGTCAGTTGGAGCGCGAGTGCAAGCAGTACAAGGAGAAGAGGGCCTTGGCCACCCAGCACGACGTCTTCCTCGTCGATTCCCGCGTCGCCAAGAGCGTCAACACCTTCCTCGGCAAGGAATTCGACAAATTACACAAGTGAGCCAATTTTGAAGCTTTTTTCAATAACAATTTCAGCAAAAGTTCCAATAAGTTGGATTATGGCCTTGCCCCTAATTTTAAAAAAAATTTTAGAGAGCAAATTCATTCTCGATAATAACGTGTTAAAGTGGCAATTTTAATCGGGAAGGGAGACATCTGACGATGGGGTACCAGCTGCAATTCAATCGCCGAGTTTTTGTCCATAGGCGCGGATACAAGCGCCTCCCTCGAGGATGTACCTAAATTAATTCGGGTACACTAGTGAACTTGTCCATTTTGAGGCGGAAACGAAAAATTTGTTTAAAAGCAAAACTCACTCCACGATTATTGCGTGGTGGCGCTTCTCCTGGGAGACGTACATGGTCACTTCCAAAGCCAGAGAGCGAGAGAGCGCCGCTGAGAAGTCGCCAATATAGGCGAAATAAACGGTGATGTCGAAGTCCGCGGCCACTTGCACGGACTGATTTTCCTCGTTCGTGTAGCGCTTCCCGGCCAAAGTGACGAACCCGCTCTGAAAATACGATGAAAATAAAATCTGAAAATATAGAAAATTTTCAGATTTCTAGAAAAGTAACTTATTTTAATATGAATTAGGCCTCACGTGAGAGAGTATTGTTCAAACAAGTAAAAACAAAAATGTGTACCTTTCTGGCAGAGATACCGACACGATATCCGAACTTCATAAGCTCGGTGCACTGATTCTGGAACCTGCGGGCATCAGTCTGGACTCTGACAGGGTAATTGTATCCTGAGGCTCCTTTGTCAATGATGTTCCTGTTAAGGATGGGGACCGTCACATCCTAAATGAATCAAAATGAGTTTTAAAACCTCTAATTAAGAACAAATTCACAAAAATAATTGGAAAACAAACATGCGAAGCGCCCTTGTAGATCTCGATGAAAACAAGCTGGCAATGCCGTCCGTTGCTGTACTTGAGGAAGCAGATTTCCCGTTTGGCAGCCAATCCCAGTGCCTGCTTGATCCTCTCCAAGTCCACAGTGAATCTGTTTCGACTATTCCTCTGCGAAGAGTAATGGAGAAATGCACTCGCCTGAAATTTAGATTTTAGGAATGTACTAGAAACATTTTAGTTTAATTTTCAGCACCACACTTCGAGAATACGCAAAAAAGACTGACCGGGAGGTTCATGGTGCACATGGGATAGCCGGATGGGTCCTCGGAGGCGATCAGCAACGACTTGTCGAGAAAGTCAAACGAAACAGTCTCAGATACAGCATGCACTGCATTCAAGAGTTTTCGTAAATACGACGTGGTGGGGAATTTGACTTCTGCCATATCTGGAAAAGTTGATATTTAAAGATCAAAACACAGTAAAAGGAACAAATGATAAGAATTACAAAAGCGCAACAGTTCATATTTTATAGGCCTAAGCGGCCTAAAGTTGCCCAAACGCGGTCAAAGTGGCTTTTGGTTGCCATAAAGCAGCCTTGTGTTAATAAAATGAGGCCCGAGCAGCCTTTGATTGTCTAAAAGCGAAACGGTCTCCCGAATACGTGCGGTTTCAGAGGTTATTAACAGAAAAAGTCGTGAAAATCAAGATATTTATAGTCGTAGCCAAAGCTAGAGCGACGACTTTGGCTGCTAGATCTCCGTTGCCTGAGTATCCGACGTTAAGCGTACGTGAGATCTTGGGGTGGTATTTTCGCGCGCACGTGCATTTCGATTTTTCAATTATTTTTCTAATTTCCTTTTATTTTCTTGTTTTTGTTTGTCTTTTGGTTATTGTTGGTCTGTAAATGTTCAACTGAATTAACTTTACTATTTTAATCGTTTTATTTCTCTTGGTTCACTCGAAAAATGACTAAAATTGATGTTTTCAGCGGATGAGCCGCCGGCCGTCTTTTTTCCGTGGATAAGGATCGATATTTCAAACAAAGTGAGTTTTTATTTTTATTTTGTTAATGTATTCTCACTATTTTGATAATTTACTGTTTTAGATACATCGGATCAAGTATCGAAACCACCAAGAGGGCGAATGAGGAGGCTCCCACGACACCCGGATCTTCCCTGCCCTCCTGACGCCGAAGAAAGTGCCATTTTTATCCTCCACAGGTAAGTGCCCAATGGCTTCGATCCAAAAATTGATAAATTGTGGAAGTTTGAGCCACAAATAGCGTAAAAAACAGTATGAAAACATATTAACGCGTGTACCTGTTGAACCGGGATGCATTTTCAAGGTTTTCGCTGCTTGCTCGACTTTTGACGGTTAATGTATAAATTTTGCCATCTCTAGTGCACGTATACGATGAGAAATTAGCCGGAATTTTGTAAATTTAAGGGTTTCGGAAATAATGAGCTCATAACCGCTTTTGACGGTAAAAATAGGAAATTTCATCATTTTCAGTGGCTCTAGTAACGTAATTTTGCTGTAAATTAAAACAACAATTATAATGAAACCTGAATCGAGTCGACTCCACGGGCCAAGTCTTTATCGAAGCAAAATTGACAGGTGTCTATGTCCCGGGTTCTCTTTCATCGAAGGAAACGTCATTTCTATGACGTAAAATCCTCTACACACGGGGTTAACCAATCAGAAGGAATTCGGACCGTCGTTTTTACAAAATAATAATAGGTCCGATTCGACTCGATTCAGGATTTTCTGCAAATAATTTCCGTTCTAAAATTTCGACTTCTATTGCCGTCGGTGTTAAACTTCAAGAAATCTTTATAATCCATTAAAATCGGAATTTTGTCGAGCATTGATTGTAAATTTAAAAATCAGGCAATGCGCAATTTGAATTTTGTGCCACTTTCAGCTTATAAATTCTCTAAATCGTTGTTTTGTTAAAGGATCGGAGCCATTCCCTTTGAATTGTACCCCCACCCTCCATTCCCAGTGTTATAATTATTGTACGTTGTTGTTTTTTACCGAATAAACATCTTTTTTTTACCGAATTAACATCAAATGATAGTTGTTATCAGTCTCTACGGCATAATCGTGGGTTAGCATGGAACGGCAGTTAGTGGCTCGTACCCAGGATTGTCCACAACGCTAGCTGAGCAGTGAATTTCGGGAAAGCGGGCTAGCTCTCAGTTCGTTTAGCCGCCGCTTTTCTTTTTTAGCCGCCCCGCACTCTCCTGCTTTAGTGCCACCGTGGCCGAGTGGTTAGCGCGTTAGTCTGCAAAACATCTGACTTTTGTTGGTCCCTGGTTCGAGTCCCCTGGTCGCTTTTCTTTCATAACTGTGTTGGAAGGCACCACTATTTCATTTGCGACGCCCAAGTTTACTGTATCCCAAAATTTCGATGTCGCTTAAGGAAAGTAGGATTGGCGAAGACTATAAAGGAAGACCGTTAAAACTCCCGGCTGGATATCGATACTGGCGGCAAATTCAAATTTCAGGATTCCTTGCTCTCGAATGCGATCAGGCATGCTTAAAAGTATGAAAAATTACCGTTTTCTTTTCATTTTTAACCCTAGTTGTTGAATTAAACGTTATTATTTTTCTAATGTTTCTGTTTCAGCCACCGATATCGCGAGCTGTCGCCAACACCAGGAAGCAGGTGGGTATTCTCCACCAAAATCTCAATTTTCAGGGTTTCTTTTTCTTCCACATCTCGACTTTTGCTCTGAGGTTCGTTGAAATACGTTTCTCTTGCTTCTCCGCCCGATAATTTAGGACATTCTGGTGGAATCGTGGTTCCAGATACGTTTCCAGCCGCAGTATGGCCGTCCCTCGTCCACCCCTAATGGAGGCTGTCAATAATTAACGACGAAATTTTAAAATATTAATTTTTTTTATTTTTATCGAAAAATCGCTAAAAGTGGGTTCAATCAGGTACCAATTAGCGAGAAGCGGCTTTTGTGTGAAAACGCCACCTTTTTACGAAAGCCCCATCTAATAGGACATAAAATCACGTTTTTTTAAAATCAATTTAAACAAATTTAATTATCCTCCCTTTCTAATCTCTATGCTTTTTTTAAGTATTTAAAATAGTTTGCAACCTAAAAATCGCTAAATTTGGTTAAATTGATCAGGTGGGTGATAAGCCGCGTTTATGGGCCATCGCTGCCAATTTACGCGTGGATCTTGGTTTTCTAGACAAAATTGCGTCAAATCGATCTAAAGTCCTTTTACAATGATATTTTGTCATATTTCCAAGTAAACCACAGTTAGAAGCATGAAATTATCCGTTTTCCCGCCACCGTTCCCTTGTTTTTTCTGTCGATATAGGCCACCCAGTGCTCTAAAATTCCCTATTTAAAGGAATGTTCCTACGTTTGTCAAGTTATTTTGTATCTAAAGCTGTAAAAACCACGTAAAATCGAAATAATGTATATTTTCACCTGAAATCACCGAAACCGCCCATGAACCTTTGCAGGTCACCTTGCCGAAACGGTTCATGAACCACATAGCCTCCTCACCCTCCAACTTCATTTTCAGGCCATGAGGTCGTTTGCTTTCGCTCATTCTTCGTCTCCAGAAGAACCTTGCTAGATTTATTTTTCTATGTTTCCCTTGTTGCTATGGTTAGAATTTTTGGTGCCCGGTGACGTACAGGCTCACCAGGTACCACCATTATTCGCATCAAACCGACTTTTTCTGCGATCATGGTATTTTTTGCAACAGAATTGTTGTTCTTTTTTGCAGAACCTTTGTTTTTTGGTGGTTTTGGCAAATAATGCAGCTCTGAGCATCCCAGAAACAGCCAGTCGCCTGGCAGGCGGGATGGAAGTTCCATCATGGAACTCAGGTAAATCAGCTTGAATCAATCAGAAATTTAAATTTTGCACTGAATGCCTTTGCTAGAGGTAAATCAGGTAACAAGAAAAGGCTTTTCTTTGGTGTGTTCTGGTGAGAATTTTTACGGTCAGGCCGGGCGACTGGCAGATTTTGGTTCCATCCATATTGGACCCATAGCACGGTTAGTTCCGCTTGTCACCAAAGGGCGTGCCCGGTCTTTGGTGACGTCATCATGACAAGCGGCTAGCCATGGAGCAGGCTTTTATCAATGAAGCATGATTAAGAAGCATTTTCCGAACTAAACTGCGATCTTAAAAGCATTCCAGGTGTTGGCAAACAGCCAAAATCTAAGCTACCGTAGGCATGTCGCATTACCGCTGCGGGACCCAAAATTGTCTACCCTTTATTGGGGAACGTCCTTTAGACCAGCGCTGTGGCATCTTTTTGTTCTTTTGAACTCCCCGTGCATAGATTTCCAACCACATGACAAAGATTCGATCCCTGTCGGTGCACTTTTTGTGTAAGTCTATTTGCTAATATGATTATTTGAAACATTTTTGAGAACATTGGGCAGTTACTTTGTTAGCAGCGCAACGTGTAAGTCAGAAATATGGCCAGCAGCATTTCCCAGGTAGAAGACCGGTCAAGCGGAGGAAAGTGCGTAAATTGGCATGCACAAAATTTCCATAGGGTACATTTAATAACTAAGGGACCTTTACAAGCGGCCGAAGGTTGCCTTATTCAAAGGCCAAAAGCCGCCTATTCGAGCGGCCGAAGGCCGCGCATTCCAGCCGCCGGAGGCCGTCTTATTTAGCGGCCTAATCGCAATCCAACTCTCAGGCGGCCGAAGGCCGACATCCCCAGAAAGTGAAACCCGCGTAGTGGGGTTTTAAAAAATAAACCAGTTTTATAATTTTGATAAATGTTGTTTTCACAACCGAGACAGACCTGTTTTTTAAGATCTTTAAGAATACCTTCAGGTATTTAAAACGAAATTCCCCTTGTTAATTGCATTGAACCCTTTTTTCATTTTGGCAGAACCCGATGGCCTGTTGTCTATCTGCCTCCTCTCTCTTTCTGTTTCTCTCTCTCTCTCTCTCTCTCTCTCTCTCTGTTAATTCATGATAAAAGCATTATGAAAACCACTGGAGATCAAAATTCATTGGCGTTATTTAACTCGATCTTTGGGACGAGGTAGAAACGCATGTAGCCGTTTTCCTCGATCGGGTATCTGAAATGTATGGGTAAGTTAATGATCGATAACAAAAAGAAAACAAAAGGCAAAAGTGAAACTCACTCAAAGACGGAGGGGCCGTTGTTGTTGAGATAGAGGCAGACGCGAGGGGAAAGAAAAGTGGCTTTTGTGAATTCGTTCAAGACCTTGCAGGAAAAGGGGACTTTCACGGGTTCCTTGACGTCGACGGAGACAAAATGGTTGGGTCTGTTAATGCTGGCGAACCGACTAGTCACAGATATCCTGCCGTCCTCAACGTTCACATTCGCAAAGAAAATTTCAGCCTGAAAATAGGCAGATACCCAAGTTAGGTCTCTCTCTCTCTCTCTCTCTCACTCTCTATCTTTCTCTCATTCTCTCTCTCTCCCTCTTTCTCTCTCTCTCTCTCTCCTCTCTCTCATTCTCTATTTTTCTCTCTCTTCTCTGAAAGGGCGAACAACAAATCAGTACAATATCGATATTTGCTCCGATCTC
>JAJQXH010000037.1:542500-570000 GCA_022343465.1 Oscheius sp. G VE-2021 | reverse complement strand
CATACTATTAAAGTGATAATTTTTATTTCAAATGAAACTAGCTATGCCGAAAAACGAGCGAGGAAACTCTTTTGAAAGTGTAGGACTTGTGTTTTTTAGGCCGCTTCAAAGCAGTTTATAATTATTTTTATAGTTTTCGAAAAAGTTATTATTTTATAGTTGCAAAATAGTTTTGAAATAATTTTTAAAAATTTCAGTTTTTTTTCAAATTCTAATTAGGGGCCCTTTGTTTTAATCACAGTTTTGTGTAGCTTCCACGTTCTCCCTCGTGATAGTCGTTGATGCAGCTATGACATGCGAATGTGGCGCAGTGGCAGCGCGCCCTGCTGGTGCTGTGCACAATGCTGGTTCGGTTCATGCGTGAAACAGCGATCCGCAAATAGAGTGGGTGGTTTGGTTCCTCATTGTATAAAAAGAGAACAATACAAATATTAGAACACTATAAAAAGTGAACAATAGGAATACCTAGAAGAAGCTTTTCGAAACACCAAAACCACCTCTGGGAACTCAAAATTTTAGCTCAATCCACAGAATATTTGCTACTACACAATCGTTCGGCCAATGAGCTTTGATATACGCCAGAGGTGGTTTTGGTGTTTCGAAAAGCTTCTTCTAGGTATTCCTATTGTTCACTTTTTATAGTGTTCTAATATTTGTATTGTTCTCTTTTTATACAATGAGGAACCAAACCACCCACTCTATTTGCGGATCGCTGTTTCACGCATGAATTGTTCTCTTTTTATAATTATTCTTCGAATAATAAAACCAAATCACAAAACATTTCATTTATTGAAACTTGACGGGAAGGTGAAAATAGCCATGTCAGGGAAGGTGAAAACAGCTTTTTGAAAAGTAAACCACAAGAAATATCGACTGTTGGGTAATCATAACCTAATTATAATGGTTGCTATTTATATTTTTATGTGTTTTTGTTTTACAGAATATATTTTCTTTGCTTTCTAGAATAATATCTAATAATTATATGCTCTTCAAAAGCAGTTCAACTCAAAAATTGGTACAAAACAACCAGAAAACTAAAAGTTAAGGAATTGAAAAGTAAAATGTAACACTTGAAACAATGTGGAAACACCATTTCTTAACATGCAAAAAAGTTTGCCCAAGGCGGGATTCGAACCCTGGTCGCGAGATTGGGAGACTAACGCTTACACCGTTATACCAAGAGGGCGCCGCGCCGCCCGTTAAAACCTTGTTTTTTGCTCGCAATCGCTTATTTTTCAACCAAATTGGCTCAAAGTTGGCGCCCACCGAGCGACCAACAGTTCCAGTATTGTGTGAAAATTTGGTCAGGATAGCTTTCTTCATTCGCCCGAAACAACCTTGTATGTCCCGGACGGGAGACATCGCCATTTTAGGCAGCGGAGAGGAACCTAACCACCGCGCGCAAATCCTCCCGAGCTTTTTCATTTTGCTTTTTACATTTTTGTAAATTTACAATTGTAAGTATTACGTGAATTTTGTTTTGCAAATAGAAAATCATAAAAAATGACGTTTTCCCAGAGATTTCTAATATTTTGGTAAAGTAGGTGGAAAATAAAATTTCCAAATTACAATTAAGAGAAAATGACTTGTTGTAAATTTTCAAAAATATAAAAAGCAAAAAGAAAACCATCGATGGGATTCGAACCAGCATAGTGCGCGGCAACAGTACAACGCGCTACCACTGTACCACCCAGCCACACTCCAGGCTTCAGCTGATCGGCCGCGATCTGAACGGACGCCGAATGGCCACCGTCGCCGAGGAGATCAAACTGAAGAAGTGGGTGGAGAAGGCCGCCGAGAGGGAGAAGCTGAAGCAGGATAAGAAGTGAGTTTTTGCTTGAATTATGCTTTAAAAAATCATTGAAATTAAATTAAAATAGGAAAAATTTGAATTTAGGAGGCCTCGAGCAGCTCAAAGGAGGCACAGGGAAACATCAATTCAACGACCCTGACTACATCCAGCAGAGGGATGAGATCCTGGAGAAGACCGAGGAGGCCTTCGAGCACGGTAAGTATGAAATTGCGCGTAGCGCTGCGCAGTGGTTTGATTCCTCTCAGCTGCCTGAAATGGCGATGTCTCCCGTCGTGTGATTACAAAGTTGTTACGGGCGAACGGATAGAGATATGAAAACGAAATTTCGGCAGTTCGCTGGAACTATTAATGGCTCCGTGTGCGCCAACTTTCAGCCAATTTGATTGAAAAATAAGGGGAAGCGGGCCAAAATCTCGCTTTTCAACAGGCCGCGCGGCGCCCTCTTGGTGTAATGGCGCACGCTTTAGACTCTAAATCTCAAGACCAAAGTTCGAATCCCGCTTTAGGCAATCGTTTTTGCTTGTTAACATAAAACGTTTCCTCATATTTTCAAATGTTAATTTGTTGTTTTAACCTTTTAACTTTTTTGTCAATTGGTGGCAACCTGGTGTAACTGTTAGAGTAAATGATAACAATTAATAATTTGATGTCTTGTGGAATAAACAAGCAAAAAAAAGATGTGAATTTATAGTTAGGCGTGTTGTTTTTATTATTCAAAGAATAATTATAAAAAGAGAACAATTCATGCGTGAAAAAGCGAATCGCAAAAAGAGTTGGTGGTTTCATTCCTCATCGTATAAAAAGTGAACAATAGAAATGTAAGAATGCTATAAAAAGATAACAATAGAGGTTCAACTTGGCAAACTTTTAAAATCCCCAAAACCACCTCTGGCTTAAGATCTTCAAATTTAGCCGAACCTTTTGACTTGGTTATGTGACATTATGAACCGGCCAGAGGTGGTTTTGGGGATTTTAAAAGTTTCCCAAGTTGAACCTCTATTGTTATCTTTTTATAGCATTCTTACATTTCTATTGTTCACTTTTTATACGATGAGGAACCAAACCACCCACTCTATTTGCGGATCGCTGTTTCACGCATGAATGGAAGCTGATTTTCCGAAAAATTTCAAAATTTTAAAGTTTAGTCGGAAATTTTCAGGTCACTTGGAGCACTTGAGGCAGTCGTAGACAGCTCTTTCGCAACCAAAAACCGCTTGAGATACTTTACTATTTTCATTTCATTGAGACCCGCTCAAAATATCTCTCGGCCTTCGAAAACTTACTGACAATCTATTAATTTGATTATTTTTAACTATTTAAAGGTTTGTTTAAAAGTTTTACAAAATGTGTAAAGTGCGTTCAAGTTTCAGGTATCGAGAATTTCAAGAAGATCCACGAGAATGAGAAGAAAAAGGCGGCGGCGGAGAGTTCCGGCTCGGACCTCGACCTGGACGACCTTGGCCAGAACCTCGGACGGAAGAGGAAGAGAGACTGGCGGAGAAGTGGAAGAGAAGAAGCCGAAATTGTATGTTTTTGTGGTTTTTAGACCTTAACTTTTGGTTTTGAGTCTTACTTTAAAATCGTTAAGGCTTGGTGTAGGGCCTAAACGCCTTTAAAGTCACTTTTCTTAAATAAATTTTGATTTTAGGGAGGAAGAGGAGGATTCTGACTCTTCAGACGATTCGGAGAACGGCTGCGACCCCGAGCTGATCAAGGAGATTCAGCACTACTTCGAGGAGAAGGAGGAAGGAGGGAAGAGGTTTGTTTAGATTGTTTGACCTTACGCTATTTTAAGGCCTTCGAAACACTAAAAACCTAGGGTTGCCAAAATCGACCCGAGGCTACCAGGCGTTCCCAGACTGCCAGAAGCGGCATATAATCTGAATATTGCAAGTAAAATCTCTTTTTAGACTCCTCTCCCGCCCGGACAAGAACTTATGATTGTTTAGATTATAATTAAGCGAAGCTACTAAAATAATACAACTAAATTGATTTTAAGATTATTTTTAGAATATTTCTGTATTTTAATATTTTTACAATTTCAGGTTTCGAGAATTTCATGAAGATCCGTGAGAATGAGAAGAAGAAGGAGGCGGCGGAGAGCTCCGGCTCGGACCTCGACTTGGACGAATTTGGCCAGAATCTCGGACGGAAGAGGAAGGGAAAGACTGGCGGAGAACTGGGAGAGAAGAAGCCGAAATTGTAGGTTTTTTGGTCTTAACTTTTGATTTTAAAAACCTTAAAACCCTTGTTTAAGACCTTAAACCCCTTATAACTACTTTATCTAAATAAATCTTGATTTTAGGGAGGAAGAGGAGGATTCCGACTCTTCGGACGATTCGGAGAACGAGGGCGACCCCGAGCTGATCAAGGAGATACAGCACTACTTTGAGGAGAAGAAGAAGGAGGGAGGGAAAGAGGAGCCCTGCTGCTCTAAGGTTTTTACGCTATTCTAAGGCATTAGAAATGCTTTTGTGACCTTGAAATGGCCGGGTTGGGCCTTAGAAACGGTAAAAAGTCGATTTCAGACGGAGGAGAGGGAGGTCGAGGAGCCCAAGACGGAGACCTTCGAAGACATCGACCTGAAGAAGATCGAGAGCCAGGAGAAGCTGGAGGAACTCGGATTGGAGCACCTGAAACACGCCTTCAAAGGTTCAAGGGATTTGGACACAAGAATCATATGGAAGCCTGATGATGCCGGAAAGAGTCTGAAGCGGCCTGAGGTTGTCAGAATGCGGTTCGACTCGGCTCATCAGAAGGCAGTTCAAGCGGCCTTTGGTTGCCTGAAAGCGGTTCAAGCGGCCTTTGGTTGCCTGAAAGCGGTTCAAGCGGCCTATGGTTGCCGAAAAGCGGTTACTTAAATTCATTTTTCATTTTTGCGAGGAAGAGGATTTCTCTTCGAACGATTCGGAGAACGAGTGCGATCCGTAGCTGATCAAGGAGATTCAGCACTACGTTGAGGAGGAGAAGAAGAGAGGAGAGGAGGAGCCCTGCTGCTCTAAGGTTTGTTTAGGTTTTTGACGTTACGCTATTTTAAGGCCTTAGAATCACTAAAAAGTGATTTTAGGGGAAAAGGAGCCCAACGCCTTCTACTTCACCGCTGGAGGAAGGATAATCGATGATATCCAATAATTCATCTGCGAAAATTCCGGATCCGCCGTGGCCGTCGACGTCCAGGGAAGGCTTCGCGGAGGAAAAGGAGGTACCCTTAACTTTGCTTAAATGGTCTATTTTCTCTATTTTCCAGGCTTCGGTTCGAAGCACGAATCAGTTGATGTGTCGCGATCTGAACGGACGCCGAATGGCCACCGTGGCCGAGGAGAACAAACTGAAGAAGTGGGTGGAGAAGGCCGCCGAGAGGGAGAAGCTGAAGCAGGATAAGAAGTGAGTTTTGGCTTGAAATGAGCCTGGAAAATCGTTAAAATTGCATTAAATTAGCTATAATTTGAATTTAGGAGGGCTAAGATCGAGAAGCTCAAAGAAGGCACCGGGAAGCATCAATTCAACGACCCTGACTACATCCAGCAGAGGGACGAGATTCTGGAGAAGACCGAGGAGGCCTTCGAGCACGGTAAGTATGACATGGAAGCGGCTATTTAGGTCACTTGGACCACTTTAGGCAATAATTGACTGCTTTTTCGCAGCAGGAAACCGCTTGAGCTAATTTGCCACGGTGTGTTCATGTCAGCTAAAGACGCCAGTCAATCCATCGGACAGCCGCGTGCGACACGCTCGCGTGGGAGAAGCGGCTGCCCTATGTCCGACTCCTAATTTTAGGAACTTTGGTAGATGCAAATCAAATCCTCTTTGAGTGGTACCGTTTTTCATAATAACCTAATGCCGTACAAAAGTTTAAAAAAAGTAAAAATATTGTCCCTAATATTGATTTTTTTTCCAAATCACCTTTTTCAGACCAGGGCCTCCGTCGGCGTCGGCCATCTCGGACAGGACACCACCGACATCGCAGAGAACATCAGCGTGGTGAGTGATTTAAAGCGGCCTGAGGTTGCCAGAGAAAGCAGAAAGCGGCCTGAGGTTGCCAGAAAAGCGGAATGCTTCCTGAAAAGCGGAAAGCGGCCAGAGGTTGCCAGAAAAAGCGGAAAGCGGCCTGAGGTTGCCAGAAAAAGCGTAAAGCGGCCTGAGGTCGCCAGAAAAAACGGAATGCGGCCTGAGGTTGCCAGAAAAGCGGAAAGCGGCCTGGGGTTGCCAGAAAAAGCGGAAAGCGACCTTAGCTTGCCAGAAAAAGCGGAAAGCGGCCTGAGGTCACCAGAAAAAGCGGAATGCGGCCTGAGGTTGCCAGAAAAAGCGGAATGCGGCCTGAGGTTGCCAGAAAAAGCGGCATCTAATTTGAATATTGCAATCAAATTCTCCTTTTAGACTCCTCCCGCGCCCGGACAAGAACTTCCATGACTTGCCTCATTATGCCCGATTTGGAACAGACTCAGAAGGCCAGGGTACGCATTTTGTTCTTTTTGGGTTACTGTAGCCTCTTTGAGCTACTGTACCTTTTGGGTTACTGTAGCCCCAATTTACTTAACTTGTCATTCCAGAGCGACCCCGATGTGGACAAGCAGGCTAAGGAATGGGCGGAGAAGATCCAGAAGGGCCACGATTTGAAGAACAAACGAGTCAAGGTTGGTCCTTATTGGAGCCTCACGGCCCGGCCAGACCGCTCTTGGCAGGCTAAGGCCGCTTTGGGAGTCTGAGGCCGCTTTGGGACCCGAGGCCGTTTCTGGTTCTCTCAGGCCGCCTTATCTCTTAGAATTTAATAACTGAGTGGTTTAGATCCTCACGAAGCGCCAGTTGGAGCGCGAGTACAAGGAAAAGAGGGCCCTGGCCACCCAGCACGACGTCTTCCTCGTCGATTCCCGCGTCGCCAAGAGCGTCAACACCTTCCTCGGCAAGGAATTCGACAAAGTACACAAGTGAGCCATTTTTGAAGCCCTTTTCAAACAAAATTTCAGCAAAAGTTTCAATTGATTATATGATTTTTTCCAAAATAAGTTTAATTATGGCTTCGTCCCCAATCAAAACCGAAAAAAAACTTTCTGGAGATCCATATTCATTCTCACTTGTAAATGCGACGGGTCTTCTTCAGACTTCTCAGTGCAAGGTGGAGCGGAAACGAATGACCCCGTTTCCCTCGATCGGATATCTGAAGATTTTACGATTAGTTTGGGGGAAACAGATTTTGAAGCAATAAAACAAAACAAAAAATTTAATGGAATTTAAACTCACTCTATGGTAACAGTGGCGTCATTGAGGAGGGTGACGCGGATCAGTGGGGAGATGGAGGTGGCCTTGCAGTACTTTGTCATTTTCTCGACGGAGAAAACTCCGTCTGCGTGCTCGTTGGCCCTGATGGATAGGTTGTCGTCGTGGATTGACCAAACCGAACTCGCCGAGCTTCCTTCCACGTAGATTCGCATCCATTTCTGAAAATAGGATGTTGTTCCATTTGCAACATTTTTAAAATTTCTAGCATTCAAGGCGTTTTTCGCGCCGCAGGAGTGATATACAAAGTTTCAAAAAAGGCCGAGATAGAAAGTAAAGCATGACGGCTGTTGCTGGAGCACAAATCCTTTAAACCAATCGGTGTTCAGATGAATATACAAACAAAACAATTGAAAAAATCAATACCTTTGCGACGGAGATGGAGATTCGGTTGCCGAAGTTTTTGAGTCTTTTCAGACTCTTCAGGAACGTCATTGACGGGAGTTCGCACTGGGCGTTCACGCGCGGATTTATGTCGAATCCATATTCGAGGCACCAGCTGTCTTTCTCCAGCGGAACGACGAATTCCTAAATGAATCAAAATTAGTTTGAAACATTAAAGTAGAATAACATAAACAAAAAGTACACACCTGATGATCCATTCCGCCCTCGTGCTCCAAACGGACTCTCAAGATGTATTTCTGGGTGCTCTCCCACTGGATGAAACAGGCGTTGCCGGATTCCACCGTACAGAGGGAACTCTTGAGGTTCTCCTTGTTCACCGTGAAATCGACAAACTTCAGACACCCATAGAATTGAAACGACCTCCTCTGAAATTTAGATTTTAGAAGTGCTACACCGGCGTAACTAATTACTAGAAGATTTTCAAGGACTAAACTTAGAAAAAAATAAAAGACACCGGCAGGTGGATTTCGAAAGGAGAGTGTTCGAAAATTCCGTTGGACTTGATCTTCATCCCTAGCTCCCATGCGTCGATGCGGACCGTTGGGGATTCACAACACTCGAGGAGTCGGCTGAGATAATCTCCTGTCGCAAATCTGGCCTGCAGCCAGGCCATTTCCTAAAATACTTGCATAAAACTGTTAAATTCTTCAAAAACTAGCTAAAAACATTCAACACAACAAATTAACAAGTGACATGCTTTGAAAAAGAAGGCCTACGATTGCCAAAAAGCGGCCTTTCGTTGCCAGAAAGCGGCCCAAGCGGCTTTTGGTTATTTAAAAGCGAAGCGATCAATAAGTGCGGTTTCAGGAGTTCGTAACCAAAGAATCGTTCAACTCTCGATAAATTTGGGACAAATGGCTCAGGATTTTGTGTTTTAAAGGACGACAGCTATGTTTCCCGGCTGGATATCAGTGCGGGCGGCAAATTCAAATTTCAGGGTTCCTCCCGAAGAAAACGTACAGACGTGCTAAAAATTTTAAAAAATTACCAGTTTATTGTTTTTTTTTGCCTTTTTTGAACTTAAATGTTATCATTTTTCTAATATTCATTTTCAGCCCCCGACGTCAACATCAACACCAGGAAGCAGGTGGGTTTGGCCAATCAAAATCTCTATTTTCAGGTTTCCCTCTCTTCCCATCTCAACTTTTGCTCCGAGGTTCGTTGAAAGACGTTTCCCTTGCTTCTCCGCCCGACATTTTAGGATATTCTGGTGAAATCCTAGTCCCATTCGCTCCTCCAGCCACAGTAAGGAGAGTCCCTCCAGCCGCAATATGGCCGACCCTCGTCCACCCCTAATGGAGACGACTTTTTTAAATATTTACTATTTATGTTTTTTAATCGAAAAAGTCGGTTTTATCAGGTACAATTAGCGACAAAGGCTTTTGTGTGAAAACGCCACCATTTTACAAAAATGCCCATCTGGCAGTCGTAAAATCACGTTTTTAATCAATTTAATTAGATATTTATTTAATTAAAAGTACTTCCTTACTCATCTCTCTATTTCAGCTGTCGAATGCCGCCCGCTACGGCCATCATCATGAACCAGGTAAGTAATGTCAGCTAAAACCTCTATTTTCAGATTTCATCTACAGTAGGAATATTCTTCCATTTAGACGATAACATGACTTGAGTTTTCTTTATTTTAAATACTTTTTTACCTTAAAAAATGCTAATATCGGTTAAATTAGTCAGGTTGGTAATAAACCGCTTTTGTGGGCCATCGGCTCTATTTTACTTGTGATATTTTAGACAAAATTGCGTGAAATCACTCTAAAGTCAGATTAGATATTTAATGGGTATTTTAAAGTAAAACCCAGTGAGAAGTATACAATTATCGATTTTTTTTTCGGAAATTGCCTCGCCAAATCGGTCTCACTGCTGTGACGCACCTGTTTAAATCGCGTGATTCACCAAAAGACTAGTTTCTACCAAAAAAAGTAGTTTTTGCCGTGAAAATGAGCACTACTTCACATACCCCGGGAGGGTCCGTTTGTGGACGGACCCACCCTTAACTTGCGGGTCCAAATCTGGGGTAGTCCCCTTTGAATTCGAGGCCTAAGGCCAACATTTCGTAACAATAGAGCCTAATCCTCTTTACTTAGGGGTTTTCTGGGCGTCTACCACCCTTAACTTGGGATAACCTGGCTATAACCTCCCGAGGTATGCTACTTCAGGCCCTCGTCCGAACCAGCCGGAAGTCGAACTTGCCAGTTGGGTGAGAAGCCGGTGGTTCTCACTGGCTACCTCACCCAGCTGACTGGTTCGAATTCCAGGACGCCCAACTTAATTTATATGAACAAACCTGGCATTTAATTTACTGGTGGATTTAAAACAACCTTTTTTAATTACATGCTATTGAGAATATTCCAAATGCCTGCTGTCCCATTATTTATGTGCCTAACGATAACATTATTGCGTGTGTAAATAGGCCTCTAAAATTGCAATTTAAAGGACTGTTTCTACGTTTGGCAAAGTATTTTCTGTTTAAAGCTTTCAAAATGGTCTAAATAGGCAAATAAGGTATATTCTCAACTCAGATCTTCGAAACAATCCTTCAAACCCTCGTTGCAGATCCAATTCTCGATTTGCCTCGTGATGCAGGTCTCCTCTCCACCACCGACTCCACCAATCGATTGCTTTTCTTCGTGCATCCTTTGCCTCCGAGGCTCCGGAAATCTCGTTCTATATGTGTTTCCTGTGTTTCACTTACTACAGTTACATTCTATTTTGGTGCCGGGAGGCGTAAAAGTTCTCCCAGTACCGAGTCGTCATTGACTCACACCGACGAGCATGATCTTTTTTGCCGTCCACATGCCTATTTTTTTTATTTTTAGTGGTTGCTATGCATTGAAACCTTTAAGTTTGAGTTTTTGAAATGTCGCTTCGAGATGCCTAGGAGCAGCCATTCGGCTGGCGTGTTCACTACACAGTTACGTCCTACTGAAATCGTCGGACTGTCACGCGAGCGGTCACCCAAATCAGCCAATCAGAGAAGGCTAATGCTTTGAATAGGCAACAAAAAGGTGGAGCCTGCAATTCACCGCCTCTGATTGGCTGATTTGCGCGACCGCTCGCGTGATAGCCGCGTGCGACAGCCCAACGATCTCAATAGGAGGAGGCATTGCGTAGTGAATACGCAGTGAGTAGTGGAGGAATATCAACGAATTCTTGGTAGAATTCCAGATAACACATGGAGTAAACACTGGTTTTGTACACATTTTATTGAAATTTTAAATGTTTTTGCTCAAACGCAGGGTTCTCAACTAACTGGTGTGGGTCTCTAGGTAGTGTTACACAAAAAAGAAGTGCACCGACCGGGATCGAACCTTGGTCGTGTGATTGGTAATTTATGGGATCAATAGGGATGGGGGCCCGACACGGGCCAAACGACCAAATGTTTCTAGTCGGCCCGTGCGAATCCTGGTCTTAAAAAGGCCCTTGATCTCAGTTTGTTGGCCTTATAATTACCAACCACACGATCGAGGTTCGATCCCGGTTGGTGCGTTTCTTTTTCCCCGCACTTTTGGTGACATAAGGCCGCCCTGGTGCCCTATGGGCGCTTCAGGCGGATCGTGATAACCAAGGCCGCTTTGGACCTCTTATGGCTGCCTAAGGCCGCTTCGAACCGCTTCTCCTGAGTGAATGAGTGCGTGAGTGAGTGACATTGAGCCATTTGGTTGACGCCACATGTGAACCCGTGGAGGAATGTAAGGCAGATAAGAAAGGACAGCCGCATAACTTATCCCATATTGATCGATGCACAGGGCCTAGGCTGAGAGCCAAATGGGGGCGTTGTTGCGATGTAAAGTGGCGTAACGATGATTGACTGTCTACTTTGTATTTCAAATGTGAATTGCATCTTTAGAAGTTTCTTCCCTTTTCAAATAAGGCGACCAGGAAGAAAATTTAATTGTTAGTTTTCCGTTTCTTTCACACTCTTATCCGAATACGCTCTTATCCGAGTACGCCAAAATCCGAATTGGTTTGATTCCTCTCAGCTGCCTAAAATGGCGATGTCTCCTTTCCAGGGGATATCGTTCGTTATGCGCGAACGGATAATGCTACGCTTACGAATTTTGACAGCGTGTTAGAACTATTAGTCCCTTGGTGGCCGCCAATTTTTAGAAAATTTTAAGGGGAAAAAAATGAGCGAATGCGGCCAAAAAATCCATTTCCAATAGGCGGCGGGGCGCCACCTTGGTTTAGTTGTGAACACATTAGACTCCAAATCTGCCGACCGGGGTTCGACTCCTGCCGCGTGCAATCCTTTTTGCTTATTGAGAAATAGCGTTTCCATTTAGTTTTTGGTCACTTCCACTTGAAGATGAGACGGGAGGGAGGCGAAGTGGAGGACCATTTTGAGATTGAATTACTCAAACAATAAAATGGCAGTCAAAGGGAAAAAAGCACCAAAACGCTTTATTTTTTGAAAAAAAAAGCAAACAAGAAGCTTGTCTAAATATCGATTTTTCACAAAAAAGCTGTCAATGGTTAAAAGAATAATCATGCGGCTTTTTTGAAAGTATTAATCGATCGTTTCTTTTCTACATCACTTGGAGGGACAATTTGTTAAATAAGATATAAATATGCGTGAAAAAGAGTGGGTGGTTTGGTTCCTCATCGTATACAAAGAGAACAATAGAAATTTAAGAACGCTATAAAAAGAGAACAAAAATATTCACTGGACTAACTTTTCAAAACGCCAAAACTACCTCGGGCGGGTGGTAAAGTTGAGTACATACTCACAAGGGAACACCCACAACCACCCCGTGGGGTTTTAATATGCGATATACCGCATTTCGTAGCTTATATGATGGCAATTGAGAAAGTGATCCCCAAATCTGCTGAACGACCTCCTCCGCCGAGTAAGGCGCGCTGTAAGATTGGGTCGCAGTCCGCTCCCGGTACTTCAATGCGGCGGGCGCCACAAGACGCCGTGGCCAAGTAGCCGACTGGCAAGGCGCCTGCCTAATAAGCAGAAGGTCCCGGGTTCAAGTCTCCGCTGCGGAAACTATTTTGCTTTTTATGATATTCATGCAATCATCATACATGTTCCACGAAAGAAGGAATTTTTTTTTTGGAAATTACCAGATATTGCATTTGTGAAGATAACAAAGTTTTTTTTGGAATCCTATTTGTTTAATAAAAACATGTCCAATTAGAGTTGCATTAAAAAAAACATTTAAATTTTAAAAACAATTAAAAATATTATTTCTTTAAATTTTATAAATTTTATAATTTTTAAAGTTTTTTGTTGTAGGTGATTTCTACTTCATGGTTGGCCCGAAAATTTTGGAAATTAAAACAATAAACTGTCCTGTTCGACGTTAGAATAGGTCAAAATTTAAAAAAATGTTTTAATATTTAAAAAAAATATATTTTCAAATTAACTTTTTTGAAGTTTTTTTGCAACCCTAATTGGACAGCTACTTGGCCACGGCGTCTTGTGGCGCCCGCCGCATTGAAGTACCGGGAGCGGACTGCGACCCAATCTTACAGCGCGCCTTACTCGGCGGAGGAGGTCGTTCAGCAGATTTGGGGATCACTTTCTCAATTGCCATCATATAAGCTACGAAATGCGGTATATCGCATATTAAAACCCCACGGGGTGGTTGTGGGTGTTCCCTTGTGAGTATGTACTCAACTTTACCACCCGCCCGAGGTAGTTTTGGCGTTTTGAAAAGTTAGTCCAGTGAATATTTTTGTTCTCTTTTTATAGCGTTCTTAAATTTCTATTGTTCTCTTTGTATACGATGAGGAACCAAACCACCCACTCTTTTTCACGCATATTTATATCTTATTTAACAAATTGTCCCTCCAAGTGATGTAGAAAAGAAACGATCGATTAATACTTTCAAAAAAGCCGCATGATTATTCTTTTAACCATTGACAGCTTTTTTGTGAAAAATCGATATTTAGACAAGCTTCTTGTTTGCTTTTTTTTTTCAAAAAATAAAGCGTTTTGGTGCTTTTTTCCCTTTGACTGCCATTTTATTGTTTGAGTAATTCAATCTCAAAATGGTCCTCCACTTCGCCTCCCTCCCGTCTCATCTTCAAGTGGAAGTGACCAAAAAGGTTTTTTTTTTACAAATTTGAACATTTACAAATAAATTTTCAGATGGAATACAAAGATTTCATTAACTTTGAAAGCAGTTCCTACCATTCCTCTTCTCTTTCTAACAGAATCAGGCACAAGATCTGGTACTTTGGGGCTGAAGAAACGGAAAACAAATGTGTTTGGGATCGCAAATGTCCACAGTATATACAAGAATTTTCGAAGAAGCAATCAGAAGATTCAAATGTGCGGATCAGAATTAGGACAATTTTTTATGAGGTGAGAGAAAGAGAGAAAGAGAGATAGAGAGATAGAGAGAGAGAGAGAGAGAGAGAGAGAGAGAGAGAGAGAGAGGGGGAGGGAGGGAGAGAGAGAGAGAAAAGCGAGGTTTTGATATTTCGGTTAATTCAGAAGGGTTCCATCAAGACTGTGGATATCGGAAGAGAGCCATTGGGAATTCTGAACCAGGACTACTCGACCTTCTGCGACATGGTAGCTTGCAGGTTCCGGAAGACTTGCAAAGCGATGGCATACTTCAGCAAATCTATCACCATCACCGCCACCAAAGAGGTACGAGTTAAAGGGGAAGGACCTCGTAAAATTGATTTTTCAAAGTCTCTTTATAATAGTTTAATTGAACAGATGTCGTTTCCACGATTCTGAAACATACCCTTTTTTATGATTTGGACTGCAAAAGGGGCGCGTTTACACGGCCGTTTTACGCGTTTGCCGCACGGAAACACGGCTAGAGTGGGCGAGAGAGTGTGGGAAATGGGGAGACGCAGAGTTGGCGGCAATTCAAATGACAATTTCCCCCAAAATTTCAAGCGCTCCTAAATCGGTTCATTTTTATGCAAAATAGGTAATAGAGGTATTTTTCGGAATCCTGGGAATGAGATCTAGGCTTTTATCACAAAATCAGAAAAAATTATTTTTATGCGGTCCTTCCCCTTTAAGACATTTTGTTGTTTTAGAAGTTGATTTTTATTTTACGGCATTCACAGTAATCTAGAATCAGCAACATCGTTCCCAACATTCTCCTTTCTAGGTTGGGATCGCTTTCACTGCCGAGGGAGGCGGGATGTCCGGGGTCTACCGATTCAAAAGCTTCAACATCAACGATAAAGAGAATGTGTGGGCCTACGTAGACGTCAAGGAACCGCTGAGCCTAACATTCAGCAGCAAGTTTTTGAGACAATTCGCTGACAAGAAATTTTTCTCCAAACGCGGTCGATTGTATGTGAACAAGAAAGGTCCCTCCGTCTTTGAGTGAGTTTGTTTTTGAGTTACTTTTGGCTTTTATAATTCTAAATTCCTTAATTTCCACCAACATCATATTTTTCTCCAGGTACCCTATCGAGGAAAACAGCTTCCTGCGCTTCTACCTCGCTCCGAAGATCGACGACGACGTCAACATGGACTAAGAGGGCTCAATTGCAATCTTTTCAAGATTCTCGTCAGCTGTTTTTCAATAAAGACTTTTGACTTTTTATGTTTATCTCAACAACTTTCAAAAAACTTTCAATAAACATAGAGAGAAAGGAAGAGACAGAGAGAGAGAGAGAGAGAGAGAGAGGCAGAGAGAGAGAGGCAGAGCGAGACAGAGAGAGAGGCAGAGCGAGACAGAGAGAGAGAATTGGAAAAGTCAAACCTCTCTCTCCATCTCTCTCTCTCTAGCAATTTGATCTGCGTCTCTAACGCCCTGCCCGCCTGGTTCTTCCTGGTTCTCTGCGGCTGACCAAGTTTATGTGTCTGCGTCTCTACCCGTGCCCATATTAGACAACCGTGTTACTCTGCGTCTCTAACCGCGATCTGATTCTGTCGCTAACACGACGCTCTGCATCTCTAACCAGTACTCCATATCTCTAACCCAAGTATAATTGTCTGCGTCTCTAACCAAGCTTCTCTCTGCGTGTCTAACCTAGCTGTTTATGTGTCTGCCTCTCATGTTTAGTCACCTGCATCTCTGTCTAACCCCCCTCCCCCCCTCTCTCTCTCTCTAGCTCCAGCACAGTCACTCTCCGTCTCTAACCCCCGCAGTCCGTGTCTGAAACTATCCCATTGCTCTGCGTCTCTAACCGTGTCTATCTCTGAAACAATTGGAATCTGCGTCCCTAAAATCAATGCCTAACCCCAGTTGAGACCTTGCTCTGCGTCTCTAACCATCTGGCAGTCTTGTTCTCGTCTCTGTGGTGTCTGCGTCTCTAACCTCCAATCTCATTTCGTCCCTGATACTGCACTCTGCGTCTATAACCACTCATCCATGTGTCTAACCTATCTTCAAGTGTCTGCGTCTCTAACACAACTGTATGTATACGTGTCTAACCTAACTGTTTATGTGTCTGCCTCTCATGGTTTTCCTCCCCTACGTCTCTAACCATGTCTTCCCGTCTGCTTCTAGCCATGTCTGAGTCTCTAACACACTCTCTCTCTATACCTCTATCACTGTCACTCTGGCTCCCTAACCCCCGCAGTCCGTGTCTGATTCCTTGTCTGACCAGTGATCTGCGTCCCTAACCATGTCTACCCCACCATGGGAGTCTGCATCTCTAATATCAATGCCTAACCCCAAGTGCTTGAGACATTGCTCTGCGTATCTAACCATCTGGCAGCCTTGCTCTCGTCTCTGTGTCTGAAAGAAGGTGGAGAAGAAGCAGGTCGGAAGGAAATCCAAGAGTTGGCCAACATAGACAAGTTTCAAGAAGATGACTGTTCCTAAAAATGACTGGCCCCAAGTCCCCCCCCAAAAAAAAAGTCTTTGGAGATCAAATTCATTCTCGATAATAACGTGTAAAAGTGACAAACATTTCAATCGGGAATTGGCAGGCAACCGACGGTGGGCTTCTGGTTGCAACTGGGCCCTCTTAGTCCATGTTGGCGTCATCGTCGTCGATCTTCGGGGCGAGGTAGAAACGCAGATAGCCGTTCTCCTCGATCGGGTATCTGAAGATTATTGATTAATTTGAGAAAAGAGAAGGCTTAAAGTAGAAAAAAAATTTTAAAAAAAAAGAAGGAAACTCACTCGATGACGACGGGGACGTCGTTGCAGAGGGAGATGCGGACGCGGGGGGAGAGGGAGGTGGCCTTGGTGAACTGGTTCATGTACTTGATGGAGAAGTTGACGTTCACGGGCTCCTTCACATCGACGGACACCGACTGGTTCTCGTCGTCGGTGTTGTTGGTGCTGTTGAACTGGACGACCGAGGAGCCGGACTCGCCCTTTCCGGTGAAGGTGACACCAGCCTGCAAATTGCATCATTATCTCACCATCATATTCATTTTGGAGTCAATCGGAAGTCAAACTAGTCATCAAAATCAGTTTAAAGGTCTAAAAAGTACCTTGGTGGCGGTGATGTTGATCGAATCACCGAACATGGCCAGGTCCTTGCAAGTCTTCTGGAACTCGTTGGAGGGCATCTCGCACACGACGGAGTAGTCCTGGTCGGGGATTCCCAGGTGCTCGCTGTCGATGTCCATCATCTTGACGGTGACGTCCTAAATGAATAAAATGAGTAAAAGAATCCAAAAATAAGGCTTAAAATGATAAAAATCAAGTAAAAAAGAAACAAACCTGGGTCTTGTAGCTCTTGGGGTCGGTGAAAGTGAAGGTGATGCTGTCGCCTTCGTTGTCGTCGTACTTGATCATGCACGAGTCGTCGTTGTTGGCGCACTTCAGGGCCTTCTGCATGTTGGCCAGCGACATGCCCAGGTTGATCGTCCGGTCGCATCGGTAGCAGTCGAAAAGCCCGACCTGGACGATTAGGAAGGTTCCAGAGGATACTGTAGTTTTGGAAGCATTTTGGCACCCCGTCAATGATCTGCAGGTTCCCAGGATACTGTAGCAAGTGCCCAATCGTCACAGGACCCAGAGCACCAGTCCTTTAAAACACGCAAGTTGCAATATTTAAAGGACTGTCGCTAAAGGTCCCGCAGAGACTTGTGACGCAAGATACAGTACTCCAGGAACATGTAGACCAATGGCGTGGTGGTGGCTAGATATTAAAGGTCTAAATCAATAAAACGACGTAAAAATACGAACCTCCATTTTTAAGGAAACGAGGGCGACGTGGGAGGAGTCCATGGCCTGGAGGCACATGGCAGACTCTGAGCAGTCGAAGGGCGCATCGGTAACGAGGTCCTTGATGGCGTCGATGATCTTCCTGAGCAGGGCGGCGTTGGCGAGCTTGGCCTCGAACATGATTCTGGAAATATTAATTAATAAGGGTTTAAAGGACTAGAAAGTGAAGAAAAGTAGGTGGAATAGAAGAAAAATCAATAAATGAGGGTGGGGGACAGTTCGGAACGTCTGGAAGCTTCCAGAAGCGTCAAAGAGCGACATTTGGCTTGAAAACAACTAAAATCAACCGAAACAGCTTTAAAAACAGAATTGGCGCCGTATTCTTATCGCAGAAAGGAGGGCAGACCGCATTTCGAAATAAGGGCGGTATTTGAACTGTCTCGGCGGCAAAACAAGCGATTCTCACTTGTAACCGCATTTTCGCTTGTTTTTAGGCTTTTTCTACATTTTACAACATTAAAATAGCCGTTTAATCCTGTAAAAAGCGATACAATCGAGAAAAAAAGCGAGAAAACTACCGAAAAGCCGATTTTCCCGCCAAAAATTACCATTTTCTCGATTTTAACGTTATTTTTAACCAATTTTCGCAAATAAAAGGTTATATTTAATGTATTTTGGGTGAATTAAACATTAAAACAATGATTTAAACGTGAAAAATGACCGAAAACGAGAGCCCAAAAGCGGAAAATTGAGCCCTGGGTGGAGTAGGATTTTAGGAATTTAAAGGACTAAGGGGATGGGTCCTGAAGGGATTTCCCAAAAGGGGTAAATTTAATGGGTCCCGGAGGGAATGGGAACGATACCGTAATTCAAATTTCTGACTTTAGGGCTGAATTTTTTGGGAAACTCATTTTGAAGGCTGGGTTGTTGAAAGGGGCCGTTGTATTTGTTTTTAATTTAGATTTTGAATTGAATTTGTGGCAGGTAAATGCTTTGAAACCAGTAAATAAATGGGAAAGAGGCTTTTGAAGCGTGGAAATTGGTTTTTTCTAGTAAAAATAAGATTTTTTACATATTATTTTTTTAGAATAAAAAATAGAAGGGAAAAATGGGGCGACTAGAAGACGCGGATGTAGATAACGAATGAATGACCGCCGATTCCCGCACAACCCGTTTTCGCGCCAATTTTCAAACCTGGCGCCATCTATGCGCCGCCCATTGCTACAGTAACCGATAAATGGGTGGTCTGACCCGCTTGATACATCAAAATTGCCAAAAGTGGGTCAGATGCCGCTTGATTGGCTGGAAAAATCGATATATGGGACCGAACAGCCCAAAAATGGGGTCGGGATAGGTGTTTTAGTGAGATTTGAATTGAGCGAATGACTTCATAGCCAGGGGTGGCTGAAAGGTGCATAAAATTCTAATCAACCGGGCTAGGGTTCTCCCGGGCCTGACTTTGGGAAATTTTTGTCGACCGGGTCCAACCAAAATTGGCCCTTTAAATTTCTAATCAAGCTACCAACTTTTGGTGACATAATGCCGCGTCTGGTGTCCTTAGGCCGCTTCTGACCGCTCTTCAAAACCTAAGGCCGCTTCGGACCACTTTTGGCAACCTAAGGCCGCTTTCATTGTGGTAACCTACGGGCTTCGGTCCGCTTATAGCTGCCTAAGGCCGCTTTTCCTGACCATAAGGCCGCTTTTGTTAGCACAACGCCGCTTCGGACCACTTTTGGCAACCTAAGGCCGCCTCGAAACCGCTTTTCGTGACCTAGTGACGTTTGCATTCCGCCCACCCAGTTTGGTAAAAAAAAGGCAATTATACGACCAATCGAATCCGACCCAGAGAATTTTTTCGATTCTAAAAAAACGTTTTAATAAAATTTAAAAAAGTAATTAAATTACCTTTTAATATATAAAATATTCGAATTTTCCGCAAAACATTGACTTGGGGCGGATTCGAACCATCGATATTAGGACTCCGAGTCGGTACAAAAATGACTCCAAAATAAGTGCTAAAATGACATTTACAATCTTAAATTAGCATTTTCCAACAGAATTTACTCCGATAACAGTGACAACAACAAGGAAATCAACAAAACGAGAGACTAACAACAGAGAAATCAACGTCTTCCGCCCCTCTTGGAGCCACCGCCCCTCTTCCCTCCGGAAGCCTTCTTCTTGAGGTTCTCGGTGCGCCTGTGCTCCATGTAGTCCTGCAGACAGGCGCTCTTCTTCCTCGCCTTCACTATCTGGTCCCTGTTCTTCAGCTCCGAACGCATCGGCTGAAAATAGAGGAGTTAGTCAATTCTACGCTATAGATTCAAGAAAACTGGTAATTAAGAAGGGTCGACTTCCCAAATTCGATAAAATATAGAATTTTTGGACGAACATCTAGAAATATTTAAGACGACTTCTCTGTACTATATTCCAATTTTTGCCAGCTCAGGTAGTTCCTGTAGTCTAATCTAATTGTTTAGATCGCCAAAAAAAGCGAAAAGCGGCCTGAGGTTGCCAGAAAAAGCGGAAAGACGCCGACGCCTTTTTTGCTGTCTAACGGCTAAACTGGTAACAAAGTAATCAACGCATTTCGCCTGAGAAATCAATTTTAAGACAATTTTTTGTTATTTTTACAGTGCCAGACCGTGATTCGCTCCAAATTTAAGTTTCCAGACCAGACTTCATTAGCATGTACCATGTGGAACCTTTTCTTAACCAAAGGAGCATCCAGTGACCTCAATCAATATCGCAAAATCCTCGACCTCGCAATATTCCGATAGCAACAGGTGTCAATCACTCTTTGAGTAGCGAAAGAGGCGCGAAAACAACCACAACGACCTCACCCCGCGCTGTGACCTGGTTCCTCGATTAGCATACTGACGGCGTGACGCAACCGGATTACGAAATTTGTTTGTTGGGTACGCAATTTTGGGTCAATACACTGGAAGAACTGGGAAATTTAGGCCGTCAAAAAGACCAAATTTGGTCATTAGATAATTTTTAAAGGTTTACATTGTAAAATGTGAAATTGACAATTCAAATTTTTGATGCATTATGCTAATTTTTTGAAGAATATTGTAGGGACCGGGCCGGCCCGAATATCAATTTTAAAAATACTGTTCGAAACCGCTGTGGGGGTGGTACTTTTTGGGGTTGCTATATGCAAATAGGGGTCCTAAATTGAACCGGATGGTGTTAAACAAAGGTTTTGTCTCGATTTTGGGGAATTAGGAGCCTCAAAATAAGAAAAAAGCCAATTTGGTGATTCTACAGTGGACTAAAAATCAATTTCCCATGAAAACAGTGATTTCGCAGAAAAAATCACCTTTGCGCCCTGGCTTCCTCCCTGGAACCTGCGCTTCCTGCCACCCGACTGCTGCTGCTGTTCCCCGTCCTCCATGCCTCCCTCCTCGTTCTTCTTGAAGCCGATCTTCTGCTTCGATTTCCAGTCCTGGTAGCGACCGGTCTTGTAGGAGGCGGGCAGCCAGGTGCCGTCCTCCGTGCGGATCTTTTTCTGCGCCGAACCGTCGCCCTGCGCGGAGACGAACTTCTTCTTCTTGCGGTCCCTGAAAGAAAGAAAGTTAGAATACAGAACAAAAAAGATTTTTCTCGCTAAAAATGATTTCGTAGTCAAAAGATTGGCTGAAATCCCCTCCAACTCACCACTTGGTCTGATTCTTCTGCTTCATCATGTGCTTATCGTCATCTCCGAAAATCTCCACCGTCGCTCCGTCGGCGTGTTTGGCAAAGTCCACCTTCTCCAGGGCCAACTGCTTCTCAGCCACGTGGTCAGACGAAGTGTAGGCCACGTAGTGCCTCTCCTGTAACAGTGCTATATGCTAATTTATGTCAATTTCTGATAGAAATATGTTCCAATCGAATTTTTTCGGTAAAAAAAACTACCTTGAAAACGGCCGTAGCAAGTGCTATATGCTAATTTTATGATTAAAATGCAGTGTGAAAGTGCATTATGTTAATTTAGGTCATTTTCTGATAGAAATATGCTCCAATCGAATTTTGTTTCGGTAAAAAAAAACTACCTTGAAAACGGCCGCAGCAAGTGCTATATGCTAATTTAGGTCAATTTCTGATAGAAATATGGTCTAATCCAATTTTTATAGGGAAAAGAACCCTGAAACCAGGCGTTTAACGATAAAAATAGCGTGCTATATGCTAATTTTATCGTAAAAATCCAATATTTCTACCGTACCTTCTCCCTCTTGCGCTGTTCCGCGTGGTCCAATTTGTTCGTCTTGGATGATTTGATGACTTGGGTGAAGACTTCGGCCAGTTGGTCTTCGCTGGCTTCGTCCACGACGGCCGAGGTGTCCATTTTCTCGTCCTCCGGGGCCTCTTCCTCGCGGATTTTGGCCCTCTCCTTCTCCTGAAAGATTCAAATTAGGGGTAGTTGAAGGAAAATATGACGATAAGTAGTCAGGGGGCAAACTAAGGCCGCTTTTAGGCAACCATGCCGCTTTTTTACAAACACAGGCCGCTTTATTTTTAGACGATCAAAGGCCGCTTGAAGCGCGTTCTTCACACTCGACAGGCCGCTTTTGGCAACCAAAGGCCGCTATGACCGCTTTTAAGCATCCAACTGCCTATATGACCGCTTGTAGGCCGCTTTGCGGTCCAAATAAGGCAAATCTCAGGCCGTACCTTCATCTCGGCGACGTCTTGGATCCTCGACTCGTGGGCCTTTCTCTTCTGCTTCATCACCAGGGCGGCCTGCGACTTGCTGCCGATGTTCTGCTCGAAGATGGTCTGAAAAGGAAGGGAATTAGAGAAAGAGAGAGATAGAGATAGAGTTAGACGACAGACGTTAGAGACGCAGAGGGTTACACGACAGATGGTTAGGGACGCAGAGTAAAGCGGCAGACGGTTAGAGAAGCAGAGAGTTAGACGAGACATGGTTAGAGACGCAGAGAGTTAGACGACAGACGGTAAGAGACAAGGAGAGTTAGATGACAGACTGTTAGAGACGCAGAGGACCCACCGTACGACTCCTGTAGTTGGAGAGGGCATTCAAAATCTCGTAGGACTGCTTGTCCCCTTCGATTCGGAGGAACGGATGGGCGGCGCATTCCGTCGCGCGGAGTCTGAATTTGAATAGTGCACAAGATTTACTAATTAAAAAATCGGTTTCTGCGTTACCCATTTTTGAGGTTAAAATCATAATTTTTGGTGTAAAAATCACTATTTTTTGAGGTAAAAAATCAATATCCACCAAGTACTCGTTTTTTTGGGGTCAAAATACCCATTTTTGGACTTAAAAATGCCGATTTCTAGCCAAAATCCCCACCTAAGCTCCTCCTTGACCCTCCTGGCGGATTCAGCGGAGGGCGGAGGCCTGGTCCTGATGAACTTGGCCATGGCGTTGAGGGAGGTGTGGCGCATGTCGCACAATTCTTGATTGTTGTCGTGGGCGTTGCGGATGAAATCCACCTCGAGGGCGATCACGTTGTCCGGCACGCGGCCAACCAGCGTCTTTTCTTCTAAAAAAAATGAAGATTTTAGTTGGAATTTTGTTTTTCCGCTTTTTCTGGCGACCTCAGGCCGCTAACCGCTTTTTCTGGCAACCTCAGGCCGCTTCTGCTTTTTCTGGCAACCTCGGGCCGCTTTCTGCTTTTTCTGGCGACCTCAGGCCGCTTTCCGCTTTTTCTGGCAACCTCAGGCCGCTTTTTCTGGTGACCTCAGGCCGCTTTCTGCTTTTTCTGGCAACCTCGGGCCGCTTTTTCTGGCAACCTCAGGCAGCTTTTTCTGGTGACCTCAGGCCGCTTTCTGCTTTTCCTGGTGACCTCAGGCCGCTTTCCGCTTTTTTCAGGCGACCTCAGGCCGATTCCGCTTTTTCTGGCAACCTCAGGCCGTTTCCGCTTTTTTCAGGAGGCCGATTCCGCTTTTTCTGGCGACCTCAGGCCGCTTTTTCTTGCTAATTAGAATTCACCATCATAAACATCTCCGTCGGCTGCGAAATGGATGGGTTTTCCGAGGAAGAGGAAAAGATCGGCCATGTAGGGCAGCTCATCCGGCGTGATCAGCGAAATGGCGGTTCCAGAGCGACCGGCCCTGGCCACTCGACCGACCCTGTGCACGAACAGCTTCGCCTTCGGAGGGAAGTGGAAGTTAATCACCTGAAATTTTGATTTTATTAACATTTTCGAGTTTATTAAAATTTTATAAACATAATTTTTTTTAAAACTAAAATTTGAAATTTAAAAATAATTAAATTAAACTATTTTTAATTTTATAAGCATAAACTTTTTTTTACAAAAATTAAAATAAAATAATTAAATTAGTTTATTTTTAATTTTATAAACATCAAATAATTTGTTATAAATTTTTTAAAATTGTTAATTTTATAAATACATATATAATTTTAATTAAATTGTTTAAATGAATAAATTAAAGTAGTTTTTTTAAATTAAAATTTAAAAATCATTAAATTGAACTTATTTTTAATTTTATTAACATATTTTTAATTGTATAAAAATATAAAATTCAGTTTTGTAAACTTTTTAATGTTTTTTTTATCTTAAAAAAATATCTAAAAAATAAATTTAAAAAATAAATAATTAAATTAGTTTCTTTTTTTAACTTACTTTTAATTTTATAAATATATAAATGTTTTATAAACTTTTTTATAACATTAAAAAGATTAATTACCCTTAATTTTATTAACTTATTTTCAATTTTACATACATACAATATTTTTTCAGAAAAAATGTTTAAAAAAATTAAAAAATATATATTTTTATTCACTTATTGTTGATTTTTATAAATAAATAAAACAAAAATAAATAAAAAAAAATAAAATTACCGTATCCAGGAGGGGAATATCCACTCCACGGGCGGCCACATCCGTTACGACCAGGACGTTGTTTTTCCTGTCGCGGAATCTGAAAAATTAGAATTTTACAGATAAAATTCATGAAAATCTGGATTTCCAGGCAGAGGGCGGCCTGAAAAAGAGGTCAAACGCACTTGGAGATGTTCTGTTTTCTGGCAACGGCGTCCAGCTGACTGTAGATGAAGGAGTTTTCGATTCCACCGCGATTCAACACAGCCACGACGTACCTGAAAATGGAAAAGTAAGAATTTCACTTTTCGGAGAGAGAAAAGCCAAAGGCCGCTTGAATTCGCCTTCTAGCCACCACAGGCCGCTTGAACTGGCCACCCCTGGCTCGAACTGCCTTTGGCAACCTAAGGCCGCTTTATTCGCTTTCTGGTAATTGAAAACCGCTTTTTCGCAACCTGTGGCTTTTTGAATTGTTTTTCGCCACCTTTAGGTCGCTTGGACCGCTTTTACGTAACAAAAGGCTGCCAAGACCGATTTTAACAATATGTCGCTTGCATGCGCTTTTAGACAATCTGAGGCCGCTTCTTCCATTCAAGACAGTTTAAACCGCCTTTTTTGTAAACCAAGTCCGCTTGGACGGCTTTTTGACAACCATAGGCCGCTTATCCGCTTTTGGACAGCCTAAGGTCGCGTCAACCGCATTTTGGTAAACAGTAAGGCCGCTTTTTTGTCTACATACTCGACGTGTTTCATGGTAGCGCAGAAGACGACCGTCTGCTTCTTCTCGTCGTCCATCTGGCGGCAGAGGCGGACGAGGGCGCTCAATTTGTCGTCCTGACGGCAGAGTCCGAAGACCATCGACAGCTTCTCACTGATCTTCTCGTCGACGTCGAGACGGACTGAAAAATAGACCTTTAAATTTCAATATTAGTCCTTTAAAGGGAAGGACCTCGTAAAATTGATATTTCAAAATATCTTTATTATAATTTCATTGAGTAGATATCGTTTCCACGATTCCGAAACATACCACCTTTATATGATTTGGACTGCAAAAGGGGCGCGTTTACACGGCCGTTTTACGCGTTTGCCGCACGGAAACACGGCTAGAGTGGGCGAGAGAGTGTGGGAAATGGGGAGACGCAGAGGTGGCGGCAATTCAAATGACAATTTCCCCAAAATTTCAAGCGCTCCTAAATCGGTTCATTTTGATCCAAAATGGGTAAAATAGGCATTTTTCGGAATCCTGGGAATGAGATCTAGAATTTTATCACAAAAAAAAACGAAAAATTATTTTTACGCGGTCCTTCCCCTTTAAATTCCAATTCTGACTTCAACAGCGAAACAAAGGGACGTATCAGTCCTTTAAATGCCAATAATCGTGGCGGGACCTTTTGGCATCCTGATTACAATAGCTGAATAGTGGCACACTTACCCAAAACGGGGTCGGTGAGACCGGCCTTTGCGAAATCCACGAGCATCTTGGGCAAAGTGGCGGAGAAGAGGAGGGTCTGACGGGCCTCCGGGATGCGTTTCAGGGTCTCCTGAAGAGATGTGGGTCAGTAAATACGCACTATTGTTTTTTTTAAGTGCTCCAACGCCAAAAACCTACAGTAAGCTGGTCCTGGAATCCCATTTCGAAGAGACGATCGGCTTCGTCGAACACGACGTACTGGACGTGGGAGAGACGGATGTCCATTTCGACGACCACGTGGAGCAGACGGCCTGGAGTGGCGATCAGACTGAAAAAGGGCTAGTATTTGACAAGAAACAGTCTAATTTGAAAATAGCAACCCCAATTTGCCTATAGCACCCCAAAATACACTGTTCGTGTCATTCTAAAGTCATTAGCATCTCCCGCGGCGGAGAACAGTCCAAGTTAAATCTGGTTAGGGCCGCTTAGCGGTAGAAGTAGGCCGCTCAAAAAATTTGAATCAATGTTTGACACAATCCAGTATTAGTTGAAAATAGCACCCCAAATTTGCATATAGCACCCCAAAAAGTGATTTTTAGGATCATTTTGAGGCCAATAGCGCCTCCAAGGACGGTTTCAAACCGCACGTGTCAAACATTGATTTCAATTATAGCCCTTTTCCGCTTTTTTGGCAACCTCAGGCCGCTTTTTCCGCTTTTATGGAAACATGAGGCAGCTCTTTTCCGTTTTGTTTTTTGGTAACATGAGGCCGCTTTTTGGTTACTTAAGACCGCTTTTTGCAACCTTTCTTCCGCTTTTTGGCAACCTAAGAGGCCGCTTCTTCCGCTTTTTGGCAACCTGAGGCCGCTTTCTTCCGCTTTTTTTTTGAAACCTCAGGCCGCTTCTTCCGTTTTTTGGCAACCTAAGGCCGCTTCTTCCGCTTTTTTGGTAACCTAAGGCCGCTTTATTCCGCTTTTTGGCAACCTAAGGCCGCTCTCTTCCGCTTTTTGGTAACCTCAGGCCGCTTTTTGGCCGCTTCAAACAACTAATTGTACTAAGAAGCAATAAGGTCCTGAACAGAACTTTCCGATCCTTTAATAAAACAACCCAGTCCTTTAAAAATAAAAATAAAATCGATTAAAAATAAATCTCACATATCGGGATTCTCGTGGATGGTGGAGAACTGGTCCTCGATGGCGTCTCCTCCGACGACGACAGCGCAACGAAGTCCCGTGAATCTACCGAGCTAAATTAGAATTTAATGATTATAAATGCTTTGAAAATCAATATTTTAGTCGAAAATGATCTAAAATGCCATTTTTTAACATTAAAAAATCGTCATTCTCCCATTAAAAATGGAAAAAACTGCCATTTTTATACAAAATATAGCTAAAAATGCCATTTTTTCTATCAAAAATCGCCAAAAATCACCTCCTTGACGACTTTAAAGGTCTGTAGGGCGAGTTCTCTCGTGGGGGAAATGAGGAGTCCTCGGATGCCCTTGGTATCCCTTCGCTTCAGGCGCTGGAGCATCGGAATGACGAAGGCGGCGGTTTTTCCAGATCCCGTGCGGGACATGGCCACGATGTCCTTGCCATCCAGCACGCAGGGAATCGTCTTTCTCTGGAAAATGGGGATAAATAAAGTTTAAAAAAATATTTTGTTTTAAATATAAAATAAGTGCTTAAAATTAAAATAGTATTTTTTTAATTTTCAAAAAAAAGATTT
>JAJQXH010000037.1:517500-537500 GCA_022343465.1 Oscheius sp. G VE-2021 | reverse complement strand
AGACACCAATGAAGCGAGTTAGGTTAGAGAAGGAGACATCAATGAACAGATATTAGAGACGCAGACAAAATAATAGGTAGAGGTTAGAGAAGCAGAGAACTATGGAGAGAAGTTAGAGACGCAGACAAAACGGTTAGAGACGTAGAGGAACCAATGGAGAGGGGTTAGAGAAGCAGAAAAGCAAATGGAGCGAGGTTAGAGACGCAGAGAAACAAAAGGAGAGAGGTTATAGAAGCAGAGAAACGAATTTAAAGAGGTTAGAGACACAGAGAAACCAATGGAGAGGGATTCAAGGCGCAGAGAAACCAATAGAGAGAGAATAAGAGACGCATAGAACTATTGAGGGAGGTTAGAGACACAGAGAAAACAATGGAGAGAGATTGGAGAAGTAGAAAACTATGGAGAGTGGTTAGAGAAGCAGAGGAACCCATGAAAGATAGAGAGAGAGAGAGTTAGAGAGACAAAGAACAAAGACTATCTCTTTCTCAGGTTGCCTATCCCAAGGACGTCTTCCTCCTCCGCGGAGTTCCCGAATCGATGCCCATCCACTTTGGCTCCCGTTACGGTATCCGTGACGACGAAACCATCCAATCGTAAATTTCCAACACCAATCAATCGATTAACTTATTTTTTAAAGGGCTGCCACCCGTCTCTGCCACCACCTGCCGATAGCTGCCCGTGTTCACAAGCGAATCCTAGCCGTCCACAGCGGAATCAGCCACCAGGTTTGAATTTATCGATCAATTTTTAAATCATTTTAAATTTATACTGAAAGTATAAACTTTAATTTTAAATTGAAATTTTGAAACTTTTCAGTTGTCCAATCCGAAATGCTTCGACCTGGTTAGACGTCCCTTTGGCTTGGATGACATGCCCAATTTGGCACGCCAATTGATCTTCAACCAGCCGACTACCGCCATCAAGATGTACCGTAGTGATCCGAGTAGGTCAAGGAGATCACCAAAACTGAAGAATTTTAGGCTCTCGTGGTGATTTCTTCGGGTTTACGGCTGTCAATAGGCTCTGTCGTGAAATGAATGTGAGTTAGAGAGAGAGAGCTAGAGAGCGAGAGAGAGAGAGAGAGAAAAAAAAAGAAACTTCCCAATTTCAGCTGAAATTCATCATCCGCTCTCGCAACCCTCTCTCCGACGGTGTCATGTGGAATGTGCGTTCTAAGCTGATGTCCATCTGGAGTGCCCCTGGAAAGCATACGAAAGAGGGAGAGGTGCAGCGTGGATCGGTGGTTCTTATGGATGCCAGCGGCAACATGAACATTTTCTCCATCGCGGCGCAGAAGGAGGGCTCGATCACGACTACAGAAGAGAAGAAGAAGTCTTAAGTTGTATTATTTGAGGGACGAACGTAAATTATTAGAGATAAAGATCGAGAAAAGGTGTTTCCTTTGGGGATAGGGGGTTCCGATTCTTTGTGACAATTCCGATTCTATTGAATGACCGATTCTTGGATCGCGTTCTGGTATCAGAAACAAAGTGGCTGGAGGAAGAGGAGCGGCCCGTCGACGACCAGCTGAAGGCCACTCGAGGAAAAGGTGGAGAAGATTGAGGAGGTCTGAAGGAAGATCCAAGAGTTGGCCAAGTTCACCGCTCAGTCATAGACGAGTTTTAAGAAGACACCTTTCCAATAAATCCTTTTGATTGGCCCCATGTTTGGACTCAGTTGATCTTTGTACTATTTATTCACAAAACAAAGTCAATTAAACAAAGATTCATTGAAACGAGAGAGAATATCAACCGAAAGTCCAGGACAAGGTAACATACACAAGGTGGGGATAGGGGGGGCGCCTCGTTGGCGATTCAGGGCGGCCGGCGCGGCTGCTGGGAGAGAGCGTCGAAGGCATTGCCGAAGTGGGTCATCGGCGGCGCTTCGGGAGCCAGGGCGATGTCCTGAAAATGGAATTTAAAAAGTTAAGGAAAGGATTTGTAATTTTAAAAAAAGTTAAAAGACAGTAAAAAAAGTGAAAATATTTGAAAGTAGACTAACCGTGTTCCAATTGTGCACGGCTAGGGCCTGGGAGACCTCCAGGTAGCTCTTCATCTCGCGAGTGCGGAACATGCACTCGGGGGCAGCCATCAGGCACTGCAGCTTGCGGCCCAGGCCACCCTCGCCCCAGTTCGTGATGACGATTCCCTAAAAAGGGAACATTTCTCAGAGGGAAAGTTGAAAGCAGGGGTGGCAAAAATCCAGGGCCGGCCCCAAGGCCCTGAACGACTTGGCGGGAAATTAAATTATTTGAAACTTTTTGTTTTAAAATACATTTTATAGCATTTTTGTCTATAAATTTTCACTTTTTTAATGAAAATTACACGTATTTCACATTGTTCAACACCAAAAATAATATAAAAAATGGTTTGAAGTATTATTTGACGTGAACTGATGAAAACCGCTATGAAAGGAGTTACCAATATTAAGTGTGCATTAAAATTGATCTAAAGTTTTATATTTAGAATGCTACTTTTAGTACAAACTAATCCAGAATAACATATTTCTTCAAAATTGGATATTTTTCGTATTTTAAACTGTAAATTTTCGAGCATTTGGTGTTTTTATTAATATTTTTGCAAAAAAACACCTTGTAAAATTTAAATAACCAATAAAATTAATTAAATAATGATTTTTTTGGTACAAATTCAAATTTTTAATGTTGGCGCCATTCATATCAGGGCCCCCAGGGCCTGCCACCCCTGGTTGAAAGGAAAACTAACTAAAAGCGAAAAAAAGACTTACACCGAAGATGGTCTCGTAGAGGAGACGCTTGTCGCTCGGCTTGTGGCGGATGTGGTTCAGGTAGACGACCGCCGTGTCTCCTATGGTCTCCGAGTACATCACCAATTCGTGCTTGCGATTGGGCTGATCGTCCTCGGGCAGGGGGCGGAAGTCGTCGATGTAGTAGGCCTGTTTCGGCCACAGTCCTTGCTGAAATCCAGGGTAAATGCGGGAAAAAAGCGGAGAGCCTACATTGGTCGTGAACTGGTAGTCGATGTAGCTGATGGATCTGATAAACCACTGCTTGCCGTTGTTGTCCGAGGTGGCATCGAACATGACCATCTGAAAAGGGATGGAATTGATTGAACCATAAAAATTTTTTAAAATTTTAAAAAAAATTGGCACTTTCACTAAAAAATTAACAAAAAAAATATTAAGTTTCATTTTTATTATATTAAATATTTTTATTTTTTTTTAATTTTGAAGATAGAAAGAGAGAAAATACAGGGTAAGAAAAACATCTACTCAAAGTGTCGAAAATTTTAAAAAAAAAACCAAAAACTTACAAAAATGACATTTCATAAAAAATTTATTTTTTAAATTTTCAAATTGTTTTTATAATAAAAGCCGCTTTTTGGCAACCAAAGGCCGCTTGACCTGCTGTTTGTAAATTAAACGCCAGGAGATGGAGAAAGAGAGAAAATACAGGGTCAGAAAAAAATCTACTGAAAGTTTATATTTCATTTTCATAAGTTTTTGGTTAGTTTTTTTAATATTAATTTTTTGCACTTTCACATTCAAAAATAAAATAAAAAATTAACAAATAAATAATTTAAATTTATTTAATTAAACATTAAAAGAGAGAAAATACAGGGTAAGAAAAAAATCTACTGAAAGTGTCGAAAATTTTAAAAAAAGACTACAAATATTTAATATTATAAAATGCAATTTTTAATTTATTTTTTGAATTAATTTTTTTTATTTTTTGAAAGTGAAAGTATTTTTTGTGAGTGTTGAAAAATAAAAAAATAAAAACCAAAAACTTACAAAAATGAAATATAATAAAAATATTAAAAAAATATTTTTTTCAAATTTTCAAATTTGTTATGGACCACTATAATTTTTTAGGAACGCTATAATTTTAAGTACCGCCAATCCAGGATATAGCCCCGTGGAGTACCTGTATGGTCGGTTCCCAGTTGGCGTACTTCTTCTTGAGGACGCGGGCACAGTTCGACAGGCAGCGCATGAAGCCGGTGTGGTCGTTCCATGCATACCAGCTCGTCTCCGGGTCGTTTCTTCCTGCGGGGGCCATCAGGGCGTAGCCCTTCAACTCGATCTCCTTCGAGTTGATGTATTTCGTGCTCTTGAACGACGGCGGCTGGGATCCGTCGTATTCCCACTGAAATAAGGGGAATTAGTACAGCGAGGGAAGAGGTGAAATGAGATGTGATAAAGAAGTTAAAGGCTCTATCCTGGATTAGCGGTCCTTAAAAATTATTGAGGTCAATGTTTGACATAATCCAGTCTTAGTTGAAAATAGCACCCCAAATTTGCATATAGCCCCCCAAAAAGTGATTTTTAGGGTCATTCTGAGGCAAAGGACGGTTTCAAACCGCACGTGTAAAACATTGATTGAGGTCCTTAAATTATAAATTATAGCGGTCCATAAAAAAATTGAAAATTAAAAAAAATATTTTTATTATTTTTCAATTTCGTAAGTTTTTGGTTGGGTTTTAAATTAAATTTTGGCACTTTAACTTTCAAAAAAATAAATCAAAAAATAACAAAAAAAATAATTTAAATTAATTTGTAATGTTTTGGTTGGATTTTTTAATTTTCGAGTTTTTTTTTGAAAGTGAAAGTGTCGAAAATTAAAAAAAAAACCCCAAAAACTTGAAAAAAATGAAATATAGAAAATTTGTTTTAAAAATATTTTTGTTTATTTGCTTTTTTATGGACCCCCATAATTTAAGGACTGCTATAATTAAATTTTATGGACCGCTAATCCAGGATAGAGCCGAGGTTAAACCCACCGCTCCGTAGTTGTTGGGTCCGTAGACCATGAAGTAGGCGTAGGGGCGTCCTCTGCGTCCTGGGTCTTCATTGCGGACCACCAGACCCAGACGGCGGGTGAAGACCATGATCTGAAATTGGTGGCATTGACCTAATACCAATTAGTTCCTCACGGTCTTGTTCTCGTGGCACGGCACCACAAATCCACCGCAAGGGAACGGGTAGGAGTCCCTGTTGAACTGGGCCGGATTGAGGTACCTAAACCATTAAAAAATCCTTCGTTTTCGAAAAACCAACTAACCATTTGTTGAGGAGGAGGCGCATCTCATACTCCCTCTCCTCTTCGACCGCGAGGACCTTCGCCGGTTCGAGGGCTGAAATCAGCAGATTTTGGAAAGACGAGAAAGGGCTCTATCCTGTATTATAGCGGTCCTTAAAAATTTAAAAAATAATTTTTTAAATTTTTTTTTATTATATTTCATTTGGTAAGTTTTTTGGTTTTTTTTTGAATTTTCGACACTTTCAATGGATTTTTTTCTTACCCTGTATTTTCTCTCTTAAATTTTAAATTTATAAAAAAACACATTACAAATATTTAATCTAATAAAAATGTTTAACTTTGGCTCCATCCTGGATTAGCGGTCCTTAAAAATTATAGCAGTCCATAAAAAAAATAATTTTCACTATATTTCATTTTTTGAAAGTTTTTGGTTTTTTTTAAAAAAATTTCGACACTTTCACTTTCAAAAAAATAATTTAATTTTTTAAAATGTTAAATTTTTTCCCCTCTTGAAAATTAAAAAAAAAACCAATCAAAACATTACAAATATTTAATATAATAAAAATGAAACTTTTAATATTTAATTAAATAAATTTAAATTATTTTTTGTTAATTTTTTTGGAAAGTGAAAATGCCAAAATTTAATTAAAAACCAACCAAAAACTTACGAAAATGAAAAATAATAATTTTTTTTTAAATTTTCAACGTTTTTATGGACCGCTATAATTTCTAAAAACCGCTATGATCACATTTTAAGGACCGCTATAATTTTTAAGGACCGCTAATCCAGGATAGAGCCGGAAAAAAAGAGAAAGTTACCTTGCTGCGGAGTGACGACTTCCCTCTCGGAGGTCGAGCGAGGCAGCGGCTCAGGACTGTCGTGGCGCTGGGGCTCTTCGACCACGGCCGCCGAGACGTAGGGATTCTTCACCTTGCCTATGTAGGAGCCGCGGGCGGTGGGCTGCTTGACGTCATTGGAGGCCTAAACTTAGTTTAAAAAAGGTGATATAATAAAAGATCTTGCCTGTCCGGTGGAGGAGCCAGGAAGGCTGGCCTGTTGGACGCCGCCGGAGAAAGCGGAGGTGGCCGGAACCGACGAGGGAGCCAGCGACGGCCTGACCACGGGACGGAGCTGAAAAAAGGAATTACGAGAATATCAGGACGACCTAGCGGGAAATTAAATAATTTGAAAATATTTGTTTTAAAATATATTATATAACATTTTTGTTTATTTTTTTCACTTTCTTAGTGAGGATTACAAGTATTTCACACTGTTCAACGCCAAACATAAAATAAAAAATGTTTTAAAGTATTGTTTGACGTGAAATTGTGAAAACCGCTATGGAATGTGTTACCAATATAAAGTGTGCATTAAAGTTGATCTAAAGTTTTAGTTTTTCATTTGTTGAATGCTACTTTCAGTACAAACCAATCCAGAATCACATACTCCTTCAAAAAAGCAAATTGGAGATTTTTCGTATTTTAAACTGCAAATTTTCGATTATTTGGTGTTTTTATTTAGATTTTTACAAGAAACAATTGTAAATCGTTTAAATAAACAATAAAATTAATGAAATGATATTTATTTTTGGTCCAAATTCAAATTTTCAATGTTGGCGCCATTCACCTCAGGGCTCAGGGTCGGCCCTTTGCCACCCCTGACAAGAATATCATATACTTACAATCCTAAAATTCAAAACAGAAGACCTATTACCTTGGAGGAGGCGGTGTGCTGCTGGAAGGTGCCGTGGAAGGCGTAGGTGGGCGGAACCGCCGGGAATCCATTGTCCTGCTGGGTGTTGCGGGCCGGCGCAGCCAGGAATCCGCCAGTGTTGCTGGCTCCGTGGGTCTGGGCGGAGGCGGTCGACGAAGCAGGCGGCTGGACGGCGCTGCGGACCTGAAATGGGAAGTTATTCACTTGAAATTAGGTGTATTTTATTAAGTGATTAATAAGTAGGTTCCCTTACCTGTCCGGTGGAAGAGGCGGCGGTGGTATGTTGCTGGGGAGGCAGAGCGATGCCGAATCCACTGCGCTGGGTGGCGCTGGTCTTGAATCCGCCGCTGTTGCTGGCTCCGTGGGTCTGCGCTGAGACGGTCGGCTGTACGTGGCTGCGGACCTGAAAGTGAAAGATATGTAATTGAATTGTCGAATGAAAAAAAATGATAATCGGGGTTTTCTTACCTGTCCGGTGGTGGTGCGCTGCTGGGCAGGCTCGGCGATGCCGATCGGCTGGACGTTCCTGGAGAACGAGGGATCCAACGGATCGAATCCACTGCGTTGGGCGGTGCCGGCTGCCGCCTGGAATCCGCCAGTGTTGCTGGCTCCATGGGCCTGGGCGAAGGCGGTCGGCGAGGCAGGCGGCTGGACGGCGCTGCGGACCTTAAATTGGAAGTTATGCAATTGAACTGTTGAATTTAAAAAAAACATTCTGATGATAAGCGGGTTTCCTTACCTGTCCGGTGGAAGAGGCGGCAGTGGTGCGCTGCTGGGGAGGCACGGCGCTGCCAGTCGGCTGGTCGCTCCTGGAGAACGAGGGATCCAACGGATCGAATCCTCTGCGCTGGGTGTTGCCGGTCGGCTGGAATCCGCCGGTGTTGCTGGCTCCGTGGGTCTGGGCGGTGGTGTTCGGCGAGGCAGACGGCTGGACGACATTGCGGACCTGAAATGAAACTTTATACCCTGATATAAAATTCTTCTATTTTAACTGATGAATGGGGAGACGTGGCTATGCCGGTAGCCTGGATGCCACGGAGGAACGAGGAATCCGACTTCTGCGGGAGTCCAAAGCGCTGGATTCCGGCGCTGCCTCCGCCGAGAGAGGTCTGGGAGATGTTGTTCGGCGAGAGAGGCGGCTGGACGACGCTGGGGACCTGAAATGGAAGGTTTAACAATTGAACAGCTGGCATTTTGATTGATGAATTGTCTAGTGAACAGGTCCCCTTACCTGTCCGGTGGAAGAGGGGCGCAGGACGATGCCGCTCGGGAGGCCATCCATGGCACGCATGGGAGTGGGGCGGAATCCACTGATACCTCCGCTGACGAAGGCGTCGATGGTGGGCATGGCGGACGGCGCGTTCCACGCGTCTTCATCGCTCTGAGTGGCGGCAGTCTGCTGCTGGAGCGGCTGGACAGCGGCTGTCTGAAATCCAAAATTAGTTGAGAATTAAATCTGCCGGCCTATCCTGGATTAGCGGTCCTTAAAACCACTTAGCGGTCCTCAAAAATTATAGCGGTCCATAAAAAAAGTTAAAATTTTTTACACTTACCATCAATGTTTGACTAGTACGGTTCGAAACCGCCGTGGGAGGTGCTATAGGGCTTAAAACGACGCAAAACAGTGCTTTTTGGGGTGCTATATGCAAATTTGGGGTGCTATTTTCCATTGGATTGTGCCAAACAGTGCTTTCCATTTCAAAAAAAAAAAAAAAAATAACAAAAAAAAAAATTTAATTTTAAAAAAATACTAAAATTCTATTAAATATATATATTTTTTTCTCTAAATTTTGGAGATAGAGAAAATCAAACTGCCGAAGCCTGTTTCAAGACAAAATGCTCACCTTTCTGGCGCCAGTAGCCAGCTGAGAAGCCATGGCGGCGCTGGCCTGCTGGACGACCCTGGTGAAGGCAGAGGTAACAGTCGAAGAGGATCCAATCGGCGCGGTTCCGTTGAAGGCCTGAACGGCGGTGGAGCTGGAAGAACTGTCCGGCTTCGGTACGGACTGGGTAGCGTCGGAGGTCTAAAATAATCAATAAAGAGCAAGAAATATATTTAGGCTGGCGACATTTTCAAGGAAAGCTTCCCACCTTTCTAGCGACGGAAGCCGGCTGAGCAGCCATGTGAGCGCTAGCCTGCTGGAAGGCGATGGGAGCCATCAGCGCGATTCCGTTGGAGACAGGAGCGATGATGGAGCTCGAAGACATGTCCGACTTCGGTACGGACTGGGCAGCGTCGGAGGTCTAAAAACGAAATATTATTAAAGATTAAGAATGTATTTAGGATTGGGGGACAATTTGTCCGAAAAAATATGGAAAATTAAATTCGGACGAGTTTTGTCCATTTCCTAAGGGTATTTGGACAACTCGTCCGAAGTTGACAGTTGAATTTATCGAATTCATTCTCAAGTCGGTTATTTTGGTATTATTGTGGAATTTAAATGTTGATTTCTTCATAAATAAGTTCCCTTGAAATTCAGAATTTTAAAATTTTATATTAAAACAATTTGAAACCTGGAATTTCTTTATAAATTAATAATATGCAAACTTAAAATAGAGTGGTGAGTCATAAATCTGAAGCATAAATCACAAAAATTCCTTTTTGATATTTAAACAATTTTTTTATACAAATTATATAAATTTTATTTGAAAACACCGGGTTAAATAAGAAATTCACGAGTTCTGATTATTCGGCAAGTCATTAAAATTCATTTTGAGGGACAACTCGTCCGGTGTAACCAGCGGGCAGGTTGTAAATATCACTCGGACGAATTGTCCCTTTTCCGTTCTAGAAAGTCAGTTTTAAAACGAGCGCCCCACCTTTCTGGCGACGGGAGCCGGCTGAGCAGCCACGGCGGGGCTGGCCTCTGGACGACGGTGGAGGCGGAGCTGGACGACCTTGGTGGAGGGAGCAGGCAAGGAGAATCCAATGGGCGCGGCTCCGTTCTCGTTGTAGGCCTGAGCGGTGGTGGAGATAGAAGTATCCGGCATCGGCGCGGTCTGCTGCAGAGCGGGAGAGACCTGGAATAATCGATTAATAGAGAATTATAGATATTTCGAGACAGGGGTGGCAAAATCCAGGGGCCGGCCCCAAGGCCCTGGACGACTTGGCGGAAAATTAAATTATTTGATTGAAAATATTTGTTTTAAAATACATTTTATAGCATTTTTGTCTGTTTATTTTCACTTTTTTAATGAGAATTACATGCATTTCACATTGTTCAACACCAAAAATAAAATAAAAAATGGTTTGAAGTATTATTTGATGTGAAATGATGAAAACCGCCATGGAAGGAAATACCAATATAAAGTGTGCATTAAAATTGATCTAAAGTTTTCTCTTTTCATATTTAGAATGCTACTTTCAGTACAAAATAATCCAGAATAACATATTCCTTCAAAATAGCAAAATGGATAATTTTTGTATTTTAAACTGCAAATTTTCGATTATTTGGTGTTTTTATTAATATTTTTGGCAAAAAACACTCTGTAAATAGTTTAAATAACCAATAAAATTAATTAAATAATGGTCATTTTTGGTACAAATTCAAATTTTCAATGTTGGCGCCATTCACCTCAGGGCTCAGGGCCGGCCACCCCTGTTTCGAGGAAATGCAATATTTAAAACCACAAACCTGGGGCACGTGATGGTGGGTCGTCGGAGGAGCGGCGGGCACGACGGGCTCCTCATCCTCAACCACGACGATATTCTTCGCGATGGCGAAGTGGCCCTTGCGCACGGCGGTGAACCTGACACGGACGACCTCCTTCTTCTCCATGTGTTCGGCCAGGATCTTGATGGTCTCCAGGTCAGTCGAGCCGTAGAGACGGCCATTGTCAGCCTTGATGGAGGCTACAAATGATATAAATCAGAGAAAATAAAATTTAAAAAAGGATAAAATTGATATTAAAAAAACCAACCGAATTCTCCGTCTTCGTCCACGAAGTCGACTTGGCCACATACGCCAGTCTCCATGTTGACGCCCTCCTGCGAGGGATTGCTCATTTTCGCTATTCCGATGAGAGTAGCTGAAAATAGAGACATTTGCATAAAGAAAACGGATAAAAAGACGAAAACGAAGATAACGACACGATAAATAACTCGTTAAATTAGAAAAAGCCGCTTGCGGCATAATTAACGGCATGAAATTCAGCTTTTTTGAAGAAGAAAAGTGAAAACACATATTTGAGAGCGTTTCAACTTTAAAAAAAACAGTTAAAATAACGATAAAAAGTGAAAAACGGACTCAAACACTAGAAAAATCTCGATTTAACCAGATTTTAAAGCAAAAACACACGCGAATTATACCGAAAAAGTGTTAAAACCCCAATTTTTAAAATATTTCCTTTATTTGTATTTTTTTTAAATATATATAACACCAATTAAGTTTTAAAAGCCGCTTGTGACACAATTAACTGCAGCCAGCCGCTATAAATGACATGAAATTTAGCTTTTTTGACGATGAAAAGTGAAAACACATATTTGAGAGCTTTTCAATGAACAAAACAGTTAAAATAATTATAAAAAGTGAAACACGGGCCAAGACAATAGAAAAAAAACTCGATTTAACCAGTTTTAAAGCTAAAATACACCCAAAATTGTGTTAAAACCCCAATTTTTAAAATATTTCCTTTATTTTTTTAAATATTTACTTTATTTTAAAGTAGAAATAACTTACTTTATATTCCTACTGGTCCTAGTTTAGGGAATAAGATAGGAGAAAATAACACTAAAACGAAGAAAAACCCATAAATAACACTCATTAAGTTTTAAAAAGCCGCTTGTGGTACAATTAACTGCAGCCAGTCGCTATAAATGGCATGTCACTTAGCTTTTTTGAGCAGGAAATTAGAAAAAGCAAATTTTAGAACGAACAAAACAGTTAAAATAATGATAAAAAGTGAAACACGGGCTCACACAATAGAAAAAAACTCGATTTAACTAGTTTTAAAGCCAAAATAAACCCACAATTGTGTTAAAACCCCAATTTTTAAACTATTTCCTTTATTTTTAAAATATTTACTTTATTTTAAATTAAAAATAACGCACAACCCTCCAGCGCCACTGCACGGACGCGACTGAGGTGAAACTGGCCTAAATGTCGGTGACATTGTTTAAAGGACTGCGAAACCTACTGTAGCAGTGGGGCGCGATTAGTAAACATCCACTTCCGTTGAACCTCGGAAAGCCAGCCATACGGAGATAAATAATGAAATTCATATGCGTGAAAAAGCTGTCAAAAAAGCTGTCACGATGTCATTTGTGGGTACCGGGTTACGGTAGGTGTCCATTCTGGTACGGTCACTTTTCAACTTCATCCAAAGTACTAACTTATATATACCAAACGATTGGAAATTTAATTTACAGAACCATTTTCAATTACCGCAACTACGATTTCCGGTCATCTGAGCGAGATTTTCCCCAAAACCCGCAAAAAATGGTGTTTTTCAGAGGTTTTTTGAGTTTTTCTCGAAAAAGTTCAATTACGGTAAACAGACCACCTGGTTATTCGAAAACTAGAAGTGAGTCAGCGTTGAACCCACCCTGTCCTATCAAAATCCTGCATAACGTGTTTTGAGATAATCGCTTTTGAAGGTTGCAGACTCGAACAATTTTGGTCAAAATTGCAGCATAAACGCGATTATAAACCCGGCAACACTTAATACGCATACATTTGCACATTTGGTAATGAAAGATCATTGAGATAAACTAGTTTAACTCAATTTTAGGTATATTATAAATTTTTTTAACTGCAAAAGTTCGTATTTTCTGAAGATTTTGTCAATTTTCGATACCAAATTGGACTCGCATCGAACTGAAACCCACATATTTGGATTCTGCGTAAAATTTCCAATGTGTTTCATGCCTTCAGATATAAGAAAAGTTGTATTTCAGGCCCGCATTAATTCGAAACCTCCTGTTTTCTAGATTTCTGCTTCGTGCTTTCTGCCTCTAAAAACCGAAAATAATTTCACCATTTGAGTTTTTTCAACATTTTGACCATTTTGGGTCAATTTGGAACAATCGTCACCTATTTTATCGTTTTCTACGTAAAATTTGCCATTGAAATACACCATTTCAAATACACCATTTTATTACCATTACTCAAATACACCATTTTATTCAATTTTTAGCGCAAAAAGTGGCCGAAAATTTTTTTGAACAATTTTTTTTCTTTGATCAGTCGATAAAAAGGAGGATCGATGAGCTCCAGAGGCAAAAGCAGGAATTTTTGCTGAATAGTCGCAAAGTTGCCAGGAATCCTGTGATGATATTCCGCGGATCCTTTGTCGTCAGTGGGCGGCAGATCATTTTCCACTGAATCATCGCCACAGATTGAGCCATGATCAAACTGTCACCGGCTTCCCTAAATTCAATTTCCCACTTTCTTTTATAGAAAACCTTCATTTTCAGTTATGAACAACAAGTGTGAGATACAATATAACAACAGCTATGTACAACAGCAGGAATAGAGACCAATTCAATGGTCATCTAGGAGATCCATGCCTCCAGGACCCATCTTCTCCTTCGGGATCATGAAGGGGCCGTCTCCATTTCCTCCGTGGATTCCCATCTGAGAGGGTACGAGGGGCGGGGCATTGTAGCCGTAGTTGCTGGGGGCGTAGGAATTCTGCTGAGGAGGCAACGAGGCCAGGAAGGCGTCGTAGGGGTGCTGCTGGGCGCCGAAGATGGGAAGGGGCGGATTCACAGCTGAAACAGAACAATTAGCCTAGAATGACCGCCTTTTGGCAACCAAAGGCCGCTTGAGCTGCTTTTTGGCAATCTTAGGTCGCTTGAGGCCGCTTGGACCGCTTTTTAGCAACAAAAGGCCGCTTGACCGTTTTGGTCCTCAAAGGCCGCTTGAACCACTTTCTGGTAACCAAAGGCCGCTTGAAGCGGTCTCCAGGCGGCCTTAGGCTGTCAAAAGGGCTTCAAACTCACCCATAGAAGCGTAGCCATTATAACCATAGCGCTCCTCATCCGCCTGACTGCCAAATCCGTAGTGCTGCATTCCGCCCTCCTTCTTCGGCGACACACTCGCTCCGTAGCGATTGTTGAAGTACTGGCCTGAAACAGTCCTTTAAATCTTTTTTTAAGTGGAATAAATCTATTTTTATTTATTAAAAATCAATAAAAACCCACGGGATTCCGGCCAATTGTTCATCTGCGACGGGGGATTGCCGAACAGGGGACGCCTCTTGGAGGGAGGTTCGGCGATCTGCGGACGAGCGAAGTGGCGGTTATTTCCAGACGAAGGGCGCCAGGAATCGAAGGGAGAGGCTGAAAATGGAGAATTTAGAGAGAGAGAGAGAGAGAGAGAGAGAGAGAGAGAGAGAGAGGGGAGCATACATGGGCTCGGTACCCTAACCCGGATCGTGGCGAGACCCCCACCTTAACAAAACTGACTTTTTTGGTGGTCAACGAGACCCCTTCTTATACAAAATTTTGCCTGGCGAGACCCCCACTCCTGTAAGTTGCGGGGTGCCGCCCATGTATGGGGGAGAGAGAGAGAGAGAGACTCACGGCCCATGTTGATTCCCCTGACTCCTCGGTTGCTCGGGTAGATGCGATCCTCATCGATATGCCTGTCGATGGCCTTCTGCAGTCCCATATCGACCCATTCGTAGACCTTATGGCCCTCCTTCACCAGAGGAGAGGCCTTGAACTCAGCAGCCAAATACGGGCGCTCCAGGATGATGAACTCGAGGTAGATGATCTTGACATCGGTGCGTTTCAGCTGAAAAAGATTGTTTTGAAAAGAAATGAGAGTTATATTGAAACCAAGCGGCCTTTGGTTGCCAAAAAGCGGCCTTTAGTTATCAAAAGGCGGCCTTTGACTGCCAAAAAGCGGCTTTTGGTTGCCAAAAAGCGGTCTCTGGTCTAGAAATAAGTCCTAATTAATAATAATAGAAATAAGTCCATCTAACCTTGTTTAGACTATGAAGGGCGGTCTCCCAGTCCTTGGTGACCACGACCACGTGAGGGTACTGGCCGCTGGTGGTGATTTGGTTAGGAACGGCGTCCTTGTCGTCGGAGAGGAGGAGATGGCGGTGGTGATCGGAATCCGAGGCCGGGTAGTAGATGACATTGCCGATGTTCACTCCCCAGTAGATCGTGCTCTTCACTGAAACAGATAGTCTTTGAATTCTTTGAGAAATCGTGGCGAGACCCATTTATTTCGGCTCTATCCTGGATTAGCGGTCCATAAAATTTAATTATAGCGGTCCTTAAAAATGATAGCGGTCCATAAAAAAGTTGAAAATTAAAAAAAAATATTTTTATTATATTTCGTTTTCATAAGTTTTTGGTTGGTTTAAAAAAATTGGCAATTTCACTTTCAAAAAAAATTAACAAAAAAATAATTTAAATTTTTTAAAATATTAAGTTTCATTTTTATTATATTAAATATTTGTAATATTTTTTTTAAATTTTCGAGATAGAGAGAAAGAGAGAAAATACAGGGTAAGAAAAAGAAAAAAAATTCACTGGGTGTCGAAAGTTTAAAAAAAATACATTACAAATATTTAATATAATAAAATGCAATTTTTAATTTATTTTTTAAAATTAATTTTTTTGTATTTTTTGTAAGAAAGTGAAAGTGTTGAAAATTTTAAAAAAATAACCAAGAACTTACAAAAATGAAATTTAATAAAAATTAAAAAAATTCTTTTTTTTTAATTTTCAAATTGTTTTTTTTGTAATAAAAAGCCGCTTTTTGGCAACCAAGGGTCTCTTGACCTGCTTTTTTAAATTATAATTAAAAGCAGCTTTTCGGCAACCAAAGGCCGCTTGCCCTGCTTTTTTATAATAAAAAGCCGCTTTTTGGCATTCAAAGGCCGCTTGCCCTGTATTTTTATAATTAAAAGCCGCTTTTTGGCAACCATAGGGAGCTTGACCTGCTTTTTTTTAATAATAAAAAGCCGCTTTTTTATAATTAAAAGCCGCTTTTTTTAATAATAAAAAGCCGCTTTCTGGCAACCATAGGCCGCTTGACCTGATTTTTGATGATTAAAAGCCGCTTATCAAACCAAAAAAAAACAATACCTTTGCGCTGAGTCAGCTGTCCGACCGTCGTCATCTTCATCAACTGCTCCAAACGGGCGAGGGATTGCAGGATGGCCTTCTCGGGCACAGCCGCTTCTCGCAGAATATCCAGCACCTGCTGATGGTTGACGGTAGCCACGAAGTTGAAGTCAGCCGTGTTCCTCTTGAAACTGAAACCATCCGTGACTTATGCAACTCCAAAAGACCATCGATTGCCTCATATTCAGTGGTCTCACTATATTCTAATCAGGTAACCTGATGAAACATACCACTTCTCCGCCTCGTCCTTCAGCTCCACCATGCGGATCTGCTGTTCCTTGCGGACGTTCTCCATCACGTGGCTGATGTCAGTGTCCGCCAAGCCGGACTGGGTCAGGATCTCACGCATCTTGGCTCCGTTGAGGTTGAGGTCGAAGTCGTCCCTCTCGGGGAATTCCATCGACATTTTGATTCTAAAGAAAGGTTTTTAAAGGTTTAATGAAGAGAGAGAGAGAGAAGCGATAAAACGAAGTGAAAGTGCTAAAAATATGTTTTTAGAGTGTCTGGTTCACAGAAAAGTTGGATAATTTCCAATTTTGCGCCTAGTCACCAAATATCAATCAATAACCACAAATATATTGAGAATATACAACATAAATACTAAATTGGGTCCAAAAATGCACTAAAAATCATTAAATTGGGCCCAAAACGCACTAAAAACACAAATTTACAAAGCCCAAAACGCGATTATTTCCAATTAACCAAATAATATTTATCAATCAATAAACTTAAAATATTTACAATTCAAAATAGAAATATTCAATTGGGCAAAAAAGATTGGTGCCGAATTTTGCACACCTGTCGCACGGCCTTTCCACCTTACTGATTTTCGGGAGTACGGTATCCCCCAAACCCGTCTTTTGAGGTTGCGCGGGAAGTTCAAAAAATGCAAGCCGTTGAGCCAGCCGGCTGTCTGTAATCGTACTGTAGCCCAAAATTCATGCTGTTAACGAAAGATTTTACTGTAACCTAAAATTCATGAAGTTGCCGAATTATACCTTTGTTTTCAATTTTTCTTATTTTTACACAATTTATATAGTTAAATTTATACAGTTAAATCAAGTAAAAGGCTTAAAAATTCAAGAAAACCCTTGAATTTGCTAGATTACACTGCTTTTCCATAAATTCTCAATGGAATAATCTTTGTTTGATTTTTATATACATCCGCTAAACGTATTCACTGAGTTTTAGACAATTTCTGTCATTATAAATAAAGAAAACAGCCGCCCGTAGGGGATGCGTTGCGGCTGCGTCGCGGTCCGCCGCATTTTCAACTAAAGGGACTTCCGCTGTGGAAAGGCCGTGGTCGCGGCACCATTTGGACGCTATGGGTCGTAAATCTACAAGGTCCATCCCTCACTGTATCTCGACGTTTGACGGAAAATGTCGCGTACGTAATGAACTTTACATTTTCAATGTGACGCATTTTATTTAATTTTAAAAAGTAGGTAAGCTGCCTTTGATTGCCAAAAAGCGGCTTTAATTCACAGAAGCAGGTCAAGCGGCCTTTTATTACCAAAAGCGGCTTTAATTCACAAAAAGCCGGTCTGAGGCGGTGCCCTGAAACTCCCTAATTTAATTTAATTCGATTTTTAAATAAATTTAATAATAATAATAAAGAAATAACATTGAAAATACGAAAAAGAAAAGTAAAAAAAGGGGAAATGAAAACTTTCCAAGAAGCGCTGCCGCACAATTCAAATGCGCCAGCTGCCTCGTTGTCTGCACCCTCCATGCGAGAGATTACTGCAGGGAACCCGTAAACAATCGGCATAACCGCAGAACGGGGCTATATAGGCGACTCCAAAACACCTATTTCCAAACAATGGTAGACATTGGCGGTCGGCTGACGAGCCTTGACTAATGGGGGGTGAGGTCGGAAATGATCTCATGAGGGTTCCCCTACTACCCCATGTTGAGTAATGGTGTGTGACGTCCCCTTTGCAATTTTTGATTTTAAAATTCATTTTGGAGCTGTTTTTCTTTTAATTCACCTGATTTATTTCTTTATTTCACCCCAAATTGATTGACGGAGCTGGAGAAAAAATGTGTTGCCGTGCTATAAATACTTTACATAGTTTTAATAATATTGAAAACACTGATGGCTTTTACTATAATTATAGAAGAGTATTAGATTCACAAAGAAAATAAACTTTTATTTCCAGATGAGGGAAAAAGGTTACTGTGTGATTTGGGGATCCCCATTAACAGAACGCCGTTTGAGTTGTGCATTTGCTGTGTCCATTAGGGCCCATATATATATATACACAACCCTAGAGGTCCAAAGGTGTGACTAATTATTCCCTTGACTAGTTAATATTCTCCCAACCTCATAAAAGAAGAACTAAAGGTTCCAAATACAATAGTTCATTAAACATAGGAAACAGACACATTAACAGGATATGAACATAAAACCAAAGACTCCCTTCGACCACAAGGTGGAGGGGAGCTAACCCAGCCTAACGGCGGTTAGCTCACCAGCCAGGGCGTTACCACAATCAGGGCAGAAGTGAGCGGATGCGAGCGGACTCACATCCGACCTACAGCGGTGGCAAAAGTTTACTTTACCACCGCTTACCCTGAAGGGCTTCGCCCTTGGCGGGAAGGCCGCCAACGGTGGAAAAATCCATTTTGGGTCAAATCCTGCATTCTCTTGGCTACTCTATCAAAAAATTCGAATGTTTGATCTAAACAAATTGGTTTTTAAAAGTTTGTTTAAAAACAATACCGTGGTTGTTCCTATTTACATAGGTAAAGTTTTGTAGTTGTAGTGAAAATCCAGAAGTGGCGTAATGAGAAGTTGAATTGGAAAATTTTCCTTCCTTTTCTGCAGTCGAACGGTCTTGTTTTATTTCTTTTTGAATAGATGAGGTTATTTATGAACCTAAATAGGGAGATTATCTGAGAAGTGAAAAAAGGAAATAAAAAGAGATAAGTCACAATTACGCTACTTGACTGAGTATCTCATAGGAGAACATGTAAAATGAAGACATTTATAGTAAAAATGGATTTTAAAAACTGGCTAAAATCTGAGGGAAATGATGAAAAAATGGACGAATGTGTGAAAATGGGTTATGTAGAAAAGCCCTAACTGTAAGAATAAAAAAGCAGATACATCTGCTTTCGCAGAATTCGAAGTTTTGTAATTAGGTCAATTGGCCTTAACTAATTGTGTCAGCTGACTTAGGCGAGTTGGAGACCAAATTTTTCAAAATTTGATAGGTAGAGTGGCAAATAGGTGTCTCTATTCTAACTATTCATCAAAACACTTGACGCAAAAAAAGTTTGGTCAAGCGGGGATCGAACTGGGGAGGTTTAGATTACCAGTCCGACCTCTTAGCCACTCGGCCATGGAATTTTACAAAAAATTTATATAGGGTAGTTCGAATCTTCCTCTACACAGTATCTTTTGCATGTTTAGAACTATTGTTTACAACAAAAAATAAAAGAAAAATATTAACTTTTGAATGAGTTAAATTTAAAATTCCATTTTCAGAAAACCTCGGGCCGGCCCGCGTTTCGGCCACCTTTGTTTCGAACTATCTACGTTCCTAACCTTTTCTTACTAGTCTTTCTCTCTCCCTCTCTTTCTCTCTCTCTCTCTATCTCTCTCTCTCTCTCTCTCTCTCTCTCTCTTTCTCTCTCTCTCTCTCTCTCTCTCTCTCTCTCTCTCTCTCCTGAACAGGCAGGCAGTCAGAACAGCATGGCCTTAGGCAGACAACGAAGACTGTAACATACTGTCTTAATGAATATTATATAATCAAATCCCGTCATAGCATATAGAATAAGTCAGACTTTTGAAAGTTTATTCAAGATCAATTGAAGAAGAACAAGGGAAGAACGCCGTGGCCTTGGTCCTGAAAAATCGTATTTTATACTCAATAATTTATATAACATTCTCTCTCTCTCTCTCTTTTTCTCTCTTTCTCTCTCTATCTCTGTCTCTCTCTCCCTCTTTCACCACAGTCGTAACAGTAAACATCTTATTCTCATGTATATACAAGTACAATGAATCGACATGAAAGAGTCTGAGTTATATTGATGAAGGCACAAAATTGCTCACATGGTGCCGTCGAAAGAAGGAGATAGGTGGATCTTGGCAATCAGCTTGAATCAGCCGGTGCGATGATATTTAAGGTGACGTTCGTGGTGGCGCCGACGAAATTCTTGGAGGAGTCGTG
>JAJQXH010000037.1:472500-512500 GCA_022343465.1 Oscheius sp. G VE-2021 | reverse complement strand
TTTTGCTGAGAATTTGAAAAGAAATGAGATCAATGAAAATTACAAAGAACATTAAAAGACGGCTTGTGAAAAAAGAGACATAGGGAGAAAGTTTCTCAAGGGTGGCACAGGGCTCCCAGAATCCGCGGCCGGGTCCGAGCCCGGGTTGAAGACCAAATTTTTCAAAAGTTAGAAAAAAAGTATTTGATTGGTATGGTGGCAAATAAGTGTTTCTAGTATAACTATTCATCAAAATTCTTGACGCAAAAAAGTTTGGTCAAGCGGGGATCGAACTGGGGTAGTTTTGGATTACCAGTCCGACCTCTTAGCTACTCGGCCATGGAAATTTACAAAAATTTATATAGGGTAGTTCGAATCTTCCTTTACACACCAACTATTGTTTGCACCAAAAATAAAAGAAAAATATTTAGTTTTGAATGAGTTAAATTAAAAATTCGATTTTCAGAAAACCTCTGGCCGGCCCGCGTTTCGGCCACCCTTGAAGAGAAATAGATGGAGAGAGAGAGAGAGAGAGAGAGAGATATATAGATAGAGAGAGAGTGTGAGAGAGTGAGAGAGTGAGAGAGTGAGAGAGAGAGAGAGAGAGAGAGAGAAAGACTGGAATTTTCTAACTCCTCATTCCATCAAATTCAAAACAAGAAATCAAACAATGCTTTATTCACCACTCCCAGTTATCGACTTCGGTTTCTAGGGCGACCTCTGCCCCTCCTTTCTTCTCGTTTTACCCAGATGGGGGTTATCGCAACATATATTAATACAATAATTGAGAAAACACGGCACAACAACAACATCCTTAGTAGAAGAACTTGAGGTCCTCACGGAGGATTTTCACGGAGACAAAGCAGATGGGAATGTGCAGATCGTCCATGCCCTCCCCGCTGAAGACTACAAAGTAGTAGACTTTTGAGTCAACCGAGACGCCAAACCTAAAAATGAGAAATGAAAAAAAACTTTTTTTTAAACAACTGTCCGTTGAAAAAAAAACTCACTGTGCCTTGAAGACTTCTCCATAGGGGGAGACTCCTCGTCCACGCCGTCCGAAGAGAAGACAGCCGAAACATAAAAGTTTCGGATCAACCGGGTTGTTAACCCAGCGGTCATTTTCAAAGTTTTTCTTCACATGAGGTTATTTATGAACCTAAATAATACGAATTAGTGATTAAAGGAAAATAAAGGCAGAATCAAGAAAATAGGAACAAAATATTAAATGAAAACGAATCAAACAAGTGAAATTTGAAAGACAGTTGATGAGATGACAGATGATGAATGACGAGTGGCGAAGGGCTGACAAAAGAAAGCAGATGAGCGCTTTTTCCACAAATTGGCACCATAAAACCTGTAAATTAACCAGCTTTTTGGTTAAGTGCTTTTTTCAATGAAAAAGGTCAATTAAATTTAAGGTATTGTAAAAAAGGTACAATGAGGTAGTGTTTCCTCAAAGAATAACAGGTTACTAGGGTTATTCTATAGGGGAAGTAGAAAATGAAATAACTAGGAATGAGATACGTCGTGGATTTGGGGCTGACGGTGGGACAGAGAAAGAGAGAGAGAGAGAGAGAGAGAGAGAGAGAGAGAGGAAGAGAGAGAGAGAGGGAGAGAGAGATACGGAAAAGAGAGGGGCCAAACAGAGACAGACAGGTATTAGAGACAGACAGATAACGGTCTTTGACAGGCTCTAGCGGTATCGTTCTCTTGTTCGCTTCTCTGTCACTCTCTGATTTTTCTATGTATCTCGGCCTCTCATCTTTACCTAACTAAGTAATCCTTTAAGATTACGTCGGATCCAAAGTAATCTTAAAGGAACCGTGAGGGACCTCTTTTTGATTTCAATTTACCTATCGTGCTCATTACTGTATGCGGCGGGCCTGCCCTTGCCGTGGCCGCTGATACCGTACGGGTGTGAAATGAACGGCGCTACCATGTCAGACAACCAAAGTTTTCTGCGTCTTTTCAAGCGGGAACATTGAAAATTCGAATTGTTCGACCAAAAACTGGATAAACCGATAGATTTGAAGACCGCGTAAACACCGTGCACGTAGTTCGTTAAAATGTCGGTTATCCACAGGTGCCTGTCGCCTGGATGGGCCTAAAAATGGCATTTCGGATGCAGATTTCTCCAAAACGATGCATTCAATCTCCAAATTTCTCTATTTTTCTTGATTAACTTTTCAAGCTCTTTATTATAATATAAAGTTTAAAAAGGTCCCTGTAAGGGTGCGGTAGTCATACTTCTCCCCGGGTCCCACTCAAGAAACATATTTCAAAAAAACTTTATTTTAAAAAAAGTACATGGGATGATCAGTCAGTTGGGCTTTCACGATCCCGCTATTCTCTTGCGAATAGTTGTCAACGATTGTGTCACTTGGATGGAGAGTGCAGTAGAGATACCACGGATATCAGTCCTCTATTTTGCCCATCCTTTCGACAGTTTCGAAATCGTAAAAAACGAAGAAGAACTGAAAAATAGTGGATTAGTGACATTAGCTTCCGCCGCCCAGACAGGCAGTGATGCCCCAATGGTCTAATGGTTAGCGCTGCAGACTCGTAAGCGAAAGGTCATGGGTTCAATCCCTTTTTTGAAAAACTCACCAATAATGAAATTTGGATCCCTGCGTGAAATCCATTTTGTTACAGCAATCAATACAAACGAAAGGATTTCCATTTTGTCTTCTATCCAAACAAAAGTTTATGGTAGCTTTGTACCAGCCTAACGGCAGCGATCATTTTGAAGATTGTTTTTTTTCATTCAGATGAGGTTATTTATGAACCTAAATGATGAAAATTAGTGATTAAGGGAAAACAAAGTTGAAATTAAGAAAATAAGAACAAAATATTAAATGAAAAGTAATAAAAGAAGTGAAATTGGGAATGCAGTTGATGTGTGTAAATGACGAATGGAACGGCTGACCAACGAAAGCAGATGTGCGCTTTTTCCACAAATCGGCTTTTTTTTAAACTTGACCCTTCACCTGAAAATTAGATTGCTTTTGGATTAATGGCTTTTTAAATAACAATGTCACTCAAATTAAAGCAATTTGAAACCATATAGGGAAAGTAAAGGATATGGGGAGAGAGTCGGAGAGTTAGACAATTCGTGGTTAGAGACGCAGAGAGTTAGACGACAGACGGTTAGAGACGCAGAGAGTTAGACGACAGACGGTTAGAGACGCAGAGAGTTAGACGACAGACGGTTAGAGACGCAGAGTTAGAGGACAGACGGTTAGAGACGCAGAGGGTTAGACGACAGATGGTTAGAGACGCAGAGTTAGACGACAGACGGTTAGAGACGCAGAGAGTCAAACGACAGACGGTTAGAGACCCAGAGGGTTAAACGACAGATGGTTAGAGACGCAAAGAGTTAGACGACAGACGGTTAGAGACGCAGAGAGTTAGACGACAGACGGTTAGAGACGCAGAGAGTCAGACGACAGACGGTTAGAGACGCAGAGGGTTAGACGACAGATGGTTAGAGACGCAGAGTTAGAGGACAGACGGTTAGAGACGCAGAGGGTTAGACGACAGATGGTTAGAGACGCAGAGAGTTAGACGACAGACGGTTAGAGACGCAGAGTTAGAGGACAGACGGTTAGAGACGCAGAGGGTTAGACGACAGATGGTTAGAGACGCAGAGTTAGACGACAGACGGTTAGAGACGCAGAGTTAGAGGACAGACGGTTAGAGACGCAGAGGGTTAGACGACAGATGGTTAGAGACGCAGAGAGTTAGACGACAGATGGTTAGAGACGCAGAGAGTCAGAAGACAGACGGTTAGAGACCCAGAGGGTTAGACGACAGATGGTTAGAGACGCAGAGAGTTAGACGACAGACGGTTAGAGACGCAGAGTTAGAGGACAGACGGTTAGAGACGCAGAGAGTCAGACGACAGACGGTTAGAGACCCAGAGGGTTAGACGACAGATGGTTAGAGACGCAGAGAGTTAGACGACAGACGGTTAGAGACGCAGAGTTAGACGACAGACGGTTAGAGACGCAGAGAGTTAGACGACAGATGGTTAGAGACGCAGAGAGTCAGACGACAGACGGTTAGAGACGCAGAGTTAGAGGACAGACGGTTAGAGACGCAGAGAGTTAGACGACAGACGGTTAGAGACGCAGAGTTAGAGGACAGACGGTTAGAGACGCAGAGAGTCAGACGACAGACGGTTAGAGACGCAGAGAGTCAGACGACAGACGGTTAGAGACGCAGAGAGTCAGACGACAGACGGTTAGAGACGCAGAGAGTCAGACGACAGACGGTTAGAGACGCAGAGAGTCAGACGACAGACGGTTAGAGACGCAGAGTTAGAGGACAGACGGTTAGAGACGCAGAGGGTTAGACGACAGATGGTTAGAGACGCAGAGTTAGACGACAGACGGTTAGAGACGCAGAGGGTTAGACGACAGATGGTTAGAGACGCAGAGTTAGACGACAGACGGTTAGAGACGCAGAGGGTTAGACGACAGATGGTTAGAGACGCAGAGAGTTAGACGACAGACGGTTAGAGACGCAGAGTTAGAGGACAGACGGTTAGAGACGCAGAGAGTCAGACGACAGACGGTTAGAGACCCAGAGGGTTAGACGACAGATGGTTAGAGACGCAAAGAGTTAGACGACAGACGGTTAGAGACGCAGAGAGTTAGACGACAGACGGTTAGAGACGCAGAGAGTCAGACGACAGACGGTTAGAGACGCAGAGGGTTAGACGACAGATGGTTAGAGACGCAGAGTTAGAGGACAGACGGTTAGAGACGCAGAGGGTTAGACGACAGATGGTTAGAGACGCAGAGAGTTAGACGACAGACGGTTAGAGACGCAGAGAGTCAGACGACAGACGGTTAGAGACCCAGAGGGTTAGACGACAGATGGTTAGAGACGCAGAGAGTTAGACGACAGACGGTTAGAGACGCAGAGAGTCAGACGACAGACGGATAGAGACCCAGAGGGTTAGACGACAGATGGTTAGAGACGCAGAGAGTTAGAGGACAGACGGTTAGAGACGCAGAGTTAGAGGACAGACGGTTAGAGACGCAGAGAGACAAGCAGAAAGAGAGAGAGAGAGAGAGATACTCTTCCACCACCATTATCATTTGTTTCTTGTTTTCATCCGTCTCGCGCATTCTCTCTCGGATTCTTATCGTCGGCAGAACAGGTTCCCGTCGTAGCATTTTATCGACCCCTTGCCCTTCACCGAATTGCTGGATGACTCAGTTTATTATATTTTTACTCTCTCTTTCTCTTTCTCTCTCTCCCTCTCCCTCTCTCCCTCTCTCTCCCTCTCTCTCCCTCTCTCTCTCTCTCTCTCTCTCTCTCTCTCTCTCTCTCTCTCTCTCTACCTCTCTCTTTTCAGGATGTCCTTCCGCGTCCGTTTCTCCCAAGACCGCCCAGATGTGGCCTACGTCCCTCCAAAACCAAAATCCACCATCTATGCCGATATTTTTGCCCTCCCTCTCCCTCCCCTCCACCAAGAAATGAATTTCAATATGGATATTCATACAGCAGCCAGTATTGGAGAAGCCAATGCTATCAAGGTACCGTTATCTAGAAACAGAGAGAGAGTGACAGAGAAAGAGTCAAAAACTACAGTATCCTTCCCCTCAGGACCTCCTCAGCCGCGGTTGCGCCGTAAACCAACCCAACAAAACCGGCTGGACGGCCCTCCTCTACGCCTCCTACCTCGGCCATGCTGACACCTGCACCCTCCTCATTGACAATGGAGCACAGGTACTTTCACAGCTACAGGGTTACTGTAACCCCCTATTTCCAGGTAGACGCCCCCAATCTGACAGGTCAAACAGCCCTCATGTTAGCCTCTGCTTGTGGCAATTTGCCAGTGGTTAAAGTTCTTTTGGCCAAAGGAGCCAATGGCCGGAAAATGGACAAAGGAGGAAGGCAGCCTCTTCATTACGCAGCCAGTTGTAGCCAAAACGAGGTGGGCCGCTTTGGGCACCCTCAGGCCGCTTTATCCAGATTGTGGACAATTTGCTCAATGTTGGGTGTGACCCGAATGCGGTGGATTCGGCTGGAATGACGCCGGTTTTGGAGGCTTGTCATGCTGGCCATGAGCTGACTCTGGATAGTTTATTGAAGAAGGTTTGTAAAGTTTACATTTTGTATTTTAAATAATGTGGTTTAGGGAGGAGATCCTTATGTTAAAAACAAACGAGGAGAGGATGGGGAGGCTTTGGCGGCGGATGCTCCGAAGGTTCTGCAGCAGATTAAAAATGCTAGGAGGAGGAGTCAGGGAGCAGCAATTGGAGGGGTTGTTGTGGGTGAGTTAGAGAGAGAGAGAGAGATAGAAAGCGGCCTTTGGTTGACAAAAGCGGCCTTTGTAAGCCAAAAGCTCCAAACGGTCCAAACGGCATTGTATGACCAAAAGTTGTCAAAGCGGCTTTTGGTTGTCATGGCAAAAAGCGGTATTTTATTATCAAAAGCGGCCTTTTGTTGTGAAAAAGCAGCCTTTTGTTGGCAAAAGCGGCCTGTGGATACCAAAAAGCGGCCTTTTGTTGTAAAAAAGCGGCCTTTGGTTGGCAAAAAGCGGCATTTTCTTGTTAAAATCGGTATGTGTCTCTAACTGATAAACTCTTATCAGTTAGAGACGCAGACAGCGAGAGAGATTGAGAGACAGAGTAAGAGAAACAATAAGTATGTGAGAGAGATAGAGTTAAAGAGAGAGACAGTTAGAGAGAGAGAGAGAGAGAGAGATAAACATACAGAGCAAGAGCCGCCTTTGATTGTCAAAAAGCGGCCTTTGATTTTCAAAAGCGGATTTGATTGTCAAAAGCGGCCGTTTGTTGAAAAAGCGGCTTCAAATTGGCAAAAAGCGGTATTTTATTATCAAAAGCGGCCTGTGGATACCAAAAAGCGGGCTTTCATTGTCAAAAGGCGGCCTTTCACTGTCAGAAAGCGGCCTTTGATTGTCAAAAGCGGCCTTTCATTGTCATAAAGCGGCCTTTGTTTGCCAAAAAGCGGCCTTTGATTGTTAAAAACCGGCTATTGGACTTCAAAAGCGGCCTTTGGTTGTCAAAAAGCGGCCTTTGGTTGCCAAAAGCGGCCGAGTGAGAAAACTCCCATTTTTCAGAACCATCTCGCTCTCGAGATCCTCAAACTCTCGTCGAGTTACTTGAAGCCATGCAATTGGAGCGCTACGTCCCTCGATTCGAATTGGAGCACATCGACCTTAAGCTCTTCTTCTCCCTCACCGATAAGGTCCCTCTCTCTCTCTCTTCTGCGTCTCTAACCGTCTGTCGTCTTACTCTCTGCGTCTCTAACCGTCTGTCGTCTAACTCTGCGTCTCTAACCGTCTGTCGTCTAACTCTGCGTCTCTAACCGTCTGTCGTCTGATTCTCTCTTCCTCTCTCTTTCTCTCTCTCTCTCTCTCTCTCTCTCTCTCTCTCTCTCTCTCTCTCTCTCTACTTCTTCCCTTCAGGACCTCGACGACATGGGTGTAGCCTACGGTCCCAAGAAGAGAATGCGAGCCGTAATCGATCGCTACCGTAACACCGGAGTCGTTCAAATCGACCTCCCTCTCCCTTCTGCAAACCCTCCTCCTTACTCCGAAATCATGCCTGAGGTGATTTTTTAAATGTTACTGTAACTACCGTATTCTTAGGGCCGCAATCAGTTGGGAATGACCCCATCTGGGGTGCCAACAGTCGCCCGGTCTATCCTGGAATCTACCCAGATGTTGGCAATCGAGGCGGTTGAAGCCCTAGGAACGGATGAGACTTCGGAGAGATTGAGGCCAATGCTTCTGTCGATCAATGATGGATTGCAGCAGGCTTTGACTATGATGCAGAGGAATTAATAATGGAGAATAAATAGATTGGGATTTCATTTGACTACTGTATGCGGCCGGACTACCCCTGCCGCGGCCGCCGATCTCATGTGAAACGTAAACACCGTGCAGGTAGTTCGTTAAATTTCCAGCTAAATAGAGGTGCCCGTCGCCTGGAATGGCCAAAAATGGCATTTCAGATGAAGATTTCTCCAAAACGACGAATTTAAACCCCAAATTGTTATACATTTTCTTGAATAACTTTTCAAGCTGTTTAATATAAGAAAATTTTTAAAAAAAGGAACCTGACGGCCCCTTTAAACTGGTCTTAAAAAATTCATTGATCTTATTTTTTGGTCCTATAAATTATCAACCACACGATCGAGGTTCGATCCCGGTCGGTGCATTTCTTTTACCCCCTACTTTTGGTGACATAAGGCCGCACTGGTTCCCTATGGGCGCTTCAGGCGGATCGTGATAACCAGTGCCGCTTTGGATCTCTTATGGCTGCCTAAGGCCGCTTCGAACCGCTTCTCCGGAGTGAGTGAGAGCGTAAGGGAGTGACATTGAACCATTTGTTTGACGCCACATGTGAACCCTTGTTTGAATGGAAAGGGCAGCCGCATAACTTATCCCATATTGATCGATGCACAGGGCCTTGGCTGAGAACCAAGTGGGGGCGTTGTTTATGCCGTCTGGCCGCCAGCAGTCCACCCGCCGACAGTCGCCATTTTCTCCCCACGAGCGGATATCTCAATCTTTCCATTCCGCATGATCTCCTATTTCCCTCTTTTTCTTTCTCTCTTTCTCTCTCCGTTTCTATGCCTATGTCTCTTTCTCTCACCCTTCTTCTGTAATTGTAATTTTAAGGAATATTTTCTTTCCTTTGTTTACTTTTAACATAATTTCAACTATTCAGGTTCATATATAACCTTATCTAAGAAGAAATTTACAAACATCTATTGAATGATTTTATTCATCCCCGGACTATTTCACTTACTGTAGGATGATTCTCGAATTCATCTCTGGACTATGTGGTCCTAGCCATGCTCTCTTCTCCCACACCGCAAAAGCCTCTTGTCCATCGGTAAAATTTATTGAAAACTTGATGAACCCATTTTTTAAGCTCAAATTGACTTTGAGTTCATCGGACGAGTATCCACGATCTTTATCAAGACGGAAAGTACGCTTGGACGATTTCCTCGCAGACTTCTGCTATGACGTCAAGGGCTGGCAGAAGATCAAACAAGAAGAGGAGGCTTCGCAAATTTGAGAAGCCGAATAGAGCCGGGTAATTTGAATATGATGAGGAAAGGAAGGAAACTTTCAGAATGGTTTTATAAAGGAGCTCTTTTCCAAGACGTCCTTCTCAACTCCAATTGGTCGAACTGAAACGGCTGGGAAGGAACTAACGGAACCTTTTGAAAAAAGCATCCTGAACATTTTTATATATAAACTTTTTTATATAAACCCGTTGGTAATCCTGTGTTTTCTTGCTTTCTGGGCTCTATTCGAAAATAGCGTCGTTTACCGGGATCAACGGTCCGCCCTGGGATCAGCGGTCCATGGGATCCACGGTCCCTGGGTTTAACGGTCCGTAAAAATTAGCAATATTTATCACAAGTTTTTTAAACTTCACCAATTTATTTTATAGGTTTTAAAGCGTTTCGGTAGTTTTTAAAATGTCTTACAATTTTTATAAAAAATTTTTTTAAAAATTCTTTTTAAATTAATTTATTGAAAAGTTTTTTTTTGCTTTTTACAATTTTTATAGGATTTTTCGATTTAAATTAAAAATATAAATTAAATAGTCATAACTTTTAATTGTATTTTTTAAAAAGCTCAGGCATAAAAGTAATTTTAGTTAACATTTAAATTTAAAAAATGCTGAAATATTTTATTAAAAAATTATTTTTCATATTATATTTTACGTTTTATATAATTCAATCCCCCAATAAATTGTAAGACATTTTTAAAAATAACTAAAATGCTTTAAAACATCTATAAAATGAATTGGAGAAATATTAACTCTATTCTGACCTCTATTCTTACGGACCTCTATTTTGGGTATCAGCGATCAAAGTTGCCGGAGGGGTCACAAATGTGCACCCCTGGGCCTACAGTAAAACCGGCACCGCTCCTTATGACATCTTATGTGTATTTTTAAGTTTCAAAGGTTCGTATTAGACAAGCAAAAGAATATGTCGCAGTTTGGATCCGAACCTGGGTCGTGAGATTTGCAAGCAAGAACTTTACCGCAATGCTAAAAGAGCGAGGCGGCGCCCACTGACCACGCCTATTATCAACTCCGCACTAGCTTGTGAGCGCGGCGGAATGAACAGACACCTATAATTTTTATAGATACCTATATTTTTTATAGACACCCATTGTTGACAAGTACCAAATAATGACCGGTATTTTTGTTAATTGTGGTTTGTAGTTTGGCCCGGAGAAAAACTTGAAAAAAAACGGTCGGGGAATCCAGGGCATTTCCGTTCATATCCCTTCGTTCTTTCTCGTTTTGCTTGTTTAAAATTGTTCAAATACTTATTTATCCCCTAATTAATTATCTAAAATCGAATTGTTGAGTCAAATATTAATTTAACAGCTAAAATCATCGATTTTGTCTGAATTTCCTGGCTATGCGATTAATTACCTGCGTTTTCGATTATTGTATTGCTTTTAATGTAATATTTTTGAATATCGATTGATTTCTAACTGAATAATCGTAAAAATCAGTTATTTCAATGGAAATATTCCAATTAAATGGGGCCAGCCGCTTGGCACCTAATTTTGCCAGCCGCTTTTTGGCAATCAAAGGCCGCTTGACCTGCTTTCTGAGAATTAAAAGCCGCTTTTGGGCAACCAAAGGCCGCTTGACCTACTTTTTAAATTAAATAAAAGCCGCTTTTTTGGCAAATTGTACTTTACGATTTGGCGCGCGCCCATATGGTGCCGCGATAGGTGTGCAAAATTCTGATCCAATCTTTTTTGCCCAATTTAATATTTCTATTTTAAATTGTAAATATTTTATGTTTATTGATTGATAAATATTATTTGGTTAATTGGAAATAATCACTTTTTGGGCTTAATTTAGTATTTTTAGTGCATTTTTGGGCCCAATTTAGTATATATGTTTTAAATTCTAAATATATTTTACCCGCACTTTCGATAAATTTTTTCAGGAAATCCAAAAAACTGAATTTTTCCACTTTTTTTTTCGATATTTTGGGCTCTAGTGAAAACTTTTCAGGTTAAACTTATTTTATCGTCAATTTCAAAGTTTATCAGTATAAAAAGAGTTATCGATTTATTTTTTTATTTCTGAATTTTGGTTAAGCTTGAAGAAAGTTACCGTAACCCAGGCTCACTTACCGTAACCCGGGATCGAAAATCGATATTGACCCAAAAGTTTCAGAATGTCTTATTTAGCCTATATAATTACTTTTGACGACTTTTGGGCCAAATCGAAGACTATGAAAAATCCTTGTCTCTTTAAAGTCTAACCGTTATGGCATTGGTGGTCATCTCGACGGTCACCTCCGTTGTGCCTTCTTTGATCTCCTGATTCTCTTTGATCTTGGAACCGAAAGTCAGGGCGTCTTTCCCTTGTCCTGCTTGTCCACGATCACCAGACGGACTCCCATGAGCTTCAGTTTCGCCGTGGCTTCCTTGACATCGGAGACTCCGTCGATTCGGCCACAGGGGTCATCCTTCTTGGGAGCTGTGAATGTGTACTGAACTTTCAATTTGGAGGAAAAGTGGAAGAAGAGACCTTCAGTTTGTAATTGGCAGCCGAGGCCAATCCGACGATGCAGAGGAGAAGAGCCAGGGAGAGCCGCATTTTTCGATCTGCTGGAAGACGACCGCCGGCCGAGAGGGAGGAACTGCGAATGACCTCTCAGGCAAGGAGAGGGCACACTTTTAGGCTGATTTTACGTTATGCTTATTAATGCGAATGCTAATTAGCACCTCCTGTAATTTTTTTTAACCTTATACCCCGCGCCCATCGAACTTGGCAATTGAAACGAGCATGGTTATGCTAATGCGCCCTGCGTCTCCCTAATAATTGTGCAGGTTGTTGAAATAAGGCCATTTTTGTAGGCAGCGGGCAGTCGGCGGGCAGCAAGTTACCTTTCTTTACCTTACCTTTCTTACCTTGCTTTCAATGTCAAGCGGCCTTTGGCTGCCAAAAGCGGTTTTTAATTATAAAAAGTGTCTATGGAAACAAATTTTAAACATTTTTTCCGTATAAAAAGCCTTGGAGGGACCTTTTTTGACATTAACTTATATTAAAGAGCTTCAAAAGTTGTTCAAGAAAATATATCAAAGTTTGTCTTTTCTTTTTATTCGTCGTTTTTGAGAAATTTGCATCTAAAATGCCAATTTTTGGCCATTCCAGGCGACAGGCACCTGTGGATAACCCGCATTTTAACGAACTACCTGGACTGTGTTTACGCGTCCGTCGAATTCATCAGTTTATCGATTTTTCGGTCGTCACTTTTGAATTTTCAATGTTCCCGCCTGAAAAGACGCTGAAAACTTTGGTCATTTGGCATGGTAGCGCTGCGCGATTAACACCCGTATGAGATCGGCGGCAGCGGGAAGGTAGCCCCACCACATTCAGTAATGAGAACCATTGAAAAACACAAGTGGAAAAGAGGTCCCTCTTTAAAGTGACAGGCATCTGCGTCTCTGACCATGGGATCTGCGTCTCTGCTTCTCTCTCTCTCTATGTTCTTCAAGATAGCCGATCAGTCCACATCTCATCTGAGAACCCAAAGACGTCTTCTCCGATCGAAACCGTCAAGTGTGGAGAAAATGTTTCTGATGTGATTTGCCCCTCCCCAAATACCAAACAAATTCGAATAAATACGTCCACGCAGGGCAAATAAAACAGCAAATACGTCTATGAACAACCGGGACGTGTGTGTATATGGTCAAAAAGGGCTCAAATCATCGGAGAAAGGGGAAAACCCGCAAATAAAATGTGTGGTGGGGAGGAATCAAGGGGGTTCTAGGCGCTCGAACGCGTCTTGTTGTAGGAGGTGGTGAGGATGCAGCCCACGTAGGCCTCCCGGTAGTCCCTCTCCTCTTTCCCCTCCTCCATTTCCTCCTCGTTCTCTCCCTGGCTCCTGCGGTTGACCAGGTCCTCGAGGTGGGAAAAGCCGCACTCCCGCGTGAATTGGGTGATCGTCTTCGCCACCAGCACGTCCTTCTGCGAGTAGGTGGTCTCGTTCATCCACAGACACGGCTTGTAACTGGAAAAGGAGGGGTTTAATTGGAATTTCAGCCAATTTTCATAATTTTTAGCTCAAAACGGGAAAAAATGAGGGGTTTTAAAGGGGAAGGAAATCGTAAAATGGATTTTTCAAAGTCTCTTAACAATTATTTTATTGAATAGATATCATTGCCACGATTCTGAATCATACCCCTTTTATATGATTTGGACTGCAAAAGGGGTGCGTTTACACGGCCGTTTTACGCGTTTGCCGCACGGAAACACGGCTAGAGTGGGCGAGAGAGTGTGGGAAATGAGGAGACGCAGAGTTGGCGGCAATTCAAATGACAATTTCCCCAAATTTCAAGCGCTCCTAAATCGATTCATTTTGATCCAAAATGGGTAAAAGAGGTATTTTTTCGGAATCCTGGGAATGAGATCTAGGTTTTTATCACAAAAACCAAAAAATTATTTTTACGCGGTCCTTTCCCTTTAATGGCATTTCCGCCATTTATTTGCATTTTTGGAAACAATGAAATGAAGAAACTAACCACTGGAGGAGCGTCGGCTTGACTTCGGTGAACTGGACCTCGGTGGAGAAGAAAGTCGTAAAGTCGGAGATGCGCGAGGCGGTGTACTTGTTGAGGACGCGGCTGGAAGAGGGAGGTTTTAGAGAGAGAGGTTAGAGAGAGAGACAGAGACGGAGTGAGAGAGAGAGGGAGAGAAAGAGAGAGGGGGAGAGAGATTTACCGGGTGAGGGCGGCGACGGCGTGGGAGCCCAGATCCAGGTGACAGCACATCTGAATTTGAATAGTTGACATCGAATTTACTCTGCGTCTCTGACCTATGCCTGTTTTCTCTGCGTCTCTAACCTATGCCTGTTTTCTCTGCGTCTCTAACCTAAGCCTGGTTTACTGCGTCTCTAACCTATGCTTGGTCTCTCTGCGTCTCTAACCTATGCCTGGTCTCTCTGCGTCTCTAACCTATGCCTGGTTTCTCTGCGTCTCCAACCTATGCCTGGTGTCTCTGCGTCTCTAACCACTGTCTCGCTTCTCTGCGTCTCTAACCTAATTCTGTTTTCTCTGCGTCTCTAGCCTATGCCCGGTTTCTCTGCGTCTCTAACATATGCCTGATTTCTCTGCGTCTCTAACCTATGCCTGGTTTCTCTGCGTCTCTAGCATATGCCTGGTTTCTCTGCGTCTCTAGCATATGCCTGGTTTTCTCTGCGTATCTAACCTATGTCTGGTTTCTCTGCGTCTCTAACCACCATAATCTCTCGCCGTCTGTCTCTCTTACCTCGATAACCGTCTGCAGTCCGAGATGCAGAGGAAGCAGGGACCAGATCATCTCCTCCGGTGCTCCGCTGGCCTTCAGCCAGACGTTCAGCTCACAAGGGCTGGTAACCAACGACTCGGAGACGAACTTCTGCACCAGGTCTCTGCAATATGTTAATTAGGGAGAGAGAGAGAGAGAGAGAGAGAGGAGAGAGAGTTAGATGATAGGCGGTTAGAGACGCAGAGTTAGACGAGAGACGGTTAGAGACACAGAGAGTTAGACAACAGATGGTTAGAGACGCAGAGAGTTAGACGACAGCCTGCTAGAGACGCAGAGAGTTAGACGACTGCATGCTAGAGACGCAGAGAGTTAGACGAAAGACGGTTAGAGACTCAGAGAGTTAGAAGGCAGTCGGTTAGAGACGCAGAGAGTTAGACGACGAACGGTTAGAGACGCAGAGAAAGACGAACCTGCGGAATTTCTCCAGCCCGATTTCGAGGAGCAGCTGGATGGGCGTCTTGGCCTCCAGACGGGGCAGATGGAGGTCACCGGCGAGGGAGTCGCGGATCAGACGGGCGATGGTGGACTTATTGTCCTGGTGCAACTGAAATAGGAGATTTAGAGAAGGATAGAGAGAGGGTTAGAATGAGAGAGAGAGAGAGAGAGAGAGAAAGAGACTTACCACCGTGTTGATGCGGACGGCGCGCAGGGCGTCGAAGACTAGTTTGAATCCGGCGACGAGGTGCTCCTGGGAGGTGCAGCGGCGGAGGACCTCCCACAGGTGCTCGGTGAAATCGACGAATCTGAAAGGGGTGGTTAGAGAAGCAGAGAAAGAGAGGTAGTTAGAGACGCAGAGTAAGTTGCTTTTTTCTGGTGGCCGCTTTCCGCTTTCTCTGGTGACCTCAGACCGCTTTCCGCCTTTTCTGGCGACCTCAGGCCGCTTTCCGCTATTTCTGGTGACCTCAGGCCGCTTTTTCTGGCGACCTCAGGCCGCTTGAAGCACAGAGGCAGGCAGGTCAGAGACGCAGAGAGAATCCCTCACCTCGCGGCGAATTCGTCGTTCTCCTTGACGGTGCAGGTGGCGATCAGCTCGGTGATCTTCGCAGCCACCGTCGCCTCCTCTGCCTTGTCCGTGGGCCACATCACCGGCACGTCGTTCGTCAAAGCCTGAGCCAGGCTCTGAATTCCGTTTCGATTAGCATACAGCAGTCAAATTACCAGGAGATGCTCGAGGGCCAGGGTCTCGGGGTAGAGGACGACCCGGTGGTCCTTCCAGCCGGGAGCGCAGCGGATGACCGTCTTCGCTGAGGAGGCGGGAGAGGCGAAGTAGGTCGTCGGCTGAAGTATAATTAGGTAGAGAGGAAGAGAGAGAGAGAGAGAGAGAGAGAGAGAGAGAGAGAGAGAGAGAGAGAGAGAGTTAGACGATCGACGGTTAGAGACGCAGAGTTAGACGACAGACGGTTAGACACAGTTAGACGACAGACGGTTAGAGACGCAGAGTTAGACGACAGACGGTTAGAGACGCAGAGTTAGACGACAGACGGTTAGAGACGCAGAGTTAGACGACAGGCGGTTAGAGACGCAGAGTTAGACGATAGATGGTTAGAGACGCAGAGTTAGACGCAGTTAGGCGACAGACGGTTAGACAGTTAGACGACAGACGGTTAGAGACGCAGAGTTAGACGACAGACGGTTAGAGACGCAGAGAGTTAGAAGACAGACGGTTAGAGACGCAGAGAAGAAAGTTACCGTGACGTGTGCCCTCCAGGAGAACCTCATTTGCATAGAGGCGGGCACAGCGGCCGTCCAGTTTCCGTTGTGCGGAGTGGAGAGGATCTAAAATCCCTCAATTAAGGCACCTATTCGAATACTGACGTTGTAAGCGGCGGTGGCTCTGCTGGAGGCGTCCAGCGTGGAGAAGCGGAGGGAGAGGCGTCTCAGATCCTCCTCGACCTTGCCACAGTAGGGCTCTGAAATTGGCTCATTTTTGAATTTTAAGAGGCTGGGAATGCCAGAAATTAGAATATTGCTAGAGACCTACCGAGGAATCTGGCGTGGCCCTGGGCGTCTGCGTTCTTCTCCCGGTGCGCAGTCAACATCGAGGTCTTCATGACGTCACGGCCGTCGACGAGGAAGACCAGGGGGAGGGCGGAGAGCGACTGGTCCAGCTGCACTCTGAAATATTTTATCAGAATATGGCAGAAAAACGATAAAATAGCCTAATTTTGCCACGAAAAAAGTTAAAGGACTGTAGAATACTGTAGAAAGTAGTAAAATAGATCTACCACATTAGAATATAGCAGAAGAACTTACGTGTGGCGGTACTTGACGGCCTGGCCGAAGGGCATCGGGTTGCAGGGGAAGACCAGGGCCTCGTCGCCGAAGAACGTTCTCTGGCCTTCTGAAACATTTGGCGTTTAAAATGCAAATTTGAGGTATTTTTAGAACCGTCTGACTATAACTCTGCGTCTCTAACCGTCTGTCATCTAACTCTGCGTCTCTAACCGTCTGTCATCTAACTCTGCGTCTCTAACCGTCTGCCGTCCAACTCTGGGTCTCTAACCATCCGTCGTCTAATCCTGCGTCTCTAACCGTCTGTCATATAACTCTCTCTGTGTCTCTAACCATCTGTCGTCTAATTCTGCGTCTCTAACCGTCTGTCATCTAACCCTGCGTCTCTAACCGTCTGCCGTCTAACCCTGCGTGTCTAACCGTCTGCCGTCTAACTCTGCGGCTCTAACCGTCTGTCGTCTAATTCTGCGTCTCTAACCGTATGTCATCTAACCCTGCATCTCTAACCGTCTGCCGTCTAACTCTGCGGCTCTAACCGTCTGTCGCCTAATTCTGCGTCTCTATCCGCCGTCGTCTAACTCTGCGTCTCTAACCGTTTGTCGTCTAACTCTGCGTCTCTAACAGTCTGTCGTCTAACTCTGCGTCTCTAACCGTTTGTCGTCTAACTCTGCCTCTCTAACCGTCTGCCGTCTAACTCTCTGCGTCTCTAACCATCTGCCGTCAAGTTCGTCTCTAACCGTCTGTAGTGCTAGGTACTCGCGTTTAAAATGACAACTTTGGGGTATTTTTGCGTCAGAAATGCAAATTTTCAGGTGTTTTTGAGTCATAAACGCAGATTTCGATGTTTTTGAATAGAGAAACGTACTGCTGGGGTCGATCTTCATGATGGAATCCACGTCGAGGAAGTCGAATTTGAGTGGGGAACCGCCGAAATCGTCGCGCTTTTCGATCGGCGGCGTGCCGGCGACGACTTCCATGCTCTGTTCGGCCTGGAATCATAGTTTCAGCACAATAATTTGGTAAAACGGCGATTTTAGATGCTTCAGGCGTGATTTTACACAACTTTTCACCCAAAATGATGATTTTTAAGCTTAAATTACTTTGGCTCGGGCGACGGAGGGCAGATCGAAGACGAGGACGTCTTCATCGAAGCTGGCGGCGTCCTTGATGGTGGGGAGGCGGCCCTTCGGCACAAGGCGCAGACGGGCGCCATTCTGAAGAAACACTTGATTAATCGATTTGAAGGTCTATTTTTGGTTACTGTAACCCTAAAACTGAGAGAATACGGTAGACTACAGTCAAAAGACTGTAAAATAATGTAGAATCGCTGAAATGCGACGAAACTCACCAAAATGCACTCCTTGTCGATCCGTTCCTCCTTCTCGAGGCTGTTCCACGCTTTGAGGTCCTGGAGGGTGACGGCTGTCATCTGAAATCGCAAAATGAAGGGTAAACAGAGAATTTTCTAGAATGATGATAAAAAAGGCAGAAAAATTGAGAAATACAGCTTAAAACCCCGCAAAACTTCAATAAATGGGTGAAGCTCAGTTCTAGCAATGATTTTAAATAATTAAAACTTGAAATTTAAACATGGAAACTTCGGAAAACACATTTTTAAAATAAAAAATTACATTGGAAAAGGTTAGTTTAAAGGACTTCTGCAAAAGGTCCCACAACGATTCTTCCAAAGTTCTAGAAGGTTTTGATAGTTTGAAGGACTGCGGTTAAAAGTCCCGCAACGAACAATAATATCGTGTTTCGGGACCCAACTGGATTCGTATCGGGTTGGATTCGGAAGAAGTGAACAGATGCTGTTTTTAGTTTGTTTTCGCATTAAATTTCCTGAATTTTCACTATTTTAAATTAAAATAAAACCAAAAAACTAAGAAAATTAACCAAACTATTCATATTTTCAGCTAATTTCAGTCCACAGCGACTGTAATAATGCTTAAAAGTGTATTTTGCTTGTTAAAACACAGCTCGCATGCCTTTTTCAGGAAGAAACGGTTTGAATCCGTCTATTATACACTTTTATTCTAAAATAGTCACAAATCCATGGATTTTGGGTCAAAAGAGCCCAAATTTCGGTGTTTTTTTAAAGCTATTTTTCGAATTTCGCAATGGAAACAAACACAGAAATGAGGGAAAAGGCTGAAAATAGTTTGAAAATTGAGGTTTCAGCTGAGGATTTCAAAATTTTCCTCTTCCCGGCAACATTCGTATCGGGGCGCGTTTTCCGCAGAAAATTCGAAATCCTCTTTTTTGAATGTCACTTTTCGGAGTTTTTGTTGATTTCTATTTATTTTTAATCAATTTTCACTATTTTATTGGTTACATAATTGAAAAATTAGCTGATTACTGTAATTGACGGATTTTTATATGAATTTAACTTGGATATAGTCAAAATCGGACTATCTTCAAGGTCTAAACTGTTTAAACCAGCTGGTTCATTTCTTTGCCGCATAATTCCACTATTTTTCACTTATTCTCGCTTATTTTGTGCCATTTTGTGGCAAAAATGCCATTTTCGACTGCACGTCGGCCGGCGGCTTCGATTTTCGAATTAGACGTGGCTAATTTAGCCTGGCTTTTATTGCATCTGTCCCCATTTTCTTGGATTTTCTTCAACGAGATTAGAATATTGGCTCGTTCAGATGGATTCCGAGGACGTGGAAACCCCCGTAGTGCAGGAAGAGGAGGAGGACGACGTGGAAATGGTCGACTACGACGAGGAGATCCAGAAAGTCAAGAAAAAGGTACTTTTTCTTTTAAATTAAGCTTTTTATTTGATTTTCTGGTTTAAAATACATTTTTTTTAAACAATTTATTATTAATAATACATTATAAATACATTGTTTAGCTGTCGAAGACGCCGGATAATGTGAAATTGACGGAGACGCTTATGGAGCTGCTGAAGAAGAACGGCGATTTCGAGGAGGTGGAGGAGTTGAGGGAGAAGACGGCGGAGAAGAAGCCTCTCTCCAACACGGCCTGGCTCTCCTGGATCAAGTGGGTGGTTTAAAATCGATTTTTGGTCTAAAATCGATTTTTTTTAAACGTAATTTATCGACTTTATACCCAAAAATGTTGGAAAATAAATTTTTTTGACTGAAAATGTCGACGAAACTTTTAAATTAACTACCCAAATTTGTATATAACACGATTTTTACGCCTAAAATATTCATTTTTACACCTGAAATATCGATTTTTAAACGTAAAATATCGAGTTTTAGACCAAAATGGTGGAAAATCAATTTTATAACCTAAAACATTGTTTTTTGTACTAAAAAACGGTGGAGAATTGATTTTCAGAAGTAAAATGTTGTTTTAAAAAAATCTTAAATGGTTTAAATATCGATTTGTAGACCTAAAACTTCGATATTTATACCCAAAAATGGTGGAAAATCGATTATTTAGCCTAAAATATTGATATAGAGACCAAAAGTGGTTTTTAAAAAAAATCTAATTTTTGACCTGAAATTTTGATTTTTAGACTTAAAATATCGGATTTAGACCCAGAAATCGTGGAAAATCGATTGTTAGGAATAAAATATCGATTTTTGGGCTTGAAAATGATTGTTAAACATTAAAACAAACTAAAATCTACCGTTTTCAATCTCGAAAACCTCCGAATTTCAGGGATAAAGTGGACAATGGAGCGGAGAAGGAGGAGGTGGAGAGGCTCTTCGAACGGGCCCTTTTCGACCAGAATTCCCTGGCCATCTGGCTGGAGTACGTCCAGTGGAGCATGGGATTCGGGGACTTTGCCTACACCAGAGAGGTCTGTTTTGGAAGGTTTTTTGGATTTTCAGGCGGCCTGAGGGTGGATGGAGCGGCTCGGGAAGCTCGGAGAGTCGAAGCGGCATCGGTTGCCAAAAAAGCGGAAGAAGGCGGCCTCAGATTTCCAAAAAAGCGGAAGAAAGCGGCCTTAGGTTGCCAAAAAAAGCGGAAGAAGGCGGCCTTAGGTTGCCAAAAAAAACGGAAGAAGGCGGCCTTAGGTTGCCAAAAAAATTGAAGAAAGCGGCCTTAGGTTGCCAAAAAAGCGGAAGTAGGCGGCCTCAGGTTGCCAAAAGTGGTCCATTCTGCTAGTGATTGTCATAAAGCTGTCAAATCGGCATATGGTCGCCGAAAAAGCGGTCCAAGCGGCCTTAGGTTGTCAAGAAGCGGTCCAAGCGGCCTGAGGCTGGCAAAGGCGGCCTGGGATTGCGGAAAATTCGCCTGTTTGTAATAAAAGTTTGAAAAATCAATCCACTGCCCATTTCCGGTACTTTTAGCGGCCTATGCCTACCTCCAGCGGCTCGGGCGGCCTCTATTTCCTACTTTTACCCGCCTATATTCAAATTTTTCTTACTTTTCCATCCTATATTCTAATTTTCAGAAAATGGAATCCGCCCTCACCAGTCTTGGTCTCCGAGTGGACGTCGGCGCCCTGATCTGGCACGCCTGCATCGACTTTGAGAAACTCCTGGCTGAAAGTAAGTTTTCTTTTTTTAAATTTTTCTTTTTTTTAAATCGATTTTTAATAAATTTAAAGGTTAAAAAATGAAATTTACATTTTTAAAACTCCATTTTCTATCCCTTTTTCAATGTAATTTCTATCGATTTTAAAGGTTTTCATAATTAAAATACTAAATTTAAATTTTTCAAAAATAAGCTTTCAGGCGACGGCGACGAGAAACAACAGGAACGCGTCGTTTCCCTCTTCACTCGCGCCCTCCGCGTCCCCGCCACCGATCTCCACGGCATCTGGAAGGAGTATTTGGAATTCTGCGGTTTGTTTTTTTTAACCTTTTTTGTTTAATTTATCAGGTCAAATTTGCTTATAGCACCTAAAAATTTACAAATAATTTAAAAATTAATCGCCGTTGAAAGAGCTATTTTGGATGAAATTATAAGAAAAAAAAGTGTATTTTTGGGTGCTGTATGCAAATGTGATGTTTGTCATGAATAAGACTGATTTAACAGTGATGTGCATTAAAACTGTTTTAAATGTTTTGAACTGTTTTATTAAGTTTATAATTGCATTTTAATGTTAATCGTAAAATTCCATAATTTCGCTGTTTCAGACGACAAACCTACCGAAGAAATGGAGAAGATCTACAAAACGACGGCCGCCACGCTGAAGGAACTTCTGATCTACGAGAAGAAATACGCCGAGAACCCGGATGATTTCTACACGGAGTACCTCAACTACGAATTGGGTGCGTGGAGGCGGCCTGCGGATGGCAGGAGCGGTCAGAGCGGTTCAGAATTGTCTAAAAGTGGTCCAAGCGGCCTTTGGTTGCCAAAATGCGGTCTTTGGTTCTCAAAAAGCGGCCTTTGATTGCCAAAAAGCGACATTTGGTTGTCAAAAAGCGGCCTTTGGTTACCAAAAGTGGCCTTTGATTGTCAAAAAGCGGCTTTTATTTGCAAAAAAGCGGCCTGTGGCTGTCAAAAAGCGGCCTTTGGTTGCCAAAAAGCGGCTTTTCTTACTTGCTATCTTCAGAATCCGATGAGCCCGGTCGAATCCAGGCCTTCTACGAGAGAGCGGTGGAGAAGTACGCCGGCCAGGAGGACGTCTGGTACGACTACGGCAAGTGGTGTGACACCCGGCTGAAACTGCCCTCGGTTGGTCTCTCTCTGCGTCTCTAACCGTCTGTTCTCTAACTCTCTGCGTCTCTAACCGTCTGTCGTCTAACTCTATGCGTCTAACCGTCTGTCCGCTCTCTCTCTCTCTCTCTCTCTCTCTTTAACTCCCTCTCTATTTCAGATCTCCTGCCGCATCTACGAACGGGCGGTCCGCCACTGCTCCTACAGCTGTGGCCTGTGGCAGTCGCTTCTCTCCGCCCTGGAGAGGTCCCACGCGGAATCCGAGAAGATCGACAAATTCTGGCTGATGGCCAAGGAAACCATCCAGTGAGTGTGATCACATTCACACAAAAACACACACACACACACACACACACACATGAAATCACTTTCAGAACGGCGGACGAGGGAAGGGCGCTCTACCGCACCTACATCTACCTGTTGAGGAGGAGGGCGGCGGCCGCTGGAGGCGGAGACTACGCCGAAGTGGAGAAGACCTTTGCCGAAGGACGAAAGGTAGAGGAGGGGTGAAGCGGCCTGAGGTTGCCAGAAAAAGCGGAAAGCGGGCTGAGGTTGCCGGAAAAAGCGGAAAGCGGCCTGAAGTTGCCGGAAAAAGCGGAAAGCGGCCTGAGGTTGACAGAAAAAGCGGAAAGCGGCCTGAGGTTGCCAGAAAAAGCGGAAAGCGGCCTGAGGTTGCCAGAAAAAGCGGAAAGCGGCCTGAGGTCGCCAGAAAAGCGGAGAGCGGCCTGAGGTTGACGGAAAAAGCGACAGGTTGCCGGAAAAGCAGAAAGCGGCCTTAGGTTATAAGAAAAAGCGGAAGCGGCATGAGGTCACCTGAAAGGAGAATTACCTATTCAAGGGATAATTGTTTTTGGACACCGCCACATATTGCATCACAAAAATCAAATTTTTTAAACATTCCCATTGAGGCAATTCATCTGATTTCTGGATCTAGAAGAATCGAAAAATAGCCCTTTTTCTGGCAGGACTTTGAGAATTGTTTTTGCTTCAAATCGCTTCTAAAAAGAGTTTTTGACTGAAATTAGGTGTTCTCTGTCGAAATTCCGCCGATGAGTCACCGATAACACCTGAAACCACAAGGCGGGACATTCTCATTGCAAAACACCTCTTGAGAGGCATTCTTTCTCGCTTGTTTGTCTCATTTTCCGTATTATTCTCACCAGAAACGATTTTTAAATTCGATTTAATATATTTCACATTTTCAAAAACCACTTTACATTTTTAAGCAATTGTAACGCCTTATAGCCATATAAAAAGAAATTAATCAAACTCTGGTTCTTTCGTCGGTTTTTTTCCTGAATTTTTGAGTGGACTGCTGTATTTTCAACACCACTCGGCATCGGTCCACGACAAAGGTTTAATCTCGGTCGGAGCACTTCTTTTCGACCGAAATGGAACACAAACTATCGAAATTTGAGCGATGAGTCACCGCGAAAACCTGAAACCCCGCGGGAATATGTCATTCTCATTTCAAAACACCTTTTTGAGAGGCCTCCTTTCCCGCTTTTTCTCTCGTTTTTCGTTTCCTATGAGAAATTATTGTTTATGAACATTTAAATTATGTAATATTTTTTGACAACTTGTTTTATCACAATTTTAGTTAAAAAAAAAGATATAAACTCACTGATGAGGTTATAATTTTGTAAACCAAACGACCCGAGATCAATCCCACTCGGTTTGCTCTACAGCTGGTTGTTAAGAAATGCAAGGTTTAAAAAAAATAGAAATATGAAATTAATTGCGCGCAGCGCGTAGCGCTGCGCGGTGGTTTGATTCCTCTCCGCTGCCTGAAATGGCGATGTCTCCCGTAGCGTGTATACAAGGTTCTTACGGGCGAACGGCTAACGCTACGGCCACCATCTTTGGCCACACTGTTCGAACTATCTGCCGCTAGCTGGGCGCCGGTTTTCAGCCAATTTGGTTGAGAAATAAGCGAGAGCGGCTGAAAAAAACCGATTAGGTACTAGCAGCGGCGCGCTCCCATGGTGTAATGGTGTGCACTTAAGTCTACAAATCTCGCGACCAGGGTTCGAATCCCGCCATGGGCAAACTTTTTTGCATGTTAAGAAATGGTGTTTCCACATTATTTCAAGTGCTACATTTTACTTTTCAATCCCTTAACTTTTTAGTTTTTCTCAATTTTCCAACTGAACTGCTTTTGAAGAGCATATAATTGGATAATTCTTCTAGAAAGCAAAGAAAATATATTCTGCAAAACGAAAACACATAGAAAATTAAGAGTCTGTCTCTGTAAAACTCGAGCAGGCGCCATAAGGACGCGGTCTTAGGGAAAAACTCGATGTCTTAGAATTGGCTGAAACTTTCTGTATAAGGTCCCCATGGTACTCTGAACTTATCCTGAAACTTTTGGGCCGATGTCATTTTTGGGTACCGGGTTACGGTAGGTGCCCATTCGGGTACGGTCATTTTTCAACTTCATCCAAAGTACTAACTTATATATACCAAACGATTGGAAATTCAATTTACAGAACCATTTTCAATTACCGCAACTACGATTTCCGGTCTTTTGAGATAATCGCACTTGAAGATGACAGACTCGCACAATTTCGGTCAAAATTGCAGCATAAACTCGATTATAACCCCGACAACATTTAATACGCATACATTTGCACATTTGTTAATAAAATATCATTGTAATAAACTAGTTTAACTTAATTTTAGGTAAATTATAAATTTTTTAACTGCAAAAATTCGTATTTTTTGAAGATTTTGTCAATTTTCGATACCAAATTGGACTCGCATCGAACTGAAACCCACATAATTGGATTCTGCGTAAAATTTTCAATATTTTCCATGCTTTCAGATATAATGAAAATCGTATTTCAGGCGCGCAATAATTCAATACCTCCAATTTTCTAGAATTTGTGTCTCGGCAAGGCGCCGACCAAAGGACGCGGCTGTTAGGGTCACCCCCGCGTAAAAGGGGCGTGGCCTCGTAACCAGCCGCGTCCTTTGGTCGGCGCCTTGCCGAGACACAAATTCTCAACGCAGAATTACTTCTAGTTTTTGAATAACCAGGTGGTCTGTTTACCGTAATTGAACTTTTTCGAGAAAAACTCAAAAAACCTCGAAAAAACACCATTTTTTGCTGTTTTTGGTGAAACTCTCGCTCAGATGACCATAAACCGTAGTTGCGGTAATTGACAATGTTTCTGGAAATTGAATTTCCAATCGTTTGGTATATATAAGTTAGTACTTTGGATGAAGTTGAAAAATGACCGTACCCGAATGGGCACCTACCGTAACCCGGTACCCAAAAATGACATCGGCCCAAAAGTTTCAGGATAAGTTCAGAGTACCATGGGGACCTTATACAGAAAGTTTCAGCCAATTCTAAGACATCGAGTTTTTCCCTAAGACCGGGGTCAGCTCGAGTTTTACTGAGACAGACTCTTAATTAGCAACCGTCAAGTTTAATTAAATGAAATGTTTTGTGAATTGGTTTTATTATTCAAAGAATAATTATAAAAAGAGAACAATTCATGCGTGAAAAAGCGATCCGCAAATAGAGTGGGTGGTTTGGTTCCTCATTGTATAAAAAGTAAACAATAGAAAAGTTAGAACGCTATAAAAAGAGAACAATAGAAATCTACCTAGAAGAAAGTTTTCGAAACACCAAAACCACCTCTGGCGTATAATTATTCAAAGCTCATTGGCCTGTAGCAAACATTCAATGGTAGTCAATTTGTGATTGAGCTAAAAAATTTGAGTTCCCAGAGGTGATTTTGGTGTTTCGAAAACTTTCTTCTAGGTAGATTTCTATTGTTCTCTTTTTATAGCGTTCTGACTTTTCTATTGTTTACTTTTTATACAATGAGGAACCAAACCACCCACTCTATTTGCGGATCGCTTTTTCACGCATGATGGAAAATAAAATTTTTTTGTGTTAAATTCAAAATTTTCAACTACCGACCCTACTTTCGACTTAATTATCCCCTTAAAAGTCTCTTATTTCCAGGTGCTCGAGGAATATTTCCAACTCGAGTGGGACCCGTCGGCCGAGTACCGCAGGAACTACGCCTATTTCCTCTTCTCCCTCAGCAAGGATGTCGCCAAGGTACCTTTTTTCATTATTTCTTTGTGGTACTGTCGTTTTTTTTCAGGCTCGCACCGTGTGGCAGGACATTCTGGCTTCCGGAGGGGGTCGTCTGGCTGAGAGATGGCTGGAAGCGGTGCGCCTCGAGCGCCATTTCGGAGACGTCGCCCACGCGAGGAAAATGCTCTTCAGGGTGAGATCTTGGTGTTTTCAGGTTGAAAATCGATTTTTCCCGGTGATTTTATGTGGAAAAACGATTTTTCTCGTTGATTTTGCGTGGGAAATCGATTTTTCTCGTTGATTTTAGCCTAAAAACGGCGATTTTAACCCCAAAACCGAGATTTGAGCGTGAAAACCTTGATTTTTTTAAGCCCAAAAGCCCTATTTTTAATGTGAAAATCGATTTCTTAGCTCTAAAACTGTATTTTCCATTTTAAATCTTATAAAATTAGCATTTTAGGCGCTGAACTCTGTCTCCGACCACCCGGGCATCGTTTTCGAGTACTTTATTCAATTCGAGAGGGAGGAGGGCACGCTGGAGGAACTGGACAATGCCCTGGCCAAGGTAATTTGAATATTGCACTTGAAATGTTTGATAATTTTAATTTTTGCCTTTTTAACTTTTAAAACTGGAAAAATTGTAATTTAAAGGTTTAAATTTGCATATTGCACTTAAATTTTTTTGATAAAATGTAAAATTACGTATCCATTTTTAGGTGAACGCGCAGTTGACCCATCGCAGTCAGAGGCCGCAGAAGCAGGAAAAGAAGGAGGAGAAAAAGCCGGCGAAGGAGGCCGCGGCGGGGAGGAAACGCCACGGCGAGCAGAAGGAGAACGAGGGACCGCCGAGGAAGGCACATCAGCCAGAGAAACGAGAGAAGAAGGTAAGAGACGCAGAGGAGACTCTCTCTTGTCAAAAAGCGGCCTATGGTTGCCAAAAGCGGCTTTTAATTGCCAAAAATCAGGTTAAACGGCCTTTGTATGTCAAAAAGCGGCTTTTAATGCAAAAAAGCAGTTCAAGCGGCCTAAGGTTACGGAAAAGATCAATCAAAAGCCGCTTTTTGGCACAGAAGAAAACGAGAGACGACGAATGTAAGGGACGCAGAGGAGGTTTTATTTCTCTCTCTCTCTCTCCCTCTCTCTCATTTACCCTTAAATTCCAGATAGATAATTATGTTTCTTAAGCGGCCTATGGCTGCCAAAAAGCGGCTTTTAATTCTCAAAAAGCGCTACCCACAGCGCGTTTCTGCGTGCACTAATTAGGATTCTGCACGCTTCTGCGTGACCAAAAAAAAGCTGCCAAAACGGAAAAAGCGGCCTAAGGTTGCCAAAAAAGTGGAAAGAAGCGGCCTTGTGTTACCCAAAAAGGCGGCCTTATGTTATCAAAAAAGGCGGAAAAAGCGGCCTCAGGTTATAAAAAAAGGGGAAAAAGCGGCATCAGGTTGCCAAAAAAGCGGGAAAAGCTGGCTTAGACTACGTAAAAAGTGTTTTTGGTAACCTAAGAGTCTTAGCCTAAGACTCTTAGGTTACCAAAAAAGCGGAAAAAGCGGCATTACGTTGCCATAAAAGGGGCCTTAGGTTACCAAAAAGCGGAAATGCGGCCTCAGGTTGCCTAAAAAGCGGCCTCAGGTTACCAAAAAAGCGACCTTATGTTACCAAAAAAATCGGAAAAACAAAGCGGAAAAGCCTAACAAAGCGGAAAAGCGGCCTCAGGTTACCAAAAAATTTCTCTCTCTTTCTCTCTCTCTCTCTCTCTCTCTCTCTCTCTCTTTCTCTAATCCAACCCTTTCCAGGACCTTCCGAAGCCTCCCTCTCCGGTCATCAAGGACAAGGATGGCTTCACCATGCCCTCCATCCCCATCTCCATCATCAAGAAGAAGCCGGAAGAGGCCTCTGCCGGCACTTCCGCTCCCGCCTCAGCCTCTTCTGCTGATCCCGACAAGAAATGGACCGTTTTCGTCTCGAATCTCGATTTCAAGGTCACCGAGGACAGGATCAAGGAGGTGATTAGGGTTGCAATATGCAAAAATCATCAAAATCCTCTAAATTAATTGATTAAAATCGTTTTTCAAAAAGAAAAATCGATAATTCGACTACTTTCAGTATTGTAAAATTCATATCATCATGAAATCTTGTCCAATATGCAAAAATCATCACATTTCTCCAATTTTTCCATGTTAATTAATTAAAATCGGCATATTGAAGAAGAAAATCGATAATTTGATCTACTTTAGGTCCTGGACGGAGTGGTGGAGGTGCGTCTGGTCTACCGTGGCGCCAGCAAGCTGCACAAGGGCTTTGCCTTCGTGGAGCTGGATTCTGAGAAGGCCTACCGACAGGCATTGACCAAGGACAGGGTGCCAATCGATGGAAGACCCATGCTGGTCTGTTTCTCTCTCTCTCTCTCTATCTGCGTCTAACCGTCTGTCGTTTAACTCTCTGCGTCTCTAACCGTCTGTCGTTTAACTCTCTGCGTCTCTAACCTTCTGTCGTCTAACCCTCTGCGTCTCTAACCGTCTGTCGTCTAACCCTCTGCGTCTCTAACCGTCTGTCGTCTAACCCTCTGCGTCTCTAACCGCCTGCCGTCTAATTCTCTGCGACTCTAACCGTCTGTCGGCTAACTCTCCGTCTCTAACCATCTGCAGTCCATTTCTCTCTCTCTCTCTCTCTCTCTCCCTCTCTCTCTCTCTCTCTCTCTCTCTTCTCTCTCTAACCCTTCCCATTTCCAGATCTCCGTCAATGACCCCGAGAAGCGCACCGGCTTCAAGTACGCCGCCGGCATGGAAAAGATGAAGGTCTTCGTCCGTAACGTCCATTTCGACTGCACCGCCGAGCAGTTGAAGGTGCGTTTTCTTCATTTTTCAATTAAAATATGCAGAAAATCAATAAATTATTGTAAAAAGAAAACAATAAAATTTCCACAAAAATCAATAAAATTTACAAAAAAAATTCAATAAAATCAAGTTTTAGGAGCTCTTCTCCCAGTTCGGAGAGGTCCGCGACGTGAGGCTCGTCACTCACAAGTCGGGCAAGGCGAAGGGCTGTGCCTTCGTGGAGTTCTCGAAGGAGGAGGAGGCTCAGAAGGCCTGCCAGGCGACGGACCTTGTTTTGCTGGGTTGGTGTTTGTTTTTTGATAGAGAGGGAGGGAGAGATACTACGCTGTTCGACTCGATCCACTTATTAGAAAATAGCACCCTAAAACTAGATTTTATTGTTGTCTTTAATTTAATTAATTTAATTTAATTAAGTTCAATAGTCTCATCAAATATTAGAGATTTTTTCTGATTTTAATGTGGTCACACGATCCGGTCCAAGTTTAAAATAGTATGTAGCATTTACATATTGCAACCCCAAAAAAGCGCCGATTTAAAACCGTACTTGTGAAATCAATGGGAGATAATGAGGCTGGAAATGGGGTAGAGACGCAGAGTTACAGATATTGAGACATAGTTAGAGACATAGAGAGTTAGAAAATCAGGCCCAGTTAGACAGTTAGAGACGCAGAGTCAGTTAAGGAATGAGATTGTGATGCTGGAATAGTATGTAGTCAGAGACGCAGTGTGACGAAATCTGGTTAGAGAAGCAGAGAACGCAAACGAAAAGAGTCAGGGGACGTTAGAGACGCAGATAGTGAGAAAGACAGAGACTACCAGATACTGAAAGGAGAGACGCCGAGGATTAGATAGACAGTGCGATAGAGAGTTAGAGACACAGAGAGTTAGACGACAGACGGTTAGAGACGCAGAGAGTCAGACGACAGACGGTTAGAGACGCAGAGAGTCAGACGACAGATGGTTAGAGACGCAGAGAGTTAGACAAGACGGTTAGAGACGCAGAGAGTTAGACGGCAGACGGTTAGACGACAGATGGTTAGAGACCCAGAGAAGTAGATGACAGACGGTTAGAGACGCAGAGAGTTAGACGACAGATGGTTAGACACACCGAAATAGACAATCAGGGCAATTTAGGCAGGTAGAGACTCAAAGAGTTAGACATATGGGTTAGAGACGCAGATAGGTTGGGAGATGCAGAGAAATAGAGACCTTCAGAGAGTTAGAGATAGAGAGAGAGAGAGACTTCTCCCCAATATTCTAATTCCAGACCGCACCCTCATCGTGGCCATCTCCAACCCTCCTGCCCGTGACTCCTCCGGTGCCTCTCTCCCTTCGGCTCCCTTCGCACCTCTACCCGAAGGCTCCCGTCGCTCCCACCTGCAGATCCTCCCTCGCTCATTAGCATCCAGGGCCGCCCCTGTGGCCTCTGCTTCCAAGGCCTCTGCTAATGGGAATCCTGCACCGAAGACCAACGACCAATTCCGTCAATTCCTCACCGGTGGCGGTAAAAAGTGATCCTCCCCCGGTTGATTTTGTGATTTTCCACAAGGAAAGTGATTTTTCTCCAGTTTTCACCCGTTGAATCGATAAAAAGTACCGTTTGGTTCGTTTTTCTTTCTTGTTGCATGTCGATTGGAGAATCCAAATGTGCCTTTTTCTTGTGGAAATTGACTTCAAAGCCTTTCTCGACGGAGAATATGGTTGCTGTATGCAAATGACGTGAAAGAATGGGGTTGCTGTATGAAAATATGCGTGCTGTATGCAAATTTACCTCCATTTTAGCATATCATGAACGGGCAGGGCGTCAAGTGCAATGATGAGGAGCATCTCCTGGCGCCTTTCGAGTACATCCGGGCCATGCCTGGGAAACAGGTAGGCGCTGTATTCTAATTAGCTAGGTGAGGCCGCCAGAATAAGAAGAAAGCGGCCTGAAGTTGCCAAAAAAAACGGCCTTAGATCACCAAAAAGCGGCCTGAGGTCTCCGAAAAAGCGGCCTGAGGTTGCCATAAAAAGCGGAAAGCGGCCTGAAAAAGTCGCCAAAAAAAGCGGAAAGCGGCCTAAGGTCGCCAGAAAAAGCGGAAGGTGAGGTTGCCAGAAAACGGCCTCAGGTCACAAAAAAGCGGTGTTAGGTCACCGAAAAAGCTGCCTTAGGTCACAGAAAAGCGGCCTGAGGTTGTTAGAAAAAGCGGAAAGCGGCCTGAGGTCACCAAAAGGCGGCCTGAGGTCACAAAAAAGCGGCCTGAGGTTACCTGAAAAAAAGCAGAAAGCGGCCTGAGGTCGTCAGAAAACGCGGCCTTAGGTCATCAGAAAAAAGTAGAAGCGGCCTCAGGTTGCCAGAAAAAGCGGAAAGCGGCCTTACGTTGCCAGAAAAACAGATAGTGGCATGATTTGACTACTGGATGGATAACATCATTCAATTCTAATTTCTTTTTTTCAGATTCGTAGCAAGCTGTCGACTGCCTTCAACGTCTGGCTGGGAGTGGATTCCTCTAAAACTAGCGTAATTATGGGTAATTTTTCCCTCTATTTTCCACGGCAATATTCTAATTTCAGAGATCGTTGAGATGTTGCACAACGCCTCTCTCTTGATTGATGACATTGAGGACAATTCTGTCTTAAGGAGGGGCCAACCGGTGACTCACAGCATCTACGGCACCCCCAGGACCATCAACAGTGCCAATTACGTCTACTTCATTGCGCTGGAGAAGTGCACCGCCATGGGGAATCCCGAGGCTATTAAGGTCTTCTGTGGTTAGAGAAAGGCGATAGATAATGGAAATGGAAGAGATTTAGAGCAGATGTTGGAGCTCCATCGGGGACAGGGAAAGGAGCTGTTCTGGAGGGATACGGTAGTCTGTCCAGAGGAGAGCGAATATGAGACCATGGTCATTCAGAGTGAGTAGAGAGAGAGTAAGGCGATGACGGCTAGAGAAGCAGAGAGTTAGACGACAGACGGTTAGAGACGCAGAGTTAGACGACAGACGGTTAGAGACGCAGAGTGACGCCGGTTCTGCACACTACTGGTTAGAGACGCAGACACCCAAAACCTTGGGGACAGGGACATACCGTGAGAGACGCAGAGGGTCAGAGACATATGTCTGATTAGAGACGCAGAGCGCAATCACGGGGAGAGACAAAGTTGGGTAGAGAAGCAGAGTGACATAGAGGATGCAGACAGTTAGAGAAACTGAGGTTAGACACGCAGATTTGCATGGCTATGCAGAGAACAAGTCAGGGACGCAGAGACATAAGCCTTCATTAGACATCCAGATACGTAGAGATTGGTTAGAGACGCAGGCAACAGCGGCCTATGGCTACCAGAAGCGGCATGTACGGGGGGAAAGTAACGGTGGTAATGGTTAGGGACGCAGAGTGAGACAGGCCTGCGGTTAGGGACAGTGTAACAGTGGTTAGAGAAACAGGTTAGAGACGCAGATACAAAACAGGTTAGAGATGCAAAAGCGGCCTATGGATACCAGAAGCGGTCAAAATGCCACAGAATTGAAGACTAGGAATCCCAAAAACTATAAAACCACTCCCAACAGCCGACATGACGCCGTTTATTTCCTTTATTCTCCTCAATCGTGGTCTACTTGATGTCGACCTGTTCGTACCGTTGTCGTCCTTCTTCCCAGTGTCCTTTTTGTCCTTCTTTCCACAGTTCTGCGAGGCCACCACCAACAGCCACAGCGATAGCACGCACTTCAGCAGAAGGAGCATCTTCTTCTGGTTGAGGGGAGACGACCGGCCACGGGGGGAGGGGCAGGGGAAGTGAGGCCATGGGGGGAAGGGGAGTCACGTAGACACGTGAAGAGGTTATTCCAAAAGACTTTATTATGCTAATTGGGCGCTTTGGCCGCTTTCTGGCAACCAAAGGCCGCTTCAACCGCGTTTTTGGAACCATATGCCGCTTGGACGGCTTGCTGGCATCCAAAATTACTCAAATTAATGTGATAAAATTAATAAAAATGGGATTTAATTTTATAAAAAGAGGATTTCAATTATTAAAATTAGGATTTAATTTTTTTTAAATAGGAATTAAATTATTAAAATAAGATTTAAATGATTTAAAAAGGACTTTGAATTATAAAAATTGGGATTAACATTATTAAAAAAGGAATTTAAATTTTTTATAAAGATTTAATTTATTAAATGAAAACAGTATTTAAGTTATTTGAAAAATATTTAAATTATAAAAATAGTTTTAAAGTAATAAAAACAGGGATTAAATTATTAAAAAGAGGGTGTAAATTGTAAAACATAGTATTTAAATTATTTAAAAATAGCATTTAAATTTTAAAAAAATAGGATTTAAATTAATAACAAAAGGATTTAAATTATTAAAAAAATAGGATTTATTTTATGAAAATGGTATTAAAATTATTTATAAAGGAATTCAAATTATAAAAAGAGTATTTAATTGATTCAAAATAGGATGTAAAATATTAAAATTAGGATTCAAATGTTTAAAAATAGAATTTAAATTAATAAAAATTGTATTTAAATTAATTTTTAAACAAATTTTGGTAGAAAAGTGGGAAAAATGAAGGTTTATGACATTTTCTTCATTGGACCGCGTTTTGGCAACCCAAGGCCGTTTAGTCATGTTTTCAGCATTCAAAGGCCACTTGAACCGCTGTCGGAAAGCGGTCCAAGCGGCCTTTTGTAGCCAGAAAGCGGCCAAAGCGCCTAATTAGCATAACTAAGTAAGGCTTCTGGAATAATCCCTTCACGTGTCTCCGTGACTCACGTTCCTCCCCCAGCCCCCCATGGCCTCACTTCCCCTGCCCCTCCCCCCGTGGCCGGTCGTCTCCCCTCAACCAGAAGAAGATGCTCCTTCTGCTGAACTGCGTGCTATCGCTGTGGCTGTTGGTGGTGGCCTCGCAGAACTGTGGAAAGAAGGACAAAAAGGACACTGGGAAGAAGGACGACAACGGATACGAACAGGTCGGCATCAAGTAGACCCAGAAATCGGGGAATAAAGGAAATAAACGGCGTCATGTCGGTTTTACTGTTTTGGTCATTGTCTCCTATTTGAATTCTATTGCAGTATATTATGTATGTCACTGGTTCTGTTGTGCCCCCTGCTGGTAACCTTAGGCCGCCCGGATCGCTTGCCGGCAGTCAAAGGGCGCTAGAAAGACCATAACTGACCTGTTTTTTACCAAAGAAAAGCCGCTTTTTGGTAACCAAACGCCGAGCTTCTATCTAGCAGTCAAAGGCCGTTTGACCTGCTTTTTGGCGCTTTTTTCAGAATCTGGGTAGCTTGTCCTGCTTTTTGGTGACCGTAGGCCTTTTGAACTGCGTTTAACATCCAAAATCCGCCTTTGGTAGCCGTAGTGCTGAGATACTGTAGACAACAGACAGTTAGAAACACTGAGACATCAGTTAGAGACACTTTTGGTCAGACACGCAGAGTAATGTGTGGTATCAATAATTAGTTTGCTGGTTAGAGACGCAGAGGAAAGTTGAAGTTAGAGATATACGCATGGTTATAGACGCCGATATCATTAAAACTGGTAGTAGGCAGCATGCTAGAGACGCAGAGGTAGTGTTAAGGTTAGAGGCAGACGGTTGGTTAGAGACGCAGAGTGACTAGACAGTTGTAGAGTAGAGACTGGCTACCGGGTTAGATACGGAGAGTTGTGACAGTTAGAGGTAGAGATTACTTGTTAGAGACGCCGGGTTAGGTTACAAAAACTACATAGGGTTAGAGACGCAAAGAAACACGATTTTTCTGTCTGCTTCTCTGTCTCTCCCTATCTTACAGTATGCTAATTTTCAGAAACGGGCGGTCTCTTCTTCCTCGCCGTTCGCCTGATGCAGTTGTTCAGTGAGAAACAGTCGCTGGATTTTGAGAAACTCCTCAACCTCCTCGCCCTCTTCTTCCAGATCAGGTCTCTCTCTCTCCCCTCTCTCTCCCCTCTCTCTCTCTCTCTAACAATCTCTCTCTTTCAGGGACGACTACCTCAATCTGACGTCCGTCGACATGGCCCAGCAGAAGTCGTTCGCCGAAGATCTGACCGAGGGAAAGTTCTCCTTCCCCATCATCCACGCCATCGGACAGTCCGGAGGGAGGGATGACCCCGTGCTGAGTAAGAGAGAGAGAGAGAGAGAGGTTAGAGACGCAGAGTTAAAGACAGACGGTTAGAGACGCAGAGAGTTAGACGACAGACGGTTAGAGACGCAGAGTTAAAGACAGACAGGGGTTAGAGATAGAAAGAGAGGTGTCCCCTCAAAATTCTAATTTCAGACATCCTCCGTCAGCGTCCCTCCTCCGTTGAGGTCAAGGCCTACTGTATCGAAGTCATTCGCCAGCGAGGATCCTTAAAGTAGCTTCCCAAATTAAAAAGGAAATGAATTCTCTCTTTTTCAGATACACGCAAGAACGCCTTCGCACGATCAGCGCCGAAATTAAGACGGAGATGTCGAGGCTGGGGGGAAATGAGAAGCTAGAAGAAGTGCTGACTCTGCTGGAGAGGGGCCTCTACGAGTGACTCATCCACTCTCTCTCTCTCACTCTCTCTCTCTCTCTCTCTTTCTCTCTCTCTATTTCTCTCTCTCTCTCTCTGTTTCTCAGGAGAGAGTGACTCATCCGAGAGAGAGACACTTTCACTTGGCTTGCTTAATAATAAATTTTATTTAATTTGTTGTTGTGTCATCACAAATAATTGTGTCTGGGGTTGTTTGTGTTTTTGGAGAAGAAAGGGGAGGGGCGGGGTTCGGCGAACTGCTTGTTTCCTTCTTGTTGCGAGGTGCTTTCGGGGAGAGGCTTGTTTTATTTGCCTCTCGATTTCAGAGGAGGAATTGGGGCAACTCTCTCTCTCTCTCTCTCTCTCTCTCTCTCTCTCTCTCTCTCTCTCTCTCTCTCTCTCTCTCTCTCTCTCTCTCTATTTCCTTCTTTCTGGGTCACATATTTCAAACGCAAATTTGACAATAATAGTAACGCGCTTTTTAAATGAGTTCATTACAAAAACTATGCATATATGCATGAAGAAACAGAAAAACACAGTTGGCCTTTTACCGTAATGGAAAAATTTTCCGTGAAATACAAAAAACCGCCAAAAAGTTCTGTTTTTTGAGGTTTTTCGCCAAAAACTGGGGTTTCGGTAGAGAAATAAAATTTGTGCTAATTCATATTCTTTCTTAGAATTAAATTTGCAATCGTTTTGTATATATGACTTTGTGTTTTGGACATGTTTGAAAAATTACCGTATCCAAATTTCACCTACCGTAACCCGGCGCCCAAAACCGAACTCGGCCCAAAAGTTTCAGAATAACATATATAGGGAGGTCACACACCACTTTTCAGCCGATTCTAAATTTTGGACTTTGTTTCTATGTCACTGGTCTTAAGGCGCCTGCTCGATTCTTACAGATAAAAAAGTCAAGCAAAATTAAATGCTCATACCGGAATCGAACCCTCGTTGTTCGAGTGATAGTTAAACTGGGGAATCTGGTTGTAAGGGTACACCACGGGTCGGCCCGACGAAAACTTCCAAGCCGCCTGGCCCGCAATAAGACACTGCATTTAATGAAAATAATTCAACTTTTGCTGAAAATTTGAAAGTTGGATAGTCTCGCCAAATAGAATCAAACTTTTGCGTACTTTATTTTCGAGTTATCCATTCTTTTCAATTACGGTAAGCGAACACCGATAAATAAAGAGGATATTTTATTTTTCGTATTTTGGTTTAAAAAAATGTAGCTCAACGAAAATAAGAAATTTAGTGAAAAGGACGATATAGCGGTCCTTTACTTTTATTTTGGACAGTTTTAATTTATTTTTAGGGACCGTTAATCCAAAATAAAGAGTAATTAAGAAAAACAGTTTCAAAAATTGGAGTGACAGCGAATCGCTTCCAAAATGTTCTTCTCCTCCTTGTCCTCCTCCCTGAAATCGTCAGTCCACAATCCAAAGTACTATTCTTTATTTCTTTGTAGCTGACTGCACCTCTTTCTCATCCCCAATTTGTCCGTAATTTTCAAGTTTTTTATCACCAAAACGACCTTTTTTATCATCAAAACTACCTGGTGACATGACAAATCGCGTTACGTTTTTAGTGGTTGAAAATCGGTGGTCAAGTTAAAAGCAGGCGTTTAAATAAAAATTCCAATTTCCAAAGAAGTTCCAATTTTGCAATGAACCGCGCAGGCGTTTTAGCTCAGAAAAGCCTCCGTTTCTCCACATATTCATTTGATGTCTCATTTTCTTCGTCACCGTTGCCGAATTCCTTTGTTTCCTAGCATCTTGCGGGTGTTGTTTCGAATGATTAACACACGCCTTCTGCGTAATTGGCCAAAACGCCCGACGCTAGGCATGCATAATGCAAAGAGCGCATTTTCTCTCGCATTTCCTTCCACTCCATCATTTCTTTTCTTTTTTTGTTATTTTGTTTATTTTTGTATCCATTTTTCTTATTAAAGTCCCCATGTCGACCTTTAAAGTCATGTTATTACTACGAAATGCCTTGTGCTACATTCTGTCACCGCACTCGCTTTCCCACGCCCGGGGGAGAGCTAATTTGGGGTTTTAGTAGGTTACTAATTGAAGGAGAGAGAGAGAGAGAGAGAGAGAGAGAGAGAGAGAAATAAAGAAAGAAAGAAAGAAAGAAAGAAAGAAAGAAAGAGGGAGAGAGAGAAAGTGATAGCGTGAATCCCTCTCTCCCTTTCTAATCCAAAGAACACCTTCCCCTCTGAAAGTCAACATTTCCCTTCGGTCGCGTGCCGAGGTGAACCAGCAACAATCGCAGCTAATTAAGCGCAACGGCGTCTTGCTCCGCTATCTATTCGATTAGGTGCGCCCATATTTCTCTAAGTCGTCCGCCCTCAGGGTCCGTTCCCAGGACTTACTCAAGAGGGCATAGGCTCTTTCCCTTGAAGGGGAAGCACCGCGTAAAAATAATTTTTCTGATTTTGCGATAAAAGCCTAGATCTCATTCCGAGGATTCCGAAAAATACCTCTTTTACCCATTTTGGATGAAAAGTAACCGATTTAGGAGCGCTTGAAATTTTGGGGAAATTGCAGTTTGAATTGCCGCCAACTCTGCGTCTCCCCATTTCCCACACTCTCTCGCCTACTCTAGCCGTGTTTCCGTGCGGCAAACGCGTAAAACGGCCGTGTAAACGCGCCCCTTTTGCAGTCCAAATCATATAAATGGGGTATGTTTCAGAATCGTTGAAACGATATCTATTCGATGAAATAATTATTAAGATACTTTGAAAAATCAATTTTACGAGGTCCTTCCCCTTTAAGTATGGGGAAGCTACTTTACCTTACCTTACCTTACCTTAGAGAGCAAAGAGACCCCAAAGTCCACCGAAACCTCCCAATCTCTGATCCTTTTCCTCCCTCTCCCAAACCTTGTTTATAAACCTCCCTGGACCCAATTAATGGACTTTTTGCACTTAGTGTGATCGGATTGCACAATTACACGCCTCAGCAGATGTCGGAGGACTAGCGCCGATCTCTCGCGTCTCTAATTGACAGCAACGTTCTACGTTATGAATTAAAGTCCTTCTTCGATTTCAGAACGAAAAACACCCTATTTTCATTTGAGAAAAGGACTTTTACTTCAGCTCCGCCCCTTTTCTGCGCCCTTTAAAGGGCGTGACCCCCCCTTGTTTGGAGTGTTTGAAGTTTTATTAAGACCCTAAGTTCCAAAATACAGACTCAAAAAAGAATCATAAACTACAGTCCTTTAAGAATCCATTGATCGACACACCCTTTTTTAAATTGAACTTTATTCTTTCCCAGACAGACCCAGACATGAAAGTGAGAAACTTGATTTTGTTGTTCTTTTTTTGTGGGAGAGGAAAGGTCAGACATCAGAGATTAATCAGAAAGGGTGTCTACTAACTTTTTTATATAAGCACTTTCTGAATAAGATTTCTCTCTCTCTCTCTCTCTCTCTCTCTCTCTCTTTCTTCCTCTCACTCTCTCTCTCTCTCTCCTTTCTCTTTCTCCTTCTTTCTCTGTCTCTTTTAATCTCTCTCTCCCTATCTCTCTCTCTCTTTCTCTGTCTCTCTTTGTCTTTCTCTCTCTCTTTCTCTCTCTCTTTCTCTCTCTCCTCTCTCTCTCTCTCACTCTCTCTCCCTCTCTATCTTCTCTCTCCCTATCTCTCTCTCTCTTTCTCTGTCTCTCTTTGTCTTTCTCTCTCTCTTTCTCTCTCTCCTCTCTCTCTCACTCTCTCTCCCTCTCTATCTTCTCTCTCTCTCTCTCTCTCTCTCTCTCTCTCTCTCTCTTTTCCTCTGTCTGTTTCCCAATCGCATTTGCAACCACAAAAGTGTGCTGGACATGATCTTTCAGAAAATAATGCAAATTAATACCACTCTTTAAATACCTTAGATAACCTAGATCTTTATTGCATTAATAATGTTTCAAAAGCGGCAATATCTTCTTTATTCAAAGTTGGTCGATAAACTTCATATTCTATAATCCTTCGATAAACTTATCAATAAAATTCGGTAAAAAGTTGTGCCACAAATTGTCCCAAAGCGGCCTATGGTTGACAAAAACGGTTTAAGCGGCCTTGGGTTGTCAAACATAAGGTATCATTTAAATGATGATAAAACATGTATTTTCATTATTACAAAACTTTACAAGAATTTAAAAAGAGACCAAATAAATCTGCCCAGGGGTGGATCCGAACTCTCGATGTTTTTCTGATAGTGTTGCTAAAAACCCTTGGTCCGTCCCTTATTTCAGCCACCCTAGGCTTGAAGTTCGGATCCAGTACATAACGTAACCGTTGAATAAAGCGTTAAACAGAAAAAAAACAGAAAAAACAGGCTTGAAGGCTGGGTGGTCCGGTCAGACAGACTTCCCTGCTCTTCACCCAAATCTAATGCAGCTTCTAATCTAATCTACTGTAAGCGCTGTGTTCAAAACGGTTAATGATCGAAATGTACTTTCAAACTTGATTTAATCGCTCGCCCAGACCAATCACGTCACTTTG
>JAJQXH010000037.1:462500-467500 GCA_022343465.1 Oscheius sp. G VE-2021 | reverse complement strand
AAAAATTCCATTTTTCAAAATAAATTTCATTGGAATGAACCGATCTCAACTCCCATTTTGCCATGATTGTGCAGTTTCTTTAACTTGCCAAGATTTCGGGATGGTTCATCCATGCTATCAAGGTTCAATTCCTCCCACAGTACTAAAATTTTTGATAATTTTAAAATAGAAAAGTAAATGTTTTTTGTAAAACTTGAAAAATTGAACCACGGTAAAAATTATTTTTGAACATATTTTAATTAGTTTTCTTCAGTTACCGGTTCAGTAAAACAAGCCTAAAATTAATCTCTCGGATTTCCAATTTGAACTCTTTCCCTGCAATCTTGCTAATTTGCACTTTCCCCCTAATCCCGTCACTTTGATCCCCTGTTGTCCTCCGATACGTAACCTAATCTGTCATTAAATGCAATTTCAAATCTCCAAGACGACGGTAGCACGTGGAATAATGGCCTCTCTTTCCTTGCGGAGGCCTCTCTCTCTTTGCAGGGAGTGTCTCTCCCTCATTACTTATCTTCGGAGTGCATGTTCCCATTGGCCTAACACCCCCCGCCCTTCCCACGGAGCATAGGGGAGTAGCAGCAGCGATAATGAGCGGTAAACGCCCGATTGGCCCCATTTCGAGACCTGCACTTCGCACAAGCACGCCCTTTCATCAGGGGGGGGGGGGGAGGGGAACTTACGTCACAGAGATCTTCTCTCTCTCTCTCTCTCTCTCTCTCTCTCTCTCTCTCTTCTAACTCTGCGTCTCTAACCGTCTGACGTCTAACTCTCTGCGTCTCTAACCGTCTGATGTCTAACTCTCTGCGTCTCTAACCGTCTGATGTCTAACTCTCTGCGTCTCTAACCGTCTGTCGTCTAACTCTCTGCGTCTCTAACCGTCTGTCCTCTAACACTGCGTCTCTAACCATCTGACGTCTAACTCTCTGCGTCTCTAACCATCTGACGTCTATTTCTCTGTTTTCTCTCTCTCTCACTCTCCCACTACATCAAAAGTAGCAGAAACGCTGGTCGGCCCGAAGTTTTTTCCCCCTAAAAATCAAATTTTTTAATTTAAATTTTTAAAACTTAATATTTTCTGTTATTTTTATAGTAAACATTAATTCTAAACATGCAAAAGATACTATGCAAAAGAAGATTCGAACTACCCTATATAAATTTTTGTAGTTTTATATGGCCGAGTGGCTAAGAGGTCGGACTGCTAATCCAAAACTACCCCAGTTCGATCCCCGCTCGACAAAACTATTTTGTTTTAAGTGTTTTTATGAATAGTTATACTAGAGACACTTATTTGCCACTACGCATACTAAATACTTTTTTCCTAGCTTTTGAAATTTAAAAAAAAATTTCCTTATAAAAAAATTTTAAAATTTCCTTAAAATTTCCAGAAATTACGGAAACTAATTATATGATTTCAATATCTATATAGTCTGCATAATTGAAATTATCGATTTCCTCAATTACCGCAGCGCGCGGCTGTTTACCATCGCGCCGCGTCAATTCAGCGCTGCGCCGGGGTGGCCGAGTGGTCAAAGGCGTGCGACTCCCGATCGCATGGAGCCGATTTAGGCAACCTACGCGGGTTCGAATCCCGCCCCTGGCAAACTTTTTGCTTTTTGTCTTCTGATAGCGAAAGAATGTTTCAAAATGTTTGTAAGTCAATTGCAAATGAAAACTCCCATAAATTACCACCCAAACGACCAAGGTTCGATCCCGGTCGGTGCACTTCTTTTTTGTCTAACTTTAATTGACTAATATTACAACTAGAAACGTATTTAAGGTATTTAAACAGTTTAAAATTAATTTCACCAATTTTTAGTTTTTTTGTGTAACACAGACTGCCGAGCTCAAAAAATCCCTAAAAACAACAACAAAAAAAATCAATTTTTCGATAATCCTGCCCTAGGTCCACTTATAGCTAGGATTACCAATGACAATCTGCGCACAACCTTCCCGTGTCTATAAATTTCCTCTTAAAACCATAATTTGAATGCTGCGCGGTTGCTTTTTCAGCGAGCTGCGCCGCGGAGATCCACAATTTTCGCTAGGTTCATCTTGAACCGGACGATTATCCACAGTTTCTAATTTTTCTACCACGATCTTTATTAAATTGGGAAGGACTCGTAAAATTGATTTTTAAAAGTCTCTTTACAATTGTTTCATCGAATAGATACCGTTGCCACGATTCGGAAACATACCCCTTTTATATGAATTCGACTGCAAAAGGGGCGCGTTTACACGGCCGTTTTACGCGTTTGCCGCACGGAAACACGGCTAGAGTGGGCGAGAGAGTGTGGGAAATGGGGAGACGCAGAGTTGGCGGCAATTCGAATGGCAATTTCCAGAAAATTCAAGAGCTCCTAAATCGATTCATTTTGATCCAAAATGGGTATAAGAGGTATTTTTCGGAATCCTGGGAATGAGATCTAGGCTTCTATCGCAAAATCAGAAAAATTATTTCTACGCGGTCCTTCCCCTTTAACACAGTAAAAGACCGCAAATCAAATACACCAATGAACCAAGATCAAACGTAACTCTGATGTGCCAGCTCTGCTTCCTCATCAGAGTCGTGTTTGATCGCATTCCTAGGCTTTAATGAAGCTATTCAAGTGATTTCCTCAATTCCTAGTTTTCTGATTTTTACGATTTGTAGTTTGATTCAACCAGTGAAAAGTGCTAATGATGACCACGTGGAGCGAGAGAAAGAGAAAGAGAGAGAGAGAGTGTGTATGTGAACTTGTGTGCTATTCTGCAACCTCCAACCTGCAACACCTCAGCTGCAAATCGTCTCCTGTTTGCTGTTTGTTGTCCCCCTCGATCAAATCAACACAAGCCCACCTCCCCCCAACCTCTCATTACTCCACTGTTTGCTCCCAGGTGAAACTATATAGTCTCATAGTCTCAATTGGCTCCCCGATGATATTCTAAGCCGAAACGCCATCAAAACTGTTTCTATCCTAACCGCGCCACAATTAGCGGCTGCTGATTATCGCCCGCGACGCACCCGCGTACGGCATCGGCGCCGCCGCTAGGGGTAGTCGGGCGCCGCCCCATTTTGGTTGAAATCATACTTCACAGAGTCCTTTCTGTAGTTTGTATTTCGCAATCGCCCAGGAGTTGAGGACCGCGAGCCGGCCTTTTTGGCTGGCTTTTGCCGAACGCTCTTCTGAGCGGTTTAAAAAATAAAATAATTTAAAAAAACCATAATTTAACGTCATTGCTCCATGCTAATATTGCAGTAAAATCCAGTATGCAACCATCGCTGTTGATCTCATCCTCTCTGCCTGTCTCCCTCCAACACCTCTATTTCTCTATATCTGGGTTCCTTTCCTAATCGTTTAACTCTCTCCGTCTCTAATTGTCTGTCGTCTAACTCTCTCCGTCTCTAACTGTCTGTCGTCTAACTCTCTGCGTCTCTAACCTCTGTCTTATAACTCTCTGCGTCTCTAACCGTCTGTCGTCTAACTCTCTGCGTCTCTAACCTCTGTCTTATAACTCTCTGCGTCTCTAACCTCTGTCTTATAACTCTCTGCGTCTCTAACCGTCTGTCGTCTAACTCTCTGCGTCTCTAACCGTCTGTCGTCTAACTCTCTGCGTCTCTAACCGTCTGTCGTCTAATTCTCTGCGTATCTAACCGTCTGTCTAACTCTCTGCGTCTCTAACCGCCTGTCTAACTCTCTGCGTCTCTAACCGTCTGTCTAACTCTCTGCGTCTCTAACTGTCTGTCATCTAACTCTCTGCTTCTCTAACCATGACGTCTATATCTCGCGTCTGTAACCGTCTGTCATCCTACTCTCTGCGTCTCTAACCGTCTGTGCATACTTAGCCAAGTGGTTAGAATCTCTGTCTCACAATCACAAAGTCCAGGGTTCGATTCCCCATCGTGTCATTTTTACAATTTCTGAATCACATTGATTTTTCCATCATTTCCATATATTTTTCTATGAATTTTATGTAAAATTAACAAATTTACTCTTTTAAACCACATTTTCACTTTGTTTCCACCTTCCACCTCCCCATCTTTTGCATATCCCAGACAACAGACCCCCCCACCCCCTTCCCAGTGCCCTTTTCCTCCTCGATTTCCCCTCCTCCTCCCAATTCTCCCCCGCTTATTGCATATTCTCTCGCAAACAGTCGTGTGTGTTCAGATGGCCCAATGAAGTTCCGCTCGCTCGCCCTCTCCCTGCGGGTCTTCGCCATCCGCGGCCGACTCCACCGTCCGGCCACGCCTTCCGACGTGGGTTTACGCCTTCTTCCTCTCTCTGTTTGCTCTTCCTCCTCTCTCGTTGCACCCTCTGCACCCCTGGTGCTTCCGCTTTTTCGCTCTCCGGGTTTCAGCGGAAATTGGGAGGTCGCAGGCAGATTGGCCTTCTTTTACACAGCTGCAGACTTGAGAAATAGTGAAAAGGGGGTTGACAAAAAATTCAAACTTGTCCAAAACATGTTAAAAATCAGATTCCTACTTATTAGAACATGCAAAAAATTACAGCCACCTAGGGGGGTCGAACCCCTGACCGTTGGATTAAAAGTCCAACGCTCTACCACTGAGCTAAGGAGGCCCGTCAACAATGCGTGCGGCGCCCTATATGAACACGCGGCTGTCGCGGCGCCGCGGTGAATCGTGAGAAATCGCAATTTCAGTTTGTTAAACCATTTGTTTTCAAAGTAAAAATTCATTTTTTACATTAATTTTACATTAATTGACACAAAGGACATACTTATTGTAGCAAAAGGGCATGTAGTTCTTGGAAAAACATCGGTTGAGCACGTTTGTAGGTGAATAATTAACAATTTTCAGTTGAAAAGTACTCACTAAACGAGGATAAATGTAAATCTACACAAAATTGACTAAAAAATATGAATAAAAGGCCGCTTAGGGCCGCTTTGCGGTCCCCAGCTGCCAGAGCTGGAAATAGCTGAGAACTTTGAATGTCTCAAAGTAGAAGTACTCAGATTTGCAAAAGGTGAATTTTCCGGTTGAATTGATAAATAGAATTGAA
>JAJQXH010000037.1:350000-455000 GCA_022343465.1 Oscheius sp. G VE-2021 | reverse complement strand
CCAGAAAAGTGGGTATTTTCAAAATTCCCGCCACAAAATTACATGAAAATTGGATGTAAACGCGCTCCAGCTCACAATAAACCAGAAGCTGCATTTTGGGACAAGAATTTAGTGTAAGGGAAGCGTCGCCGGCGACCTGCCAATTGACATTCTCGGCCGTCGGCTGCACTCTGGCCGGCTGGCTCGAAAAACGCTTGCTGACAGCTGCAAAACACGCGTCCTCATTTCCTGCGCCAAAAAGCGCCACGGATCTGTTGATTCAACACCATTCTACTCCTTCCTATTGATTTCTTGCAAGAAATTTACAACTTTCATGAATTTTCGAATTTTTAAAGGTCGGATTTTAACATTATAGCGCATTTTTATTCAATTTTGTTCGTTTTCAATCAAATTTTGCGTATTTCAAGCTAATTTATTGATTTTAACCTAGAAAACAATGCTTTTAGACCTTTAAATTGGCAATTTTGCGCTATTTTGACACTTTCCGCGCCAAAGATCGTTGTTTTTGGTTGTTTTTCAATTGCGCATCTTGTTTTTCATTACCCTTCGCACTCTCCCTATTACAAGGACTATTTTGCGTACATATTTTCGATCCAACATAAGAAATACTAATTTTAATTTATATAAATAACACCTTCCACTTGAATAGTGTTTTCAAACTCTTAAAGTTTCATTTTTAATTCACAGAAAATATACGTAATGCGTACTTTATTTTTGATGACACGCCTATGGTAAAAATAATTTTTGTATTTTTCAATTAATTTCTATTTTTCTATAACCTATTTTTTGTATTTTCTATTTGCAAAAATGAATACACATTTAAATTGCAAAACTAATAAAACAAAGTAGCGATAAATATGATTTTAAAGGTCTAAAATTTCTTTTACGTCTGCACTCATTTACAAGGACTATTTCTCTATTTTGCGTACTAATTTTTTTTTCATATTTTTAATCCACCGCCTAAACAAATTATTTATATACATTTTATTTTTCATTTTCTTAATTAATAACAATTAATGTATCATTTTAAATTACAAAAAATGTACGTAATACGTACTTTCTTTTTTATTACACGCCTACAGTAAAAATAAGTTTTTGTATTTTTCAATTAATTTTTATTTTCACCTATTTTTTGTATTTTCTGTTTGCAAACGTGAATATAAGCAGTCCCTCTATTACAAGACTATTTCTCTATTTTGCGTACATATTTTGCCATATTTTTAATCCAACGTCTAAAAATAATATTTTATATTTTAATAATGTTTTTATTTTCTTACATCCTATTTATAAACAATTAATGCATTATTTTGAAATTTCAGAAAGTGTACGTAATGCGTATTTAATTTTTGATGACACGCCTGAAGTAAAAATACGTTTTGTATTTTTCAATTAATGTATATTTACAACTATTTTTGTATTTTCTGTTTGAAAACACGAATATAAATATAAATTGCTGAACTAATAATCAAAAATCGCGATAAATTTGATTTTAAATGTCTAAATCTCATTTTCTACCGCGCAATTAGTTGTTGGTTCGATCCCGCTGTTTTTTGTTTCCAATTCTGCATTCCTCTATTGTAATCTACCGTAATCACAGCATTTATTCCCATTTTTTTGTCATTTGTCGCCTATAAACATTGTAACAATTCGAAGGAACAAAGGCGAAATCGAACCCGTTCCTGCCAGCCGGCTGGCTCTCTTCTCCTGCCAGCCGTCTCCCCCTTCCTGCCAGCCGGGCATCGTTTGATCAGCCGTGATTCCTTCCTCTCCGCCTCTTTTAGAGGCAGTTTTCGCCTAAATTATTCAACCGGCGCGGCCTTCGGGGAACCCTCCCGTTGCTGCCAGCCGGCTGTCTCCACTCTCTGATCTCCATCGATCGCCGGACGGCCATGGGATCAGAGGTCGAAACGGGCTGTTGTAAGGCTGTTGGCGCTGTCGAGATTTTCGAGTGAACGCGAGAAAAAACAGCTAGGAGGTCAATGGGAAATCAAGAAGCTCGGGTAAACATACTTGAGAAACGACGACGGGAGGGGAAAAGCCATTGGCGCAATCGGAAAGATACTTCAGTCTCTCTCTCTCTCTCTCTCTCTCCCTCTCTCTCTCTCTCTTTCCCAAAAAAAACCTCTGATTGAGGCAGACGCGTGGTTCCATCTGCCAAAGTGCGTCCATCCACTAATTGTGGTTGATCTTGCACATTGTTAATGGCTATGAATTGGCATCCGCCTAATGGACCCCTCTCCCCGCACACGCAATCCTCCCCGCCTCTCAAATGTCGGCTCTGTTCGGAGGAGGAGGAGAGACAATCAGCACACATTCAACTATTGTTATTCCAAGGCAGATGGCAGAAAAATGAACTATTCTTTGACTTTGAGGAGGTCCCACTTATTCACTCGTACACTCATTCACGCTCTCATTTTCTCACTTTTTGGCAAAGAAAGGCCGCTTTTTGACAACCAAAGGCCGCTTTTTGACAACCAAAGACCGCTTTTAGACAACCAAAGGCCGCTTTTTGACAACCAAAGGCCGCTTTGACAACCAAAGGCCGCTTTTGACAACCAAAGGCCGCTTTTTGACAAACAAGGCCGCTTTTTGACAACCAAAGGCCGCTTTTTGACAACCAAAGGCCGCTTTTTGAGAACCAAAGGCCGCATTTTGACAACCAAAGGCCGCTTTTTGGCAACCAAAGGCCGCTTTTTTTTGACAACCAACGGCCGCTTTTTGACAACCAAATGCCACTTTTTGACAACTAAAGGCCGCTTTTTGTCAACCAAAGGCCGCTTTTTACCAATCAATGGCCGCTTTTTGACAACCAAAGGCCGCTTTTGACAACCAAAGACCGTTTTTTGACAAAGGCCGTTTTTGGCAAAGGCCGCTTTTTGACAACCAAAAAGCCGCTTTTGAAAACCAAAGGCCGCTTTTTGACAACCAAAGGCCGCTTTTGACAACATAGGCCGCTTTTTGACAACCAAAGGCCGCTTGATTTCTCCCTCTCCGAAACCCTCGAAAACCCCTCCATTCCCCCTCATAATTGGATGACAAACAACGCTAGCGCCAAATGTCCCCAGGTGCACATCAAGCAATCGCCCATTGTAGCTTCACAACAAGCTCTGCGGTGGGGAAAACACTGCTCTCAGTCGGTTCATCGTAATTCCAGTGTTTCCCACTGCGAATTAATTGCCCTCTGATGCCCTCTGCATAATTACTTCCTTCCTCTGAATTATTTATTAGCGAAAATGCTCTTGAATTGTGGAAAAACGTTTAGAAACACTAATTTATCATTTATTAAGTTTAGTCATAGACAAGTTGGGTCCCACCACGATTTCATAAGCCCCGCCCCTTTATTTGCGCACCTGCGCGTAATTAGATCTCATTCATGATTCATTTACAACCTAAATATCTTCTATTTGGCAAATAAACCCACAATTTTCTTAGAAATCCAACTCTTTCTGTAAAAACCTGTATTTAACCGAAGAAAACGCTCGTTTCCCTTCCGCATTTCGCCAAATCATCGTATTTTCGTGGGGACTACGGTGACAAACGCACTCTTCGCTGTCAAATTAAGGACCATTTGATGGAGAATATTTGACTTCTTTGGGAAAGGCCTTGAAAACAACTGAAATACTACTTGCCATTGATTATTTTCCAAATTTTGTATTTTTGCGTGAACTAAAAGGCCTGCGTATCCATTTTTAGTGACATGGAAGTTTATTAATGATTTTTAAAGTATTTCAAACATACTCTTTGATTTATGCAAAAATAGCAAAAATTATTTTTAAAACTACTAACTTTTGTCCTAGTTTTGGGCATGCTCCAATCGTAATCGCAGCGTAAACGCGCTCCAATCGTAACCGCCGCGCGAAGTGGCGCGTAGGTGTTTTTAAAAAATTGTAACTTTAATTAAATATTTCTCTTTTTTTCTGCTTTCTGCTGGAAAATCTCAAAGAATGCAATTTTTTATGCATAGACACATGAATAATACAGCTGAGGAAAATAAATTGCACTATTTTTCAAGTAATTTCAAGAATCGCAAGAAATTGGTACAAAATCCAATCGATATATTTGAAAATAGAAGAATTTACATTAAAATAAATCATATTAAAACAGAAAATTACGGTTATCGGTCCTTAAAACCGCAATTCCATTGCTTAAAGGACTGCCAATATCGTTTTTAAAGGACTGTGCGATGGGGCACGATTACCGCCAGATAACAGACAATGAAATTCATCCGAAATCTATTTTTAACCCGATTAACCGAATTTTAAATCGATAAAAGCACGAAAAATTAAAAATTAAATTATGAAAGCTAATTCAAAATTTTCACAATTTCTTATTTTTGTATATACCACTAAATTAATATTAAAAAGTTTGTTTGAATACTGGAAAGGACAATTTAAAACGTTAAACTTCAATTTTTAAAGGACCGTTTAAAGAAACCGTTTTTAAAGGACTGTGAGATGGGGCGCTTTTACCGCCAGAGAATAGAAAACGAAATTGACCTCCTCAAATCTAATTGTATCGTTTAGATTGAGAAAAAAGAAAATCGGTTAGATTGAATTTCCCCTTCCTCCCCCGCCGCCCACCCCTCTCGGGGCCTCTTTTTTCTCAGCCCCCCCCCCCGCGGGAGGCCCCGCGCCCCACCCCCTCTCCCAGGTGGCCTTTACGTGCTTGTCTTCTCATAAATCAGCTGCGGAGACGACTCCTCTATCGGCCGTAATCAGCGTGCGATTGTTTCTGCGGAGTCCTCGCCGCCCCCGGGGACCCCGCCCGCCGGCCCTTCTCAGGAGAGGAGAGTCCCCGCTCTCCATTTACACGTGTTTTTCTTCTGCTTCGTTGAGATTTCGGGCTAAAAATACGAGATGAGGGGGATTTTGAGGCATTTCTAGGAAAATGTGGGAATCTCTGGTAGAATGGGAGAAATACCGCGTTTTTCCTGAAACGACAACAATTTCCACCCGGAGAACCACTTTTACGCGGTTTTTCAGGCCCAATTTTGCTCATTTTTTTAAATGTTTCCTGCACAAAATTTATTTTCAGCTATTATTTTCCATCTATTTACACTTTTTAGTTCATAAAAAACCAAAATTCACAAACTTAACCACTTTAATTGTGATTAGAGCAAATTTACGCACCAGGTACGCAATTTAGCGTGACTTTGAAAACGTGACACTACGAACTTTTGCGTACGCTATTTAAAGAGAAAACACACTTTCATTTACATTTAAAAAAACTAAAAAAATATTTTTTTTAAATTTAAAAACAGAAAATCTCGTTTAAAAATTCCACCACTGCCCATTTTCACGTTTTGTGCAAAATCCCTTATTATTTTTTCCTTTATTATTTTCCATTTATTTACACTAAAAATTAACCAAAACGTGCAATTTGCAATTTGCAGCGTCTCGATTTTGCGGCGGGTACGCAATAGTGCGTGAGCTCGAAAACGTGACTTTACGAACTTTTGCGTACCCTTTTTTAAAATGAAGCGCGTTTTCTCATGAATTAAAAATAATTTTAAAAAATAAATTTCTGATTTGAACAATTTTAAGTATTAAACAGTTTTAAAAAAAGTAAAAAAAAAGAAAAATTGATTAAAAATGCCACCACCGCCTATTTTCCACGTTTTTTTTGCCGTTTGCCGCCCATTTTTGTTGGCGGAAGCTGATTCATTCTGATATCAATTGTTTCGATATCAATAGAACACAGATTATGGTGCAATGCTGGGAAAATCAGCGTTATCTCAGCCAGAACCGCCGTGTCTCGTACAATTTTTGTCATTTTCACCACTTCCTCTTTGAAGTTTACTGTTTTATTGATTATTTTGTAATTTTCTCGCTTTTATTTAGTTAGGGGACAATTAAAATCAAAATTAAAACCGAAAAAATTAACAAAACGACGAAAATTTGCGTAATTTGACGCATTTTGTTGGAGAAAAACGTAAAATTGGTCATTTCGTTTAAACGAAAATGCCTAATATAGAATTTTACGTATTTAATAACAAACATTCTATTTTTGCGCGAGTTTCTAGATATTCGCTGATTTTAATAATAAACAATTAGTAAAATGTACAATAGACGCGTAATTTAGCTACAATCCTTGGAATAAACTGATTTTTCTTATGTAAACAACTATTTTAACGCTTTTTTGTAACCAAAAAATCAAGTTTTTAGGAAAAAACATCAATTTCTTCAGTAAACAAACCCCTAAATCCCTCAGAAAAACGGCCCAATTCCAAGTTTTTCGGTGTTTCATCACATCTGTTTCTGTGCTCAAAGGGGCCTTCGCGTGCGCCCTCCCAATCAGCGGAACTCCGCTTTAATTCTGAGAATCTCGTCTCTCTCGAGAGAGAAAAAATTGCTTTCATCGGGTCCTTTTCATGGAAGGTCGTTCCACGTACACACGCGCTCACGCGAATTGTAGGCGTCGCCCGGGTAGCGGCTACAACTGGAAATTCTATAAATGCCATGGTAAATAGAATGAAGTCGCACTTTCCTGAAACTTATTCTGAAATTTCAAAAAAATTGGAAAAATTTTCGAAAAAATTCAGTTTTTTGGCTGTTTTTGTCGTTAATCACGCTTTTTGTTTATCAATTCTTATGAATCAGTTCGGTTGGGTAGTTCCTTTATCTCCATTTTTGACAGGCGTAAACATGAGTCACTCCAGGAGCTAAATTTGGTTCTCTCTCTCTCTCTCTCTCTCTTTCTTTCTTGCGTTTACCTGAAAATGTTACTATTCGGAGGTAAATTAATTTTTTTGAATAATGCAACCGAAAGTCACTCGAATAAAAAATTATTCATATTTTCCCATTTAAACATTATTTAAGTAAAACACATTTTTAAAATTAAAAATATCAATTTTTATATGAAAATTTCTCAAATCCTGTTAACTTCTCAAAATTAAAATCGTTCCACCCGTTGTCAAATGACACCGGACGCGAAATTGCGTACAAACTTTTTGAATTGAGGATTACGTACGTAATACTTCGTTTAGGTTACATTTGCAAATCACTGGGAAAATGGAATTGGCAACGTCTATAGCAGTTACGTGACATTTTCATCTGCACGCAAAGTCCAGGAAATTTTTAAAAAAACATGCAAAAAAAACGTTAAAAAAATAAATGTAGCCGAAAGTCACTATAGTTAAAAAGTATTCACATTTCCCCCATTTAAAACAAGTTTTGTTTTTAATTAAAATATCGATTTTTATGTAAAAATAAATAAATAACAACTTTTCCAAATTGAAATTATACGTACGTAATAGTCCTTTACGGTTATTTTGCAAATTACCAGGAAACTGGGATTGGCAACGTTTATTGGAGGTACGTGACATTTTCGTCTGCACGCAAAATCTTAAAAATCAATTTTTACAATGAAAAATAAGAAATGCACCGACCGGGATTGAACTTTGGTCGTGTGGTTAGTAGACCAAACTGGATTAACGCTCTCTCTCTCTCTCCTCCAGAAATCTTTCCCCTTATCATCTCTTGTTCCCATTCCTCCACTGTTTGTGTCTCGCGTGTTCAGTCGAGAGCCGACCTGTGCACACAGCTTCTTCGCCCGCGCACCAGCGAACAGTTACCACCACAATCCAAGTTACTGTTTACCACATATTTTTCATTCTCTCCTTTAGCCTAACCTGAATTTTATATATAAAATTTAATAAAAACTTATTATTTGCTCATTTTTTGCAGCACCGCCTCAAATTTCCTCTGTTTACGGTGATCTGTCCGCTGTTTACACGCCCTTTAGCCGTTGGCCACATTTCATGGTTTCATTTTTGATTTTTTCGTTCTTTTGTCTTTTGTTTGCAAAAAAACAAAAAAAAACAAAAGAACTTGAATAAACAAAACAGTGGTTTTACCGGATCAATTCTCGACCGACGTCAACAATTTCGGTGATGTGGCACCTGGGTGTGTTTTTCTCCAAAAACAAGCGGGCGAGACGGAGAATTCGAGAGACACCCGACCCCCTGGGAACGTTTTCTCACCTTCTGCAGCTTTTGAACACTTTTTGTCTCACTCACGGACTCACTCACTCACGTGCTCATTCACTCATTCACTCACTCTATCTCTCTCTTTTTTTCATATTTTCCCATTTAAACATTATTTAAGTAAAACACATTTTTAAAATTAAAAATATCAATTTTTATATGAAAATTTCTCAAATCCTGTGAAATTCTCAAAATTGAAATCGTTCCACCCGTTGTCAAATGAAACCGGACGCGAAATTGCGTACAAAAATTTATGTATTACGTACGTAATACTCCGTTTAGGTTACATTTGCAAATCACTGGGAAAATGGGATTAGCAACGTCTACAGCAGTTACGTGACATTTTCATCTGCACGCAAACTTTACGAAATTTAAAAAAAACGTGTAAAAAAACTTTAAAAAATAATGTAACGGAAAGTCTCACTCACTCACTTCCTCACACACTCACTTGGTCACACTCATTAAGTCACTCACTCACATACTCATTCACTCTCTCTCTCTCTCTCTCTCTCTCTCTCTCTCTCTCTCGCTCTCCCCCCCCCCCCCCAATCTCCCACCAGATCTACGAAATCCACCGTGATCAATTGATTTTATGTGTCTCTTTTATGGCCGACGCACGGCCTCCGACCGACACTAAGCGGTTTCCGTCTGTTGCGATTTTAAATCACCAATTCGTCTTTTGGTCTCTCTCCCCTCACGATTGCCATTAAAATAGGCCTTTAATACTTTGTTTCACTCTAATTGATGAATAGTTAAGCTGTTTACGTCCAGAAATCGGTTGAAATTAGCAGAAAATAAGGAAAAACAAGGGTTCAACGAGCAATTACATTTGCACGGGAGAGATTTTCGATCTGACGCGAATTTTCAGGACAATTTAAATTATTAAAATTGTATTTCATTTTTCTTCGAATAAAACACTTTAATTTTAAAAAAACTATTTATTTTTGAAACAAACATCACAAAACAAGTCGTGTACTAAATTTCAAAATTTGACATTTTTGAAGAAGTCAAATTTTGAACGGTACTGTATTTGGGTCCCGCAACGATTTAACTGATTATTGGACTGTTTTTCTTTAAATTTAATACAGTTATAAACTTTTGCATTCTCGAAATTCAAGAGATCAATCAATTAATAATCATTTTTTTTAAATCAAGAGATCAATCAATTAATAATCATTTTTAAATGGGCAACTTTTAAAATTTAATTTTTTGGAATGTACGGTATTTGGGTCCCGCAACGACTTCACTGATTATATTGGATTTGCATCCAAATTTTGCTGTTTTGCTACTTTCTCCTTACAGTCGCTTTTTAGCAGTTGTAACCGAAAAGAATTGATTTTGGGGTTTGTCAGCATGCACAATATGCAAATTCCCTTCAAAAATGCTATTTTTCGTACAATTTCTTCGATTTCTTGCTCTCTGGCGGTGTACAGTCCTTTGTTTACGCTATTTTCCCTCATTTTCCTCCCAATGAAGTAATTAACGGGTGAGATTTTCAATAAAACGCGAACTGATGTGGCATTTTCAATGACACGCGCAGTTGCCAAGTACGGTATGTGGGTCCCGCAACGACTTCACTGACTATATTGGATTTGCATCCAAATTTTGCTGTTTTGCCCTTTTCCCTCTGTTTTTTCGCACGTTTAATTTGAAAACAGTCGCTTTTTAGCAGTTGTAACTAAAAATAATTGATTTTAGGGTTCCCAACATGCGCAATATGCAAATTCCCTTCATTAATGCTGTTTTTCGTACAAATTCTTGATTTCCTGCTCTCTGGCGGCGTACAGTCCTTTGTTTACGCTATTTTCCCGATTTTCCGTCCAAATTGCCTGTAGTTTACTCTCCTTTGCAGGTCGTCAACGTCTTTGGGCTCTCGAATCTTCCGCCCAGCCAGCTCGCCCTCGACGGTTCCCCCGCCATGGCCCGTTGCGACAGCGTATGCAGGTGAATTTAGGGATTTTTAGGGGGATTACTGTAGGAAATAGGGTACGCAAAGTACGTAATGAGACGGTCAATTGATACCTTGAAAGATCGATTTTAATCATTTTTTCTCCTTAAATCTCGTTTTTCTTCAAGTTTCTTGGTTAAATCGGCTTTGAAAACAACAAATTAAAAAATCGATAAATTTAATAGATAATAAATAATGTTTTTTATTTTCCTTCGAAAATCGGCAATTTTCACTGTTTCCATGTATGTTTCCTGTGTAAATTATATTTTTAAATTTTTTATTTACAAACTTAATTAAGTTAATTAATTAATCTATTTAAGGTTAAAACTCCTGCGGTCGGATGTGCCTGCCGAGCTCCTGCCAGCCGGCTGTTCGCTGGCCGACCTCCAGCCGGCTGTCAACATCAAAGAGAAAATTGAAGTCAACGGTCAGTTTTTATTGATTTTTTGTAAATTGATTTCTGGTAGATCACAAAAATATCGGGAAAATTTAAAAAAAAAAAAACTAGAAAATTGCTGTAATTTTGGGCAAAAATCGCTATTTTTGCCTATTTTGAGCCAGTAAATACGCAATTTCCCGTCAATTCTGCGGTTTTACGTAGTTTTGCTGGTTTGAAACTTGAAAATCGTAAAAACCTCGAAAATTGCTGTTTTTCACCCAAAAATCGATGTTTTCCACCTAAAAATCGCTATTTTCGCCCCCAAAAATACGCAATTTCCCGTCAAATCCACGGTTTTCAGGGGAATGCCGCTTGGTGCAGAAGAAAAAGACGGCCTATCCGGAATGGGAGAAATGCTGGGATACGGGGATCAGCGAGGGCCGGATTCTGCAGATCCTCCTCATGCACAACCAGACGCCAGTGGTCGAAGCAACCATGAGGCTAGAGGTGATTTTTATAATTTTATTTTAAATATTGTAACTTTTAATTAAAAATAGAAATTTTAATTGAAAAATAATGTAAAAATACGATTTTCAACATTAAAAATGAGAATTTTCGTGCCAAGCGGCTGGCACAACCAAATTGGGATTTCCAAGCGGCTGTCACTAATTAACCCAATTTAAATGGCATTTTTCTAATTTTCTCTAATTCTATAGCCACATCTTTGAGTTTTTTTTTGTCGAAATCGAGTGAAAAAGATCAAAACCATCAAATTTGACCAACTCTTGGGCTTTGGCCTCTTAACGCCTGAATTCACTTTACTGACGTAAAATGTCGTTTTTTATTCATATGTTCATATTTTTAACTGAATGAGGTTATTTTTCGGCCTGTCCATCGCCCAAATTGGTCCCAGAAATTACCGACCACACGACCAGGGTTCGATCCCGGTCGGTGCACTTCTTTTTAGTCTAGCTCTAATTGACTAATATGATAACTAGAAACTTATTTGAGACATTTTAAACAGTTTAAAAATTATTTGCGCCGGTTTTTAATTTTAAAAAAAGGTTTTCATAGACCCCTGGGTCTCTCTCTACCTTTTCTCTCTCTCTCTCTCTCTCTCTCTCTACTCGAAGAGATTTAGATAAAGAGATCTAGAGAGAGAAGAGTAAAAAAGAGACAGATGGAGAGAGAGAGAGAGAGAGAGAGAGAGAGAAAGTGCACATAAAGTTTTACGGTCGGTCACAACAGCTGGAGGTGACAGCCGGCTGTTTCAATTGAGACAGTGTGACAGAGGGACAACATCATCTCAAGGGATGAGGATTACACTAACTGTCTGCATCTAAGTGGATTCTAATCTCTCTAGGGATACTTGAGATAATTGAAATGGTAATAAAAACACCTTAATAAATATTAGTTTACAAGTATTTATAAAAAAAATGGTTAAAATAGTTTTCCCGAGTGTGGAGCGGAACCCTAGCTCTTTGTCTTGTAATTGTTCTCGCCCATTTCTTAGAATCCTCTACCCGCCTCGAGTTTGGGCCATCCGGTTCAAAGTTTGACACTTACGGTTCGAAACCACATTGGGAGCTTCGATTTTTTTTTTCGAAAAACCTACTTCTATTCAAAATTTAGTTTGAAAACCAAATTTCAAACTTTTGTAAAAAAAATTTTAGCTAAATAAATTTTCAACACTATTTGACACGACTCCGTTTCTGTGGAAAACTATGGTTTCTGTTGTTTCAACGTGAATATAGCACCCCTCATTTGCATATAGCAACCACAAAATTACTTTTTCATCATCTCAAGGTGGCCTCGAACCGTTCGTGTTCATCGTTTATTTTCAAACTGTTTAAAATACCTTAAGTTAATTTTTTGTTATCATTTCAGTTAGTTGGAGTTACACAAAAAAGACGTGTACGGACCGGGTTCGAACCTTGGTCGTGTGGTTGGTAATTTATGGGACCAATATGGGTGGACAGCTCGTGAGAACCGTGGATTCCAGGAATGAGGGAGAGAGGGAGGCAGAAGTACTTAGAGAAAGAAAAGAGAGAGAGAGAGAGATAGAGGGAGAAAAATAGTGAGAGAAAAAATAAAAAAGAGAGAAAGATAGAGAGAGAGAGAGAGAGCGAGAGAAAGATACAGAGAGAGATGACTATTTCAGCCTCCAGTCTAGTCAGTAGGCGTTTAAAATCTTCCAAAGCCCAAATTCCCACAATTCCTGAAGTCTCCCTCTTTAAAAAGTTCATCGCTCTCTTTCAGGATATCATTTCGAAGTGCAAGGGCGACGCCATCACGCACATTTGGATAAACACCAAGCCGGCCGGCCGCATCCTCGCCCAGACGCGTCATCTCAAACAGAGCGGTCAGTCCCCCCACTTCCTTCCTTTTCTGGCGCCTCGGGCGGCCAAATCTCGCGCATAAACGGAAGCGAAATCCGAGGGCTCCTCCTAGCCTCCGGCTGTTTTTCGCCCTACCTCCCGTCTCGGGGCATGCCCGGTGTTTAGTGGACACGGCGGTCTCGAGCGGAAAGTTTCTTCCGCCGGAAATCAGCGCCAGGCAGGCATCTTCGCCCGATTGCAGATTGCGAGAATCGGACATGAAAAATTCAAAAGGCGGCGAGAAGAGAGCGATTTTTTAGAGGAAAAAAGGGGAAATGTCCAAAAATGACAAAAATTTGAATTCTGAGATTAAATTTACGAATTTCACTGTTGAAGGCTAATTTTCAAAATTTTATATTGTTCTGTTAAAAATGGATTACGGCAAAAACAACAAAAATTTGCAATTTTGAGATAAAATTTAAGATTTAACATATTGAGATTAAATATAAGATATTTAATCTCTGGTTTTTTTTGTTTTTTTTTTCAATAACTTTTATTCATTTAAAAAAAACTTATAATATTCGGTTTAACTTGAAATTATCGACATGTAAAATGAAAAGTTTTACAAAAAAAGCAAATCAGTTTTTTTACAATCCAAAAAAAATTTGAATTTATTTAATATGCTTTCATTTTTTGAGTTTTTTTTAAAGAACCAATTAGTGAAATTTAAAAAAAAAACATCGAAAAAAAAACGATTATTAATATTCAGTTTTTAATGGAACAGGTTTACTCATAAATTTAGCATTGGTCCAAAGTTTTGCGAATTTTATAAATAGAGCACGTTTACTTGCCAAATTATAGCGATAGGGCGATTTTATGTCGCATTTTTGTTGTCACGCAATCGAAATGGAAGTAAACGTGCTCCACCGCTAATTTTCACGACGGAAATCCGCTCCATTGCGAAAATATCGATTTTTTTCGAAATATTATTTGCTGCTAATTTTCACATAAAATTATTTAGAAAAACCTCTAGAAATCCCCTTAAAAATGGCGTCAAATTGATTAATATTTCTTTGAAGCATGCTAATTATGATGCAAATTGTTCAATAAAAATTGAAAATTATTTATAAAAAAAAAGTCACTCCCTAAAAATTGCTATTTTCTCGGAAGAAGGAAGAACTTCGAAAAGTTGTTTTGAGATTTAAAAAACCGGATTTTCGAAGAAAAACACGGGAAAATCGCACTCTCGGGTCAAAATATTTATGATACTTTTCTGAATTAATCTTCCGAAGTGAACATTTTGACCTTTTTAAAAAAAACATTTTTTTCATTAAAAATACATTAAAAACTTTTTTTTGTAATAATTTTAAATAAAAAAAAAACAAAATTTCTTTTGTTTTTTCTCTCTAGAAAATTAAAATAGTCTCAAGTAAAAAAGTGCGCGTCCAACGAATAAAAAAAGTGACGCCATTATTTGTTGTTATTGACAGCCGGCTGACAGGTTAGGCGTTATAAATGTACCAATTTTTAGATTTATGGCCACCAAACGGGTTGGGGGGCGTGGGAATTTTTGAAGAAAAACATTCAATAATTCGTTGTTTTTTTTGGTTTTTCAACCAAATATAAATGATTTTTTTCCGACTAATCATTTTTTTCTTACCTTTCAGTTAAATTAAAAAAAGGCCTTATTATAAAAAAATGGCAAAAAATCATTTTTGAAAAATTAGCAATGGAGCACATTTACACTATTTTGTTTTGCGATAGAGCGCGTTTACCTGTCTGGGTTTGTAATTTCCGCGCTCCAGTGCTAATTTTAAACAGAAAAAAGTTTTTTTTTTAGAATTTTAAGCATTTTTTCAATCATTTGTTATTTTTACATTTTACAATCAAATAAAGAAAAAGGCTTTATTTTATTTTATTTTAATCAGAAAAAACCTACAAAATAATTATTTTCCGTCTGAAATTCACAATGAAACTTATTTTTCTTAGAAAAATTAGCAATATAACACGATTACTCTATTTTTACTATTTTTATCGATAGAGCGCGTTTACCTGTCTAAATGTGTAGTTTAGTTGCTCCATTGCTATATTTAAACTGAAAAGGTGAATTTTGTCTTTTTGAACCACTATATTCCGCCACACGACACTTTTTATCCCGATTGTTACTGTAATTTCGAAGTCTAATATCAATCTTTACTGTGAGAAATACACTCTCGTTTTCCCATTCTTCGTCGTGTTATTATTGACTTTTCCGCCGTTTAGTTGAAAATGTCCTCTCTCTCTCTCTCTCTCTCTCTGTTTCTCTCTCTCATCCAAAATAGCCTCTCCAAAAAGGCTCTCTCTCCCCAGCCAAAAAAGTAAACATTGGTGGGATTCCAGGCGTTCGTAGAGTAAGCACCGACTGTTGGAGAGGAGCTGAGCGTGTGAAAATAAATATGTTTTTGTATTCCTCTCCCTCAAGCGTCTCTTTTCCCTCTCTCTTTTCAGCCACAGAACGAGAGACAGGTGTCACATGTGGTTTGAATACGGGGGGAAAGACGTCGTTCCACCAGAAATATGTTTCTTTAAAGAACGCCAAAGGCCACCACTTTCAGTCTCTCTCTCTCTCTCTCTCTCTCTCTCTCTCTCTCTCTCTCTAAATTTCTCAAATACGGAACTAGCGGCCTTTGGTTCTCAAAAAGCGGCCTTTGGTTGCCAAAAGCGGTCTTTGGTTGACAAAAAGCGGCCTTTAATTGTCAAAAAGCGGCCTTTGGATGTCAAAAAGCGGCCTTTGGTTGTCAAAAAGCGGCCTTTGATTGCCAAAAAGCGGCCCTTGGTTGAAAAAAGCGGCCTTTGATTGTCTAAAAGCGACCTTTGGTTGTCAAAAGCGGCCTTTGATTTTCAAAAAGCGGCCTTTGATTGACAAAAAGCGTCCTTTTGTTACCAAAAAGCGATTTTTCGTTGTCAAACGCGGCTTTTATTTTTCAAAAAAGCGGCTCTTTTTTGTGCTAAAAAGCGGCCTTTGGTAGACAAAAAGCGGCTTTCAGCTACCGGAAATGGTTCAAATTGCCGGCTGCCACTTTGACAGCTGATAAGAGCGATCAAACTGACGGTTGAAACTGTTTTCTATAGGATAAAGCGGCCTATTCCTGCCATAAGCGGCCCCTTTCTCTCTTTCCGACCGTTGATCCTCTTCAATTACCGCCCACTGGCGATAATTATCTCTTGAAACTTTGGGCACCAGAACCGGAATCGTTAGTTGTGTAGCGCATCGCGTACGGTCGCCGTTTTTGTTGACTAATCTGATCAGTCGACGGTTAATCTGTACACCGCCTTATCTTCCCCGTTGAATCGACGGCCTTCCTCTCTCTTAGATTCCAATTACATTAGTTTCTCTCTCTCTCTCCCTCTCCCTCTCTCTTTTTCTCTCTCTCTCTCTCTCTCTCTCGCCGATTTTTGACAACTATAGGCCTTTTTTTGACAACCAAAAGCCGCTTTTTGCCAATCAAAGGCCGCTTTTTAACAACCAGAGGCCCCTTTTTGACAACCAATATCCGCTCTTTGACAACCAAAGGCCGCTATTTTTTTTAACAACCAAAGGCCGCTATTTTTTTTTAACAACCAAAGGCCGCTTTTACCAACCAAACGCCTCTTTTGACAATCAAAAACCGCTTTTTGACAACCAAAGGCCTCTTTTTGACAACGAAAGGCCGCTTTTTGACAACGAAAGGCCGCTTTTTGACAACCAAAGGCCGCTTTTTTTACAACCAAAAACCGCTTTTTGACAACCATAGGCCTCTCTCTCTCTCTCTCTCTCTCTCTCTCTCTCCCTCTCTTCGTTGTAATCGTCAGTTCCTCTCTCTCCTGCTAATCCTCCCATGTTATCCGGAGGACTAAAAGGTCGCAATATTCAGGAGGCGGATTAGCCACTCTTCTTATTCAAGTCCTAGCCTACGACTTCTGCCTCTTCGGTAGCTATGGCTTCCAAAGTTTTCAAGAGTGAGTTACTGGAAATTGAAGGATTATATTATGTGTGAAAAAGCGAGTCTCAAAAAGAGTGGGTGGTTTGGTTCCTGTTCTTATAAAAAGTGAACAATAGAAATGTTAGAAAAATACAAAAGGAGAACAAAAGAAAAGAATAACTTGACCAACTTTTCGAAACGCCAAAACCACCTCTAGCCGGATCGGAAATTAAAATAAATGTTTTTTTAATCACATAATGACTAGTTTGTTTAAATATGAGTAGAGCAGACAATATGATATCCGACTAGAGGTGGTTTTTGCGTTTCGAAAAGTTGGTCAAGTTATTCTTTTCTTTTGTTCTCCTTTTGTATTTTTCTAACATTTCTATTGTTCACTTTTTATAAGAACAGGAACCAAACCACCCACTCATTTTGAGACTCGCTTTTTCACACATAATAATTGTTCTCTTTTTATCAGTATTCCTAGAATACTTCAAGTTAAGGGTTTCCCTCTAACAATGCATTTTGCCCATCGTGCCCTTCATTTCCAGTCAAGAAAAGAGAAAAGCAGTGGGAGAATCAAGGGAGGCTCGGCAAAAGTCCTCCCTCGATTTGTTTTGAGGCTGTGCTCGGTGCGGTCGGCCTAACTTTTACCTCGGCATTGTAATATTTGAAAAATACTTATTAGAGGATTATTAAAACAATCAATCAAGCAAGTAGGTTTAGTAAATACATCTAGTACAACGAATTATTTAAGCTAAAACACACTTTGAAACCATTAGTAAACTTTCAAAAAAGAGCGTCTGACTAATTGCTTAAAAAGCAAATAGAAAACCACTGGCGGGGATTGAACCAGGGTCGGCAGAATTCGAGTCTAATGCTTACACCACCGTTTCAATCAAGTTTCGCCAAAAACGCAGTTTTTCGGTTCTAATCCTAACGTTTTTCAACCGATTGGGCTGGCACTTGGCGCGCAGCGACCTGCAAAGGATTCCTACAGCTCAGCCAAATTTGGTGCAGATACGTCTATCCGTTCGCCCATGGCGAGGGGGTATTCAACTACGGGAGACATCGACATTTTGGGCAACGGGGAGGAATCAAACCACCGCGGAGCGCTACGCGCTCCGCGCAAATGAAACTGGAAATGTTTTCCCTGCGAAATCTCTAGTTCTACGATGTCTAAAAGGGAAATTTTCGAAGGAAAGTGTGACCAATTTTTCACGTTATCTCCAACAAAAATCTTCAGTTTTTGAAAATTTAGCTGATTTAGGAACTGATTTAAGCGGCCTTTGGTTGCTAGAAAGCGGTTCAAGCGGCCTTTGGCTGCCAAAAAGCAGTCCAAGCGGTCTTTAGTTGCTTAATTTCGGGAACGGGAAAGTAAAGTGTGACGTAAAAGTTATCTCCCCCGAAAATCTCTATTTTTCGACCGAAAAGTGAAAGTTTCTCACTTTCGGCACTGATTTCTGCCATAACATTCACTGTGTTTTCATCTAAGAACTGGCAATTTCGTGCGTGTTAGGCTGAGACTTGAAGAAAACGACAATTAAAGCGGACAAAAACATGGAATTTGGTGAGGAAGGAGGGGTACGGCAGAAGTTTTTGTGGTGACGAGGTAGTTTTCCTATAAAACTGAAATTTATTTCTCGGAAATAAGTTACTGTAAATGCTGGATAGGCAGTTTACTGAAAACATGGATGAGGCCTTGTTTATAACTTTTAAACTTTTTTGTGTTTGGTTTTTGGGGGGAGTTTTGTGGGCTATAAAATCAATCAATAGCCTTGAAAAACAAAATTCAATCGACATCGCACAACTTTTCGTAACAAAAAACGATCAAACTTCACTTGTCAGCACGCCCGTTACGTACAACATTTTCGGAGGGACGCAATTTTCCATTTTTGTAGTCCATGTCGTTCCTATCTATTTTCTGATCGATTTTCCTATTTTCTTAATTAATTTTTTGTTCATTTTGTTGTCATAAAACAAATCATCCAATAAGTTTCATTTAATAAAACAAATAAAAATAAAATTATAAATTGATCCTCCAGGATTCAAAAATGCGTGTGCCGAAAAATGTTGTACGCAATAAAACACTAACAACCACATTTTGAGGTGACTTCCCTCCTTTAAAAAATTCAATTTTTACTTTACACACCACATTTTTTGATACACGCTTTTTCCTATTACTAAAGCCGGTGTTATTGATTGTTTTCCTTTTGGCATGTTTTAATTGAATAATCTCTTAAACAATAAATCCAATTTATTTTTTTTAATATTAAAAAAATACTGTTAAGAATCAATCCGAAAAAATAACCATCATAAAAAATTTAAATCCGTGTCCCCGATAATGTTGTGCGCAGTTAATGGCTTTGTGCCAAATTAGATAAATAGAGATCAGGGTCGTGGCGACGCAGAGAAATAAAGAGGGAGAGATATCAGCCAAGAAAGAAATTTGAGTCTCTCTCTCTCTCGCTCTCTCTCTCTATCCCTCCCATTTCTCCTCCTTCTCGAAGTAAAGGTCCCGCGTGCACCTTAGGCGACAACATAATCGTCGAATTCTAATGGAATTGGCCCGTCGGCCAGCTTATCTTCCCGCTCCTCGCCCTCGACCCTCCAACTCCGCCCCTGCAAAAACCCTTCTTTTCGATTTCGCTTTTCGATTTCTCTCCTCAGATTCTAATTCTCTTTTCAAATTCAAATTCCATGTGAAGGCTTCAAATTCTCAGAATCTTACCTGGAGATGATTCGGGAAAAGCAGGTCAAGCGGCCTTTGGTTTCCAAAAATCGGCTTTTAATTTCCAAAAAGCAGGTCAAGCGGCCTTTGGTTGGCAAAAGCGGCTTTTCATTGCCAAAATCGGGCCAAGCGGCCTATCATTGCTAAAAAGCGGCCAGAATCCCTTCTCTCTGTCTCCGTAGCAAAGAAGAAAACAATCTCCTGAAACCACTTTAATAGCCCCCGTTCAGAGACCAAAAAAGGTCAAAAAGTTCACCCAAAAAGGCAAAAAGTGCATTAAAATAGAGGAAATTCAATCCTTCTGGTTGAATCCAATCGACCTGAGTGCCCTTCTTCTTCTAAATTCATGTAGCTGATGATTGGACTGGTTCCTGGCGTCCTTTCGGTTCGAAGCGGTTTTTGCGTCGCATTCTAATCGCATTCCTTGTATTTTCTCCCGCCGGATAAGCTTTGGATTGAGTCTTCTTCAGAATTAGAATACTGCCCTTCTCAACTAGATGTCACTTATGAAGTCATGCCATTTTGGAGGTAATTGGAGGGGATTAGTGAGATTTAGTGATGTTTTTGAGACTGAAATTCGTAGAAAAGAGAGCTAAATATGGAAAAATAGAGAGATTTAGCATTAGTTAGAGTGAAAAACAATGTTAGAATGATGTTTTCTTGATATTGCTTAAATATTTTTAAGAAAATTTGTTTTTTCTTTGTAAACAATTTGGTTAAAAGCACATTAGAGATTAAGTTTTTAAAAAATAATTAAAAAACAGGAAATAAAAATAATTTGTTTTTAAAAACAGCTACAATTTTGAAAATTTGCTTGAAATTTTTAAAATCATCGAGACATTGAAATTTTTATAGAATGTCTTTCTCAATATTCAAATTTTTGTTTAAAAAAATTTGTTGTTTGATCCATTGTTAGGGCTCAGCCCGGTTACGTACCAAATTTAGTTACGTACCAAATTTTCGGGTACACGCATTTTTTTTTCAATTAATTGTATGTTGTAAAATGTATTTTTAAAATAATCTTTTTTTACACATTTTTATACAATAATCACATTAATTATGTAAAATTAATTTGAAATTTTTTCGAATTAGTTAAACCTTATATTTTCAATAAAAAATCACAAAAAATTGGCCTCCCGAAATTTTACCTACGAGAAACATAATAATTGCGTGTACTGGAAAATATTGTACGTACGTAATTGAAAAAGTTTTAGTTCATCCTATTTGCGTACCATATTTCGGGGTACACGCATTTTTTCCGATTAGGTTGTCACTTTTTTGTTAATTGGAAAAAAATGACATTTTGAAATTTTAGCTACCGCAAAAAACAATATATCAGTGTACCGCAAAATATTGTACGTAATATAAGCGACAGACGGCAAATTCAGAAATTATCGGGTAAAGACGCGATTCTTTACAAATAATTTATTTTGTTTCCGAAGTAAGGTTTTTCACATGGAAATTATTAAAAATATAAAAAATAAAAACATTTTTTTCCTATTTTTTTTTCGAATACGCAGTTTCTCGTCAGATTTGAGACCCAAAATCCATTTTTCCCTTAAAAGTTTTATTCCCCCAAAAACCGCTCATTTCATCTCCAGACTTCCCCTGATTTGCTTTTCTCTTCTTTTGTCTTCGGCCGCTCGCCCCCGAAATCGAGTTGTACCCGAAGGGCAAAGCTCACTTCCTCCGAGGACTTGTTCATTGAACTGTTAAAGGAAAGAGAAGGTGTTGTTGTGTGGTTCCGAACGGAAGCTATAGCATATACGCCTATGCCTACCTCAATTTACCACCTTCGCCTACCTGGGTCTCAAATAATTGGAATTTCGCAGGGGAGATAAACCGAAAATTCATCTGAAAACAAAATTTTAATTTTTTTAAATTAGTTAAATTGTTAAAATAAATTTGAAAGTCTATCCTAATTTGTTTTAATTGCCTTCTTTATAGTTTTATATTAGCCAATTAAAGCCACACAAAAAACGTTTTAAAACAAACTTAAACTTTGCAAAAAAAAATCTCAAAAATTTAAAAACAAAAAAATCATTTAAGCCAAATTATAAAAAAATATTATTGTTTTTTCACCATTAAAAATAATTTTATTGTAAATTCATTTATTTTAAAAATTAACTGTTTTAAGTTTTTGATCAATTTTTCGTGGCGAAATTGACCCATTTCCCAAAATATGTTAAATGAAAATCTGCAAAAGAAAAAATCCTTTTTAAGCTATTCTCTATACTGAATTTTAAAAAATCCTTAAAAATAAATCGATTAAAAAAAATAATTGTTGAAAAAACTATTTAATAATATTTTAAAAAAATACATGATAAGTATAAAAAAATATTTTAAGTATTTTTAATCAATTTTTAGTGGCAAAATTCCCGCAAAAATTATGTAAAGAAAGCAATCATTTAAAAAAAAATTTTAATTTCAACTAAAAATTTGGTAAAAATACTAACGTTTCGTTATTTTGGGATTTTTATTTTTAGATTTTGATAAAAGTATGTAAAAAGCGGGTTTATAAAAATCGAAATATTTTTTTAACATTTGAAAATGGGATATCAAAAAATGTTCAAAAAACTTCTTTTGGTTGTGTAACAAATCTCGGTTTTAAATGTTTGAAAAATAAAAATTCCATAAAAATTGGTTTCTGAAGTAGTCTTCAGCTTAACTGGGTGGTCTGTGATACCCAATCTGGCTGGGTGGTCCAGCCTCACTGGGTGGTCTAATCTACCTGGGTGGTCTTGAAAATTTCATTTCCCAGCCCATGAGAACCCTGATTTTTTACCTCTCCCACCTTGTTTTGCCTACTTCTGGCACCACCTTAGAGTTTGGCCAAGTGCCCCACACTAACCACTCCTGCCAATCGGACTTGACAGCACCCCACCCGCAAACGGCGAAAGAAGCCGGCAAAAAAGATAATTGGTGCCTCGGGCGTAAATATTAGCGCCCCGATTGGTGTTGTGTCTTCCTGTGTGGAGTGGTGCGTCATGGCCGCAAATGCAGCGAGTATGATTTCTAAAAGTCGTGATTTTTAAAGGTAAAATTCTAATTTTGTGGTTTCAGATGAGGAGGAGAACCCGTCCGAAGACCCGCCGATGACTACGAGGACAGCGTCGGGACCCGGCATTCAGCGCCGAAGAGGTGAGAGAGAGAGGGAGAGAGGTGGTTTATGCGGCCTATGGTTGTCAAAAAGCAGCATTTGGTTGGTACAATGCGACCTATGATTGTCCAAAGCGGCCTTTGATTGTAAAAAAAGCGGCCTTTCGTTGTCAAAGAGCCTAGGCTTTGGTTGACAAAAAGCGGCCTTTGACTGTCAAAAGCGGTTTTTTTTTCAAAAGCGGCTTTTGGATGTGAAAAAGCTGCTTTTGGTTGCCATAAAGCGGCCTTTTGTTCTCGAAAATCGGCCTTTGGTTGTCAAATAGCGCCTTAGGAAGCTGACTTTGAATGGCAAAAAGTGGCCTTTGATTGCCAAATGGCGGCCCTTGATAGTCAAAAAGCGGCCTTTGGTTGTCAAAAAGCGGCCTATGATTGCCAAATGGCGGCCCTTGATTGTCAAAAAGCGGCCTTTTGGTTGTCAAAAAGCGGCCTATGATTGCCAAAATGCGGCCTTAGGTTGTCAAAACGCGCTCCTTGACTTACGACCTATTTTCACCAAAAAAATACACTTTTCTGCCAAAAGCGTGTTCGCCAACAGAACAACCTAGTATTACCTGATGAGGCTAGCTAGGGCGGCCTAAGGTTACTATAAAGCGGCCCGGCTGTTACGAACCCTTGCAGTTTAAAGGGCGATCATAGCGGCCTTTTCCTGCCAAGAGCGGCCTTCTCCTGCCACGAGCGGCATATTTACCCTTTTCTTCGGTTGTCTTCTGACCGTCCTATAGATAAAAGCTAAAGAAAGAGGGAAATCCCATTTCCTCTGCTCCCACTTTTTGCGCTCTTCTCGCTTCTCCGTCGTCTCGCCGATTCGAGGCTGTCTCCAGTGCACGGGGCAGTTGATTCGCGCGGATGCCGAAATTGCATTGCGCCCCTGAGAAAACACGGGGGGTGAGGAGCGCCCACGCTTAGCAGTACACGGCGTTCCGAAGAGATTCCGGACGGAGAGCAGCCAATTTGTGAGCGACGACCTTCGAAAGGCGGCGGGAGAGCGGGTGATTTGCTCACTCATCTCGGATTCTCAGACGATCTCCTTCGGAAGAAGAGGGGGAGGGGGAGGAGATGTTTGAGATGATCGAAAAGAGGGTTGAGGAGAGAGGGTGGGAGGCTATTTTGGGAAAGAGGGAGGGGGAGGAGGAAACAGAGAGAGAGAGAGAGAGAGAAAGACAGAGACAGAGAGAGAGAGAATGGAGGCCGAGACATGCATACATACGGGACGCTGATGGGAAGAAAGTCATGGACGTAGACTGCCATACAGGCAGACTTCAGACGGGTATAGACGCAGACAAGTGTTAGAGACACCAACAAATAGTTAGAGACACAGATACAGTTGGAGATTCAGACAGAGATACAGGTCGAGACGCAGATAGTTAGAGACATCTTTTTGGTTTTTTAAACCTTTTGCAGAACAAATGCCGCTTTTGACAACCAAAAGCCACTTTTTTGAAACCAAAGGTCGCTTGAACTTCTTTTTAGATTTTTTTTATTTATTGAAGATTTTTAGTTGATGCAATTTTAGGCATCCGTCGGACGAGATATAGTTATTATAAAGTTACAAACTTTGACCAACTAGGCTATCGGTGATTCGGAATCAATCAAACACTTTTTCCCTTTTTTGGCAAACCTTTTTTTTTGCAATAGCGCGCATTTTTGAAGCCAAAGGGCGTTTTTGACAACCAAAGACCGCTTTTTGGCAACCATTGGCCGTTTGAAGCGGCTGCAAATAGATTGGAAAACAGTTAGAGACCCCGACAAGGACGCAAAAAAAGAAGGACTGTTAGAAGCTCATAAAAAGTGGCGGTTCACTGTTTTAAAGATACGGTTCTAAACCGCCGTTTGAGGTGCTATTGAGCTGAATATGACACTAACAAGTAATTTTGGGGTGCTATATGCAAAGGCGGCCTGCTATTTTCAAATAAGACCGTATCATGTCAACAGTGTGGCAGTTTGAGAGAGATAGAGAGAGAAATCTACAGTAGTCACATCCTACCGTACCCTTTTTCAGGCGCTATCAAGCACGCCCGAGTGCACGAGATCCGCGGCCATCAGTTCGTCGCCACCTTCTTCCGCCAATTCACCTTCTGTTCGCTATGCTCTGACTTTATGTGGTAAGTCTCTTTCTCTCTCTCTCTCTCTCTCTCTCTCTCTCTCTCTCTGTCTCTCTCTAACTCTTCCCATTCCAGGGGCCTAAACAAGCAAGGCTACCAATGCCAGCTCTGCTCCGCCGCCGTGCACAAGAACTGCCACGAAAAGGTCATAATGCAGTGTCCCAAGTCGGCGAAGAACACAAAAGAGACCATTGTGGGTTATTTTTCTCGAGAAACCCTCTTTTATGATTAAAGATAAGGCCAAAACGGTGTGGTTTCAGGCACTAAAGGAGAGATTCAAGGTGGACATCCCACACAGATTCAGGACCTACAACTTCAAGAGTCCCACTTTCTGCGACCACTGCGGGTCCATGTTGTACGGATTGTTTAAGCAGGGATTGCGGTGTGATGGTGAGGAGTCTCTCTCTCTTTCTGTCTCTCTCTCTCTTTCTCTCTCTCAAAGGTCCCTTGAAAATGGACAAATATCTTTGCCAGAATGGGCAGAAAGCGGTCTGAGGTCGCCAGAAAAAGCGGCCTGAGGGTCGCCAGAAAAAGCAGAAAGCGGCCTGAGGTTGCCAGAAAAAGCAGGAAGCGGCCTGAGGTTGCCAGAAAAAGCGGAAAGCGGTCTGAGATCGCCAGAAAAAGAGGAGAGCGGCCTGAGGTCGCCAAAAAAAGCAGAAAGCGGCCTGAGGTTGCCAGAAAAAGCAGAAAGCAGGCTGAGGTTGCCAGAAAAAGCAGAAAGCGGCCTGAGGTTGCCAGAAAAAGCGAAAAGCGGTATCTCTCTCTTTCTCTCTCTCTCTCTCTCTCTCTCTCTCTCTCTCTCTCTCTGACGTCTTTCCTGCCCTCTTTTTGCCTAACGATGGTTGTTTTCTTACCCAAAATAGCCCATCTTATTGGATACCTGTCACTGTCTGAAAAGGAAGCCCTTCACTTTGCGATGGAAAGTGCGTCACAGTTTTCTACTATATATTTGTTCGTTTTTTGATGACATTTAGAAGTTTCTCTTTTTATTTTTGTTATCAAAAGTTCGTGTTTTTAATCTAGAAAGTTCCCATGTGTGAGAAAAATCTCAAGAATTGGTTTAATTTCTGATTTTGTAGTTCTCACGAGTCCTGAATCACGACGGCAAACTGGGCCGGCACGCTTTTTTCGCATTAAAACTGTAACACAGCCGCTTTTTCATTCTCTATGCTCTAATTAGACTTCTAGCACCGGTCTTAAAAGCAGTGTTCTCACGGGCCCAGCTTGGCAAAAATCTTAGGCCCGTTTTCCTATAACCCAATCAAAACTGTCAAACACGTGACCAGGGTTAAATCCCGACCGGTGCACTTTTTTGGTCTAACATGTATTAACTATATGATAATTATGAACATATTTAATGGAATTTAAACTATTAGAAAAATTTGACGTTAAAAATCGGATGACTTAAAAAATTTTTGGAAGACAAATTTTTGAAGCACGGACTTTTAATAAATTGAAAGACTTAAAGGTTTTTATGGGCAGGCGCGAAAATCCCTCAGCCGCCCATGTTAATTAATTAATTGAAATTGTCAATTGTGATAAATTCTTGTATTCCTCCGCAGCCACAAATTCAGACAAAACAGACAGTTTTTGTTCTAAATATCTACAATTTAAAATAACAACATGTTTTGCCAAAATTAATGCCACACCACAATTTTGCAGTTTCCCCGTACATTTCATGTTTCCACTGTTTGGCACGGTTCGGTCTTCTTTTAAAACATTTGCATATTGCACCCCAAAAAGTACTTTTATCATTTTGAGCTAAATAGCACCTCCTACATTGATATTTTCTCACAAAAGCTTAACGACAATTTTTTAAATACCTCTTTTTTTAAAATTTTTTGTTCGATAGTTATCATTCAAAAAGGGTTTCTCTTTGTAAAATAATAAATAAATCGTGTGTTTTTTTTGGAAATGAACCATTTTTTGTAAAGGCTTATATTTAGGGTATATTTCTGGCGTGAATATTTACAGGTAGCTTAACAGTAGAGCTAGTTTTCTTTTTTTTTTAAAGTTTTCATACTTTTCTTCGTTTGATCTCCTCAGATTTTTCGAATTTTACGGGTTTTACAGAATAAATTTTACACAAAAAATATTTTTTTTAAAAAATTCTTCTATTTTTGATCTCCCATGAATGCACCCCTCGTCATTCCCAATTTGTTGGTTCCTCCCCCCTTCATTTTCATGACGTGAAAATGGGCATTCCCAATTTCACATAAATCTCTGGCTGAGATCCCAACCTAACCAATGATTAGACGTCAGAATATTGCCTTCTACCAAGAGAACCACCCCTTTAGTTAATCCTTCACATTTCGTGATCTTTCTAGAGAGATCTCTTCAGATGTTTTTCGCTTAAAATGGTGATATAGAGAGGTCTTTCCCATGTTTTCTCGTCCATGAGAAGATATATCATAAGTTGTGTTTCCGTGAGACTTTTCGCCATTTCCGGGTCTTATTTGTGATATCAGTTTTCGTGGCGAGACCATAGCTCTCTCTCTCTCTCTCTCTCTCTCTCTCTCTCTCTTTCTCTCTCAGAAAGCGGCCAGAGGTCACCGGAAAAAGCAGAAAGCGGTCGCCAGAAAAAGCGGAAAGCGGCTTGAGGTTGCTGGAAAAAGCGGAACGCGGCCTGCGGTTGCCAAAAAAGCGGAAAGCGGCCTGAGGTTGCCAGAAAAAAAGCAGAAAGCGGCCTGAGGTTGCCAGAAAAAAAAGCGGAAGCGGCCTGGGGTCGTCACAAAAAAAGCGGAAGGCGGCCTGAGGGCACCAAAAAGCAGAAAGCGACCTGAGGTCGCCAAAAAAAGAACGGAAAGCGGTCTGAGGTCGCCAAAAAGCGGAAAGCGGACTGAGGTTGCCAGAAAAAGCGGAAAGCGGCCTGAGGTCGCCAGAAAAGCGGCCGATTTCTCTCTTGCTCTCTCTTCTTGTTCTTCCCTCTAAAATTCTAATTTTTCAGTTTGCAACGTGGCCTGTCACCACAAATGCGAAAAGCTTATGTCTAATCTGTGCGGAGTGAACCAGAAGCAGCTGTCCGAGGCCCTGTGGGAGATCAAACGAGGCACCCACAACTCGGCCTCCTGTCCCCCAAACATCTCCGGTCTTCAGCTGAACGGAGAGAAGACGCCGAATGGCAGTCTGCCCCATAAACTGAAGAACTTCTTCAACAAACATCAGTACAGTGTGGAGCAGCCGAATGAGAAGGACGAGTTTATGAATGATCTGTGGACGGGCGGGGATGGACCCGTGAAGAAGTTCGGACTGAACCACTTTACTCTCCATAAAGTGCTCGGAAAGGGATCTTTTGGAAAGGTAAGGGAGGGAAAGCGGCCTTTGATTGTCAAAAAGCGGCTTTTGGTTGTAAAAGCGGCCTTTTGTTGTCAAAAAGCGGCCTTTTGTTTCAAAAATCGGCTATTGGTTGTCATTTTTATTGACAAAAAGCGGCCTTTGGTTGTCTAATAAGCGGCCTTTTATTGTCAAAAGCGGCCGTTGGTTGCCAAAAAGCGGCCTTTGGTTAGAAAAAGCGGCCTTTGGTTGAAAAAGCGGCCTTTCGTAGTCAACAGTGGCCTTTGATTGTCAACAAACGGCCATTGGTTGTTAAAAGCGGCCTTTGATTGACAAAAAGCGGCCTTTCGTTGTCAAAAGCGGCCTTTCGTTGTCAAAACACGGCCCTTGGTTGTGAAAAATCGGCCTTTGATTGACAAAAAGCGGCCTTTCGTTGTCAAAAGCGGCCTTTCGTTGTCAAAACACGGCCCTTGGTTGTGAAAAAGCGGCCTTTGGTTGTCCATAAAGCTGCCTTTTGTTGTCAAAAAACTGTATTTTCTTGTCAAAATTGGCATTTTGTTTATCAAAAGCGGCCTTTGGTTGTCAAAAAGCGAAAAAAAACGGATTAAAAAAAGCTCTTTTCAGGTCATGTTGGTGGAACTGAAGGGCAAATCCGACTACTACGCGATGAAGTGCCTGAAGAAGGACGTGATCCTCGAAGACGACGACACAGAATGCACCTACATAGAGAGGAGGGTCCTCATCTTGGCCTCCCAGTGCCCCTTCCTCTGCCAGCTCTTCTGCTCCTTCCAGACACCGGTTTGTGTTCTAATTTGGCAAGTACGGTTCGAAAAACTGCCGTAGGAGGTGATATTGAGCTTAATGGGGAAGGACCTCTTAAAATTTATTTTTCAAAGTCTCTTTACAATTGTTTCATTGAATAGATACAATTTCCAAGATATCGAAACATACCCCTTTTATATGATTTGGACTGCAAAAGGGGCGCGTTTACACGGCCGTTTTACGCGTTTGCCGCACGGAAACACGGCTAGAGTGGGCGAGAGAGTGTGGGAAATGGGGAGACGCAGAGTCAGCGGCAATTCAAATTGTAATTTCCCCAAAATTTCAAGAGCTCCTAAATCGGTTCATTTTGATCCAAAATGGGTAAATGAGGTATTTTTCCGAATCCTGGGAATGAAATCTAGGCTTTTATCACAAAATCAGAAAAATTATTTTTACGCGGTCCTTCCCCTTAAAAAATGATTTTTGGGTGTAATATGCAAATGTATCATTGAAAACTTATTTCAGGAGTACCTCTTCTTCGTGATGGAGTACTTGAATGGAGGAGATTTGATGCACCACATCCAGCAGGTCAAGAAATTCGACGAAACGAGGACTCGATTCTACGCATGCGAGATAATCGTCGCCTTGCAGTTCCTACATGCTAATAATATCATATACAGGTTGGAAATCTGTCTCTTTCTCCCTCTATCTCTCTCTCTTTCTGTCTCTTTGACATTCAAAGGCCGCTTTTTGGCAAACAAAGACCGCTCTCTGTCTCTATCTCTCTCTAACCCTTCCATTTCCAGAGACTTGAAGCTGGACAACATCCTCCTGGACAGCGAGGGCCACGTGAAACTGGCCGATTTCGGTATGGCCAAGACCGAGATGAATCGAGAGAACGGCATGGCCAGCACCTTCTGCGGCACACCCGACTATATCAGCCCAGAGGTGTGTTTCCTGTCTGTTTTTATTTAAAAATTGAGCAATTTCACCATTTTAAAAATTGAGCAATTTCACCATTGAGCAATTTCACCATTTTTTCCAAAAACGATAAAATTCAGGTAAAATAGGTACGATTTTTTGCCTGAAAACAACTAAAAACAGCTATTTTCAGATTATAAAAGGACAGTTATACAACGAGGCGGTGGACTTCTGGTCGTTTGGAGTTTTGATGTACGAGATGATGGTCGGACAGTCGCCGTTCCATGGAGAGGGGGAGGATGAGCTGTTCGATTCGATCCTCAATGAGAGGCCCTACTTCCCGAAGACTATCTCGAAGGAGGCTGCCAAGTGCCTCAGTGCAGTGCGTAGAGAGAGATTGAGAGAGAGAGAGAGAGAGAGAGAGAGAGATGGTCATCTATGCGACACAAGAGGTAGAGGAACAAAAAATGTTCTTAGACAGAGACGGAGAGAAGTCAGAGTTAGAGAAGAAAAGGCGATTGGGTTAGAGACGCAGGGTTGGGTATATGGAAATAGCGAGAGATCAGTAGAAGGAGGGAGGAGTAGGCAAGCAGAGAGCGAGAGAGGTGGTTAGATACGCAGAGGACAGGCAGAGGGGAAAGAAAGGGTGCGGTTAGAGACGCAGGGGCAAGTCCAGCCCAAAATGAGGTCGATAAAGGGAGGGAGAGAGTTAGAAGACAGGTAGAAGTGATAAGAGGATCAGATACGCAGAGTTAGATGGATCGGGCAGTTGTTGGCGAGAGGGAAAAGAAGCAGACAGGTAGATGTTGTAGAACTGATTAGAGACGCAGAGGAAGGGTCGGATAGACGGGAAAAGATCAGGGACGCAGAGGAAGGTAGAGTCAGAGAAACAGCAAAGGAAAGATGTGGAGAGTCAGACAGGTAGAGTTGGTTAGTGACGCAGAGTTAAATGCAGTGGAAGAGGTAGAGACGTAGGGTGCTCTATGTTGGCAGTTAGACACGCATAGGAAGGTAGTCGAGTGGGATAGAAATCGTGATTAGAGACAGGTGGAAATGTAGTTTAGAATCAGACAAGCAGAGTTGGTTAGAGACACAGGGAGTTAGACGACAGACGGTTAGAGAGAGTTAGACGACATGCGGTTAGAGACGCATAGTTTCAAAAGTCAATCAATTATCGATTTTCTCTTTTCAGTTATTCGACCGTAACCCGAACACCCGTCTGGGAATGCCCGAATGCCCCGACGGCCCCATCCGCCAGCACGCCTTCTTCCGCGGCGTCGACTGGAAACGCTTCGAGAGCCGCCAAGTTCCGCCGCCCTTCAAACCGAATATTGTGGGTCTCCCTCTCTCTCTCTCTCTCTCTCTCTCTCTCTCTCTCTCTAACCCCCTCTTCTTCCAGAAATCCGCCTCCGACGCCTCCAACTTCGACGAGGACTTCACCAACGAGAAGGCGCAGCTGACGCCCGTCCACGACAAGAACCTCCTCGCTTCCATCGACCCCGAAGCCTTCCTCAACTTCTCCTACACGAATCCCAATTTTGCGTCCACGTAGCGCATTGTGCCCCTACCGGTATCACCCACTGCTCACTCGCCTCATAATACCCACGAATCTCCACACGCGCGGCCCAAACACGCTCTCTCTTGTCATATCCCTCTCCTTCCCTTTTTATACCCCCCCCCCCTATTATGAAGAATAGCAGCAGAATCGCCCCAATGAGATTATAATAACTAACCCTCCCTGTGTCCTATACAGAGATTGTGATTAGATTCTTACGTTTCCATACAAACCCCGCCCTTTTTCGATGATCAAGCGCTGTGTACGCATTTTTGCGCAATGAAGATGGCTCAGAAATGAGGTGTTTGGGAGGTACTGTAAAGGATCACTGTATACCACACTGTATTCCAAGCGCACTAGACCCGTTCCTGGCACTGTGCTAGAAAAGGTTGCGTGATGGCGAAAATATCACGTATCTGGTATGGCCTTCAATATCGAGATGTTACTAGGCTATAGTTTTATACTAAAATTGAGATTTAATATTGAAAATAAGAGTATATGGTGCAACATGTGTTTTACATGGAAAAAAGATCTTTTTTTTTAAAAATATATTGGTTGTCGATTCTGGACCGGGCTCAATTTTCACATTTTAGGGTATACGCGATTACCGTTTTTTTTCAATTGTTTTGGCATGATGCCAGAGTTTTGGCACCAGTACTTTCTCATCTAAGCAGCTAGAAATACACAAAAAAAGTGTATCTTGGTTTGTAGAAATTTTTGAATCGGCAAAAAATCAGGAAAGTAGATTAAAATGTGCCTGATCCATTTCTGAACTCAGATCTTTTCAAAAGAAAAATAGTATTTCAGGTTTCGATCCGCCAATTTAGATGGGAAACAGTGCTTGGGTCCCGCCACGAAACAGCCCTTGCCCGTCAAACAACGCGTGCGGCGGGCAAGGGCTGTTTTTGTTTTTTGTTTTCAACAACAGTTCTTAACAGTAACTTTTTCGATGATCAAGCGCTGTGTACGCATTTTTGCGCAATGAAGATGGCTCAGAAATGAGGTGTTTGGGAGGTATTTTAAACACAGGTGCACAGACCATCCGATTTTTCAAAAAATTTCCCGGTGGATTTTTTTAATTTTTTAAATTTTGAAAATAATGTTTTTTTGCTTTAAATAGCTATTTTCAATAAAATAATATTAAAACAAATTAAGTTTTGGTTGAAATAAGAGAAAGATAATAAAAAGAACTAAAAAGCAGAATTCCGAGTTAATTGCGAATCCCGTTTGGAGGGAGATTCAAATCCCCTATTTAAATTAATCGGAATCTTTAAACGTGATTTCTGAGAGTGTTGGGTCAATATCGATTTTTGGTCCCGGGTTATTGCGCGCGCACCCAGGTTACGGTAACTTTGTCAAAACTCATCTAAACGCCTAACATATGGTATTTTTTCGAAAGGTCTCGTCAAGATGAGAAAGTTTGTAATGTATTAAACCCAGATTTTTCATAATTTGAAAAAGTAACGGGAAAAAAACCAAAAATAGTTTCACTTTTTTGAGGTTTTTCAACATTTTGGGTCAATTTGGACTAGTCCGCACCTATTTTTCGTTTTCCACGTAAAATTTGCTATCGAGCGAACATTTAAAAACAAAAACAACTCAAATATACGATTTTATTCAAGTTTTTAAAGCAAAAAGTGGCCGAAATATTTTGAACAAAACGAATTGTCGAGTAATTATGATGTGAACAATGTTTAGTGTGGTTTTGATACACGTTTTTGACAAACTTCAAAAAACAACAATTTCAAAATAGCTGAATCTACTTGCCTGACTTTGAGCACTAGGACTTTCTCATCTCAGCGGCTAGAAAAAACACGAAAAAGGTGTATATTGGTTCGTAGAAAATTTTTGAATAGGCAAAAAAACTCAGGTAAATAGATTAAAATTTGCCTGATCCATTTCTGAACTCAGATCCTTTCAAAACAAAATGATATTCTCAGGTTTCGATCCGCCAATTTAGATGGGAAACAGTGCTTGGGTCCCGCCACGAAACAACCCTTGGCCGTCAAACAACGCGTGCGGCGGGCAAGGGCTGTTTTTGTTTTCAACAACAGGCCTGTTTCCTTGTTTTTTGTTTGTTTTTGTATTAGTCCAAATGTGAGAAATCCCAAAAAAAAATGTTTGCTTTTGACATGTGAGGGATCTTTTGAAATAGTGAGACTGTAGATTTCCTGGAGGTTTCACGGGCCGACTGAAAAATTATTGTATTGATTTCTGTAAAAAAAATTCTTGCCTCCATTTACTTGTTTTCGTTAATTCACCCATTTCAGAGGATGATCGATCCTACAACGCCTCCGGCTCATTGTGAGTTTCTCTTTCATCGGAAATGTCATGTCCGCTTTTCCTTGCGTTAATCTTCAGTGAAATATCGATTTCAGGTTCATCTTCGGAGGTAAACCCGTGACTTCTGAACTCCACGTGGGACTCCTGGATGGCGACGACCAGGCCTGTTTCAACGACCTTTGGCGGGTGGATCTGGTCAGTTGGTCTTCATTTTCCACACTGAGTACAGTTTCAGGCGACTAAAAAGATGAGCCGAGTCTTCGTCCGTTCCTCGCCCTACCCTCTTCCCAGAAAGGGCCCAGGTAAGGGAAACAAAAAATTTTGAAAAAATCTTTGACTCAGGTTACGGTACTTCAGAATTTTTAACCCAATTATTTTTTTAAATTTTACTTTTAAAGTCATGTACATTAAAATGTGGGAAATTTTATGGGCACAACGATGATATAATGAAAACTTATTCTGGTCGTAGACGAAACCACCAACCTCAAAAAACCTTCAAAAACCAGAGGTTATTAACCCTTCACTCTCGAAATCGACTCAATAACTAAAATCAAAAATTAAAAACGACCATCATTCTTAAATTTCTAATTGAAAGTGAAAAATAGGCTAAAAATGCCCAAAAACGCGTGAATACGCGAAAAAAATGGAAAAAATCGCGTTTTTGGGCATTTTTGGCCTATTTTTCACTTTCAATTAGAAATTTAAGAATGGTTGTCGTTTTTTAAGTTTTGAATTTAGGCACTAAATCGACGCGTTATTTCACGTATAATTTAATGAAAATGTTAACTTTTTTTTTGGTTTCGAGAGTGAAGGGTTGAAAACCTCTAAAAACATGGTTTTTGAAGGTTTTTTGAGGTTGGTGGTTTCGTCTACGACCAGAATAAGTTTTCATTATATCCATCTTTGTGCCCATACAATTTCCCACATTTTAATCCATATAACTTTGAAAATATGATTTTTTTTTTTGGAAAATTTGGGTTCAAATTTTTGAAGTACCGTAACCCGAGTCAAAAATTCGATAATGAGCTGAAACTCTCAGAATAAGGTTTTCAGGTCATAGGAAGGTTATATACCACTTTAGAGTGAAATCGGAGACCTAGCATAAGATTCTAAATTCCCAAAAAAAACCTGTTTCCAACTGTATATTTGCAGGTTGTTCTCCACGGAGGTGAGGAAGTCTTCAAGACGCTGCCTACAGTATCCTACAGTATGACTCCAGCCACCAATATCCCTGCAAACGAGTCGCCATTTCATCTGAAATACCGGAAAATCCTCCCCATGACGCCCTGATCCTACCGTAATCCTGTATGATTACCGTATCCAGATTACCGTACCCTGGCTCTGAAGCCATTCTCACTTTGCGATCCTCAGTCTTCCCCTATTCCGCCATGTACATATCACTTTTGCTTGAATTTCTGTCATAATCTGTTATTTTGCATTTAAATTCCGTATTTTCTTTCATAGAGAGGTAATAAAGATGGCTGCAGTCTTGTTTTGATAAGAGTCTGATTGTCTTTTCATCGACTACCGTCTGAGTCACTCTTGTTGTCATTAGAATGATGAATCAGCACCCACCCGTTCCACCTTCCTGGCTGTTAGTACCAGTCCACTGACTCCAACATGGCAGGTTTTTTATTCGAATATAATTTTTTTCAATTCCTTTTATTCGATTAATTGACTTTTAATTAGCCATTTTTAGCGTCAAGAATGGGGTTTTACCGATTAATACCAAAATTAAAAGCTAGCCATTGCATTTTTCCGAAATGAATACGTTTATTAAGATTAATCGATTAAACATGTTAATATGAAATATTAAGTTTACCCACAGTCCGTTATTTACACTGTGTACTTATTTTTCATAGCTTGTTTTGATTACCTGGAGCGGCGATGGTATTTTTAGTACCGGAGACTGGCAGTAACAGCTACATTTCAAAATTTTGAACTCAAATTTTTAAAAAAATGTATATTTTCAAAGTCATATACATCAAAATGTGGGGAATTTAGTGGGCACAACGACTGATATGAGCAAAACTTATTCTGCTCATAGACGAAACCACCAACCTCAAAAAACCATGTTTTTCGAGGTTTTCAACCCTTCACCCTCGAAACCAAAAAAGTTAACATTTTCATCATATTATACGTGAAATAACGCGTCGATGCAGTGCCTAAAATCAAAAATTAAAAACTACCATCATCCTTAAAATTTTAATTGAAAGTGAAAAATAGGCCAAAAAACACCCAAAAACGGTCATTTTTGGTCCAATTTCGAAAAATTTTGCATTTGTTTGAATTTTGATTATATTTACGGGTATGCAAAAAGTTTTCTATGCAAAAAATGCTGAGAAAACAAAATAATTCAAAATTAAGGCAAAAATGACCAGTTTTGGATGTTTTTTGGCCTACTTTTCACTTTCAATTAAAATTTTAAGGATTATGGTCGTAATTTCACGTATAATTTGATGAAAATATTATCTTTTTTTGGTTTCGAGGGTGGAGGGTTGAAAACTTCAAAAAACATGGTTTTTGAAGGTTTTTAGAGGTTGGTGGTTTCGTCTACGACCAGAATAAGTTTTCGTTATATCTGTCGTTGTGCCCATAAAATTTTCCACATTTTGAAGTATATGACTTCGAAAATGTACATTTTTTGAAAATTTTGGGTTTAAAATTTTGTAATACCGTAACCCGGGTCAAAAAGTCGATAATGAGCTGAAACTCTCAGAATAAAGTCAGGTTATAGGAAGGTTATATACCACTTTAGAGTGAAATCAGAGAGATCCTAGCCCAAATCCATGTCAATATTTTAAGGAAACTGAGTTCTTTCAGAGTGCGACCCTTCAAATCTGTACGATTCCCGATGACCTGAAGGAGAGGCTGCGGCAGTTCCGCTTTGCGAAGAGTACCACCATGGACGCCATCATCCGTAAGTTGGCTCTTTTATAGAAAACCCCAGGGATTTTTTTCAGTGAAGATCGACAGAAACACGAAGGTGATGAAGATCGACGCGGAGATGGAGGACTGCTCCGTGGAGGACCTCTGCGGCGAGCTGCCCGACCAGCAGCCTCGCTTCATTCTCCTCAGCTACGTCTTCAAACACACCGACGGGCGGGCCTCCTACCCCATGTGCATGATCTTCTACAGCCCAGCCGGTCAGTTTCCTGGTTATCTTAGGAAAATTTAAGGGGGAGGAATCTCATTCCCAGGAATCCGAAAAATACCTCAATTACCTATTTTGGATCAAAATGAATCGATTTAGAAGCGCTTGAAATTTTGGAGAAATTGTCAATTGAATGGCCGCCAACTCTGCGTCTCTCCATTTCCCACACTCTCTCGCCCACTCTAGCCGTGTTTCCGTGCGGCAAACGCGTAAAACGGCCGTGTAAACGCGCCCCTTTTGCAGTCCAAATCATATAAAAGGGGTATGTTTCGGAATGGTGTAAACGATGTCTACTCAATGAAACTATAATGAAGATATTTTGAAAAATCAATTTTACGAGGTCCTTCCCCTTTAAGGTCAGGTCTCAGTAAGGCTCGATCCTCCAGGGACATTCACTAAAAAAAATTTGTTTGAGCTGATTTGCTGTCCAGGCACTTCCCTAGATCCACAAATGTCATTTCTGACAAAATTGGGAGTTCTCGATTTTCGGCCATCTCCGTTCAAAGTGGGCCAAATTTTGAACTGGAGGTGTCAATCGATTGGAAATTTAATTCTAAGAAACTTTCGAATAGATATCGTTTCCACGATTCTGAAACATACCCCTTTTATATGATTTGGACTGCAAAAGGGGCGCGTTTACACGGCCGTTTTACGCGTTTGCCGCACGGAAACACGGCTAGAGTGGGCGAGAGAGTGTGGGAAATGGGGAGACGCAGAGTTGGCGGCAATTCAAATGACAATTTCCCCAAATTTCAAGCGCTCCTAAATCGGTTCATTTTGATCAAAAATGGGTAAAAGAGGTATTTTTCGGAATCCTGCGATTAAGATCTAGGCTTTTATCGCAAAATCAGAAAAATTATTTTTACGCGGTCCTTCCCCTTTAATGAAGTTCTTGATTACCTTTTCAGGCTGCAACCCGGAGCTTCAGATGATCTACGCCGGTAGCCACAACAGCCTCGTCAACGAGTGCGAACTCACCAAGGTATCCCCCCTTCCTCCCCTTCTAAACCCTCTTCAGCACTTTGACATCCGCGATATCGACGACCTGACCCAGGAGTACATCGATTCCAAGTGCTGCTAGGCGTGCGATCTCCCTCCGCTGTCTTTGTGATACCCTCGTGCACTTACTCCTAGACGGTCCTTTATGTGCCTATCATTTTTACGTTTCTAATGTTGTAATAAAAACATTCCCCTTTAAGTTCTGAGGTCATTTCGAGTAGGTGGCCGGCTGAGAAATTTATAATGCAGCCAACCATGCCCGACAATGATTTTTCCCATTTTGTAACAAGAAACAAAGTCGCGAAAAATTGAAATTTGATGGGTTTTTTTCCACATAAAATTACTATTTGGGTACGGAGAGAGAGAGAGAGAGAGAGAGAGAGAGAGAGTGAGAGAGAGAGAATCCTACTGGCAGAGTTGGTTAGAGTTAGAGACGCAGAGTGCCACTTTATGATAATTGTAAGATTCCATACAATATTGGTGAGAGACGCAGAGGAACATGTCGGTGTTAGAGACGCAGATAGATGAATTGCCTTTGTGTAAAGACGCAGGGACTAATCTTACCTGCTAGAAACGCAGCCAAATTATGTTTAAAAAATATGATCAATTAAATAATTGAAAACCGCAATTATATGGCAAAATTATCCTACAACGAAAGCGTCAAAAGTAAACGTGCGTCAATCTGCATTAATATACCCACGCATTTCTTACGTCGTTATCAATGTCAAATGGTCTCGCATGGAAAACTTCGAGACCTTATTTCCTTACGTAAGAATTAAAATGTCCTTTAATTTAAACTCTCGTTCCTAAATTTTCTCTCATTGAAATACTAAAAATCATTTTTGTGACCGTTTTTAGATAAGCACTTTGTTTGGGAACTTTTAGGCAATGATAAAACTCCTGTTTTGGTCAAAAATGTTTGGTCTTCTTGGTAATCGGTGCACATTTTTACTTCTTTTAAGCCATCACGGGTAATTTTTTGTTTGTTTGTTAATTCACTGATTTCAGAGGATGACCGATCCTACCCCTGTGCCGGAAGAGAGAGTCGTTGTGAACTTCGCCGACCCGGATCTGTCGGATGTGTGCCTCGTCGTGGGAAACACCGACTTCAACGCCCACAAAGTGGTTAGTTATTCTTCAGAAAATAAGAGTTCTCATGGGTTCGGCTTTCTAGGAAATTTTGGTTTGCCCAAGACTCGGTCTGCCAACCCATAGAGGTCCCATAATTTACAAACCACGCGACCAAGGTTCTATCCCGGTCGGTGCACTTCTTTCCTGTCTAACTCTAGTTCACTAATATAATAACAAGAAACATACTTAAGTCATTTTAAACAGGTGAAACGTTAATTGCAGCAATTTTTAATGATTTAAAAAGGGCATGAAAACGTGCTTAAGAAATTATAGCATGAAACAAACGGTGTATTCGGTTATTTTGAACTTAAATAGTGATATCATGCTTTTTCAGACGATCGCCTGCCGTTCCTCCTTCTTCAAGGCCCTTTTCTTCAGCGATTTCAAGGAGGTACGATCATCTTCAGAGGAATGTCACAAAGTTTTTCAGAAGAACGAGAACCGCATCACCGTCGAGGCTGATCCGGAGCCGTTCCAGCGAATGCTGGAGATAATCTACAATGGAGCCTGTGCCAACGAGGATTTCTTCAAATGCAGCGATACGTTCGCCGACTGTTAGTTTTGGAACCGTCGAGATTGAAATGGGAAATGCAGTTTTCTGGAAAGAGGGAGTCCCCCTGTGGGAGCTTTTGGATCGCTACGACGTTCAGTTCGGACTGGAGTACTTCGAGAAGAAACTGAACGACTACTGCTGCCCGCAGGTAGAGGATCTCATATTGTCTTGTGATCCAGATGACATTTAGAATACGGGGTTCTTTGCCAGGAATGGCCAGGTCAGTCCCGATAGAGCTTGCATTTGCGTGAATTGTGGAATTCGCAAAGTGTTCGCGATGCAGCACGGAATGGACCTGAAAGTAGGTCAATTTTGGCAACTTTCATATTTTAAACTTTCAGGTCAAAAATTTCCTCCCGATTACCGTCCAGTCCGTCCTCAACGAGTGTCGTCAGAAGAACATTCCCATCAGCCTGGAGACTTTGAGCGAGCTTATCGGATCGATGTACATTGGAGTGCGGTGAATACCCGTTGTATTGTTCATGCTGTGTTGATGTGTTCAGATAAATCGATTTGTTGCGAGTTTAATTCTTTTTTTAATTATGGAGAGAGAGATTCCAAACAATACTTTGCGTCGATATTGTATTTCATTTAACTGCCCGCGGTACTGTCCACACCATTAAAATAGTGCATCTTTAAAGTTTCGCTATCGATCGCAAATGGTCTCGCACGGAAAACTTGGAGACCTTATTTCCTTACGTAAGAATTATAATACCGATTAAATTGATGTTCTTTCTTGTTTTAAAAATGTCCTCTCCTTTTTTAATTCGATCTTTTTTTTAAATTAAGAAACCCATTCAAGATGCGGTTATATATATTTAAGATTTTTTTTTGTTGAAAAAAACCCTGTTTTGTTAGTTGAAATGCGAGAAAAATTAAACAAAAAATTGTTTGCTTTTGAAATGTGAGGAATCTTTTTGAAATTGTGAGATTGTGTGGTATGGGTAGCGGTCCGAACGGCCGAGGTCCGGCGCATTTGACCTAGATTTCAGCGTGACCCGGCCGTTCGGTATCGGACCCAGAGAGAGAGAGAGAGAGAGAAAGTAGAGGAGAGAGAGACAGAGAAAGAGAGAGAAAGAAAGAAAGAGAGAGAAATTAGAAGAAAGAAAGAGAGAGAGCGAGAGAGAGAGAGAGAGAAAGACTGAGAGAGAGAGAGAGAGAGAGAGAGAGAGAGAGAGAGAGAGGGAGGGAGAGAGAGAGAAAAGAGAGAGAAAGAGACAGATAGAGAGAGAGAGAAAGTAGAAGAGAGAGAGAGAGACAGAGAAAGAGAGAGAAAGAGAGAGAGAGAAAGAAAGAAAGAGAGAGAAATTAGAAGAAAGAAAGAGAGAGAGAGAGAGAGAGAGAAAGACTGAGAGAGAGAGAAAGAGAGAGAGAGAGAGAGAGAGAGAGAGAGAGAGAGAGGGAGGGAGAGAGAGAGAAAAAAGAGAGAAAGAGACAGATAGACAGAGAGAAAGTAGAAGAGAGAGAGACAGAGAAAGAGAGAGAAAGAGAGAGAGAGAGAAAGAAAGAAAGAAGAGAGAAATTAGAAGAAAGAAAGAGAGAGAGAGAGAGGGAGAGAGAGAGGAGGATAGAGGATAAATATTGAAAACAACAAATATGCAAAGGATTATCAATTGACTCTTCATTTTTTCACAATTCAAGCCACTACGTAGAAGAGGGCGATGGCCACAGAAACCCATAAGTCCAGGTAGGCCTTGTCCTTTGTGACCGGAGAATTCTCAACCGCTTGGGGATTCATGGCCGACGGATTGGGAGATGTGACGGTAGGTTTTGCAGTAGTTGTGGTTGTAGAATTAGTCGTAGGGCATGGTTTTGTAGACGGGTAGACTTCAATTTTACTATTGCGACCAACTTCACTGAATATATTCTTTGGATTTTTCAAATCCCAAAAACAGAGATCATAATTTCCTTGGATAACTGAAAAGTTCGACAATGACTTCTTTTTAAAAAAAATAAAAACTGACTGGCGTCTCCGGAGACTTTGGCTCCTTGGAGGAATTCGATAGAGGTGAGGTTTGTGTTTACTATCTGCACGTCTAATGTGACATATTCGATTTTTGAGGACGTCTTTCCTTTGACAGTTGGAGATAGGAGAAGAAATCCATAGATTCCTTTACAACCGTCAAGTTCTTCAAGGTTCTCTATTTTACGCGTACCGAAATAACACTCTGAAAGTGAGTTTGTGAGTGAGTGAGTGAGTCAGTGAGTAACATTGTGATCCGTATCGTGTGGTTTCTGAATTTCACAAGTGTCATCACACATTTTAGCAATTTTATCCAGAGTTGCCTTTTCCAATTTAGCGTTGCCACGAATAGATATATTGCTAAACTTTTCGGTGACACTGCTGGCTTTGTTTAACGTTAAGGTTGTAAGCTTTGAGTTCGAATGAATATACACCCCTGAAGAAAGTTTAGACCTTTGAAGATAAAAATCACGAACCATTGTTCTTGATCTTGTTCCACGTACCCAAATCGATTGTTTCAAGTTTCGGGTTTAAGGAGATGGAAAATCCATCGTTTTTTGATTCAATTTGGGAAAGACTAGGCATTTTCAAGGAGACGAGGTTTTCATTATTCTGAATGAAAAACCTCCCATTGGTTATGGCAAAGCTAGGGCAATTCAGTTCTTGCAATTGACTATTTCCAGTAATCAAAAACTCTGTAGTGCAAAACAATTTTTATTTTGTGGTATTTATTTTTACCTTTAGTTTTCGTTAACTTATGTAGGTTTATAGTCTCTAGATTTCGGTTTCTATCAAAGGTTAAACCTGAAAACAATCATACATTGAAATATTGATAAAAAATACCTGTAGCCCATTTAAGTTCTGGAAGATTCACGCTCTTTAAGTCAAAATTTCCGAGGAATTGAATAACTAAAAAATGACTGGTAAACTAAGCGTCTCCACTTGTTCACCGTTTACAGTGTGTAGAACCGGGGCAGATATATTGATAAAATCAGAACCATCAAACCACATATTAGCACGAAAAATAGTTTTCTTTTCCATGAAAGTGTTAAATTCACTATCTTGATCATTAAAACCAGTGAAACTGAGAGAAAAATCTCCTCCGATAATTGGGTCATTGACACATCCTTTCTCTACATTTGTATACAACGTTTTGTAATTAAATTCTCCTGTGACAAGCCAAGAACCTGAAAAAAAACCATCTATCTTATCGTTTAAATCTGAAGTTACAATTTAGCTTTGTTGATGTCTCGCGTCGTTGGATCAAATGAGGATGTTCCTTTGACTTAGAGATGGGAATGGAGTCCAGACGGGAGGCTTGAGAAGACTTGAGAAGGGGAGTGTGCCCTTTGTCGAAGGATCGGCCCTCACAGGCCATCATCAGTCCGTAGACCAACAACAGAACCACAGTCATCCACACTGCAAGAAGGAGGTTGGAAGGAGACCTCCAACGAAGGAAGATGACCACCCGGAAGACCGCCCACGAAGGATAGCAGCTAGGGAATGGGAGCTGGGTGGTCCTCCGGGCGGTCGAGGGGTGGTGGAGGAGGGGAGAGGAGGAGACGACTGACCCTGCATGGCGAAGACGAGAGAATGAGGGAAAGGACCGGGGAGAGGCTATTTATAGGGGGAAATGACGTAACGAAACAGAGAATGGCGGAGATAGGATTCTAATGAAGGCCCAAGGTCATTGGAATTTTTCAAGCTGAGAAAATGCGGGGTTTGCGCCAAGCTTACGCTAATCTGGCCCTCCCCTCTCATTTTTCCCTCATTTCATCCTTGAGCTCTCTCGCCAGCGGCTGTTCTCCACGAGATGATCCTTCTCTTCCTCTCCCACTGCCTTCTTCTGGCCGTTGTCGTCACGGGATGTGGCAAAAAGAAGAACGCCAGTCCTCCGGCTGCTCCTCCGAAACCTGTCGTTGGTTTATTGGCTCCAGAAGGCTTAAGAAGGGGTTTTCAGAAGTCCTCTAGTGGCAGTCAGTCGGAGATTCCGGTAGCTCCCACTCAGGAGGAGAAATCTCAGAAGAAGGATGCTAGGTGAGAGAGAGATAGAGAGATAGAGAGAGAGAGGGGAGGAGAGAGAGAGAGAGAGAGAGAGAGAGTCCAGCTGAATTTCCTTCCTTTCAGTAAAAAGGACCAATCCGAAGTTGAGAGCAAGCAGTCGGGCAAAGAGACGGAAAAGGAGACGAAGAAGGAAGTTAGCAAACAGGAGGGTCATGAATCCAAGAAGGAGGAGACGGAAAAGGAGACCAGCAAGGTTGAGGGAAAGAAGACTGAGAAGGAAAAGGAGAAGAGCAAGAAGGAGGAGAAAAAGAAGGAACCTTCCAAGAAGGAGAAGAAGAAGGAGAAGAAAGAGGAGTCGAAGAAGGAATCTGAGGTTGAGGAGCCCAAGAAGGTTGAGAAGAAGAAGGAGGAGACTTTGAAGAAAGAGGTTCCCAAGAAGGAAGCGTCCAAGAGGGAGGAGGCTCAGAAGGAAGAGGCTAAAAAGGAGGAGGTGAAGAAAGAAGAGCCCAAGAAAGACGAAGCCAAGCCTCCTGTGGCCCCTGCTGTGGCCCCTGCTGTGGCCAAGCCCCCTCCGGACGACACCAAGACCGCTCTTCCGACCCCTGTGGTGGCTCCTGTGGCCAAGCCCTCTGCTGTCACTGCCGGAGTTCCCGTGGCCAAGCCTTCTCCCACCCCGGCCCCAATGGCCAAAGCCCCTTCCGCGGTGACTGCTGCGGCCCCTGTGGCTCCCCCGGCGGTGAAGCCTGTTTCTACGATGACTGCGGCTCCTGCTGTGGCTAAGCCTACTTCTGTGGTGACTGGAAAAGGTAGGGATTCTGAAAAAGGAAAAGATGAAAGTTCAGCGCTGACTTTGGCTCCCATGCAGCTGGTTTGGACGGATAAGGGAGGCCAGCAGATTGTGAAGGTTACGAACACTTCGGCTACTCCTCAGGCGGTCAAAGTGAAGTGTTCTGATAACAAGCTATACGTGTGGGTTTCTTTCTTTCTCTAGATCTCTCTCTCTCTCCCTACGCAGAAGGTTAGAGACGCAGATCGTTAGAGACGCAGATCGTTAGAGACGCAGAAGGTTAGAGACGCAGGTGGTTAGATACACAGATGGTTAGAGACGCAGAGGGTTAGAGACGCAGATGGTTAGAGACGCAGATGGTTAGAGACACAGATGGTTAGAGACACAGATGGTTAGAGACACAGATGATTAGAGACGCAGATGGTTAGAGACGCAGAGGGTTAGAGACGGAGATGGTTAGAGACAGAGATGGTTAGAAACGGAAATGGTTTGAGACGAAGATGGTTAGAGACGCAGAGGGTTAGAGACGGAGATGGTTAGAGACACAGATGGTTAGAGACACAGATGTTTAGAGACACAGATGGTTAGAGACGCAGATGGTTAGAGACGCAGATGATTAGAGACGCAGATGGTTAGAGACGCAGATGGTTAGAGACACAGATGGTTAGAGACACAGATGATTAGAGACGCAGATGGTTAGAGACGCAGAGGGTTAGAGACACAGATGGTTAGAGACGCAGATGATTAGAGACGCAGATGGTCAGAGACACAGATGGTTAGAGACACAGATGTTTAGAGACACAGATGGTTAGAGACGCAGATGGTTAGAGACGCAGATGATTAGAGACGCAGAGGGTTAGAGACGGAGATGGTTAGAGACACAGATGGTTAGAGACACATATGGTTAGAGACACAGATGGTTAGAGACACAGATGGTTAGAGACGGAGATGGTTAGAGACACAGATGGTTAGAGACGTAGATGGTTAGAGACACAGATGGTTAGAGACACAGATGGTTAGAGACGTAGATGGTTAGAGACGGAGAGGGTTAGAGACACAGATGGTTAGAGACACAGATGGTTAGAGACGTAGATGGTTAGAGACGCAGATGGTTAGAGATGCAGATAGTTTTTGTCCTTTCTTTCTTTCTTCCTCTCTCTCTCTTCTCTCTCTCTCTTTTACTCTCTCTATTCCAGCATCAACCCCGTCTTCACCCTCCTCCAACCTGGCAAGGTCGTAGACATCGTGGTCACCCGTTCCTCCGGCCCTACCAAACTCGACAAGGCCGTCTTCTGCTACGCCGCCTGCACCGAGGCCGACTCGAAGGACCTGGCGGCCTTCTTCAAGAAGCCCTCGCTGGCCGTGGTCAGTGTGGATGTGCCCATGGCTCCGGGCCCTGCCACTCCCACGGCGGCCGTCGCCACTCCTGCGGCCAAGCCTCCTCCCCCTGCGCCGGGGCTTCCTCCTGGCAGGGCTCCTATCAAACCGGAGGACTGCGTCTTCGTTTAGAAGAAAGGAGCACAGGACAGATTATATCGTAAAATACAAACGATCAATGTATTGTGTTTCTGAGTTTTTGTTTTGATTGATTTCCTGTGTTAATTGATTGGTCTATCCCATTTTTATGCTTATTTTCACATTGGTTTTCAAACAAGGGGAGAAAGAAAGCTTCATGAAGAAAGATCTAAACGCCCTTGTGACAGTTCGTTCAACCAAAAATGCCGCCTTTTGACAACCAAAGGCCGCTTTGACCGCTTTTGGCCAATAAATGCCGCTTGGATCTTCAAATTTTTTACAATGTCTTTACTCCTATGTTCTCCGACACCTTTTTTGTATCGTCTTTCAGCAAGAATGCCCCTTTTTAAACCTAAGACTGCCAGGAGCGGCCTAATGAGACCTAAGCCTGCCAGAAGCGGCCTAGAGAGGCCTAAGGCTGTCAGAAGCGGCCTAGAGAGGCCTAAGGCTACCAGAAGCGGCTTAAAACTCCTAAGGATAACAGAAGCGGCCTAGAGGTCTATTTCTTTCTTTCTCTCATTTTTCTTCTCTTCCTTTTCTCTCTTTAGTTTGATCACTGCGTTCATTCTATTTCCCATTTTTCTTCCTGTAGTTTGTAAGTTTCACAAGTTTCAATGGAAATCTCTGTTTCTGGAATCCACAGAATCTGTTTTCCGATTTCTTGACGGATGGCAAAGGTATCCTTAGAAAGGCAGCTTTAACCTGCTCAAAATACATAATTACGTATTTGGGCCTAACATTTTTCAGTCGACGCTATGATCTCGTAGTTGGTGTACTATTGGTTTTTATAATAGTTTTCCTGAACGAAAGTGAAGGTTGAAATGGAAACTGAAAAAAAAACTGAAAGTAGAGGTAGATACAGAGGTATCCAATGTAATTTCTACAAAACCATTTTTGTTTAACAATGAAAATTTTGGAACTGTGAAATTCTATCTAAAATACGTGATTGCGTATCGGTGACTAACATTTTTTCTTTCGACGCGATTTAAAAAAAAGTAGTATTTTGAGAAAAGGTGGTTTAGGGTGAAAATTGGTGTTTTTATAACTAATTTCGTTTTAAAAATATATAAAAGGATGTTTACGTGTCGGTTACAAAAAAGCAGAAATTTTAATTTCAACTAAAAATATTAAAATAAGACAATAAAGTCATAAAACACAAAAAAGAATTGATTTAGCAAATTACCATAAAAAATTGGCAAGCAGTCAATGGCGTTTATTCAAATTGCCCATTCGTTGCGGAACTTTAAGGGTCATCCCTTAAGCCAAAAATAACAACTGTCCTTACTCTTTACCTAACCTTGGATGTGTAAAATGTGCCTATCTAACTCGAAGTACGCAATTGCGTATTTGGGTTCAAAGTTTTTCAGTCGACGCTATGATCTCTTAGCCAAAGTAAGTAAAATGCTTTAGATTCGCTAATTTGATCTTTGTTGAACGTAAGGGAAGGTTATTGGGCTGTGGAAATCGAGGAAAATGAAATAAGAGGTACTAAATTAGCCTAATCAATTTCAAGTTCAAGAAATTCCAATGAGGTCACATCTTCATTATCATGTCTACATCCGCCATTTCCCGCCACGTTACGTCATTTCCCCCTATAAATAGCCTCTCCCCGGTCCTTTCCCTCATTCTCTCGTCTTCGCCATGCAGGGTCAGTCGTCTCCTCCTCTCTCCTCCTCCACCACCCTTCGACCGCCCGGAGGACCACCCAGCTCCCATTCCCTCCTTGCTTTCCTTCTTGGGAAGTCTTCCGGCCGGTCTCCTTCCTTCGTCGGAGGTCTCCTTCCAACCTCCTTCTTCCAGTGTGGATGACTGTGGTTCTGTTGTTGGTCTACGGACTGATGATGGCCTGTGAGGGCCGATCCTTCGACAAAGGGCACACTCCCCTCCTCGAGTCTTCTCAAGCCTCCCGTCTGGACTCCATTCCCAGCGCAGATTCAAAGGAACATCCTCATTTGATCCAACGACGCCAAACCGTAACGAAGCCAAATTGTAGGAGTATTTAGAATAAACAGCCGAATCTAATACTTGCAGGTACCTGGCTAGAAGCGGGTTTTGATACTGTAGAAATCGTTACTAGTGAAGAGAAAGGATGTGTAAATGATGAAACAAATCTACAAACTGTCAAAGGTATATGTTTTGTTTTGGTTTTCTAAGGCTAACATTTGCTTTTATGAAAAACAGCAATTGTAAAAGGCTTCACACAAATCATGTTGAACTTCCCGCCCCCCCCCCCCCTGAAATGGTCATTTACTTTGAATGATTTGAATGACTAACAACCTTTTTTCACCATTCCCCTTTTTGGTTCAAAAGGTTTCTTAATTGGGAAATTGATGTTGGAAACAAGAACCTGAATTTTAAACCAAATGACCGACCAGCTTTGGACAAAAATGTTTCCACAACGGCCATTCTGGCTAACAAATGCGAAGAACCAGAAATCATCTTACCTTCTATTTTCAGATCTTACTTTCGAGAGAAATTCAAATTTGAAGAACGTGAATCTACCAAAACTTACTGATGTTGATGGTAGGTAATTCAGATTGCTGTAAAATCTATGTTTCCAGATCTCGTGTTTGAGTCTAATCCTCAGCTTCAAACTGTGAAAATGCCGATGTTAATCAATGCATCAGGTTAATTCCTTATTACCATAAACCATCTTCGTAATTAAGAGTTTCGTTTTATTAAGAACGAACAGTTGTTGGAGATAAACTGTCCTAGTTTAAAAACTATCGTTGCATACAAGATTACCTGTAATTGAAAACAACAACAATCTCGTTACCTTGAATTTACCCGCTTTATCGGAAATAAAAGATACGAAGGGCAACGGCGAAGGATTTAAAATCGCATCAAATCCAAAGCTTTCAACAATCAATTTAGGAACATGGAGTAAGATATGAGAATGGATTGTAAGTGAATTTTCTTTATTATTATGGATATTTAAAATTTCAGACGTGCAAATTGAAGATAATCCGGAGCTGAAAACCATCACGTTTAACAAAGCGAACAACTTCACTGGGAAAATGATAATCAAAATTAATGGTAACAAAAATCTGGATAATGAAACTCTGACAAGAATGAGATCTCTAACTAATGTAGCGGATGATACAGAATATGTTTATTCTTATATTCAGAAACCGAATGGTAAGGTTTCCCAAAGAAATAAAGTGAGAAAGGAAGGTACAATATGTTTCATTCAGAGTGCATGTTTCGCGATGCCGACTATTGGCAAACTCTATCTATAGAAAACCAAGAACTCGACGGTTGCAAAGGAATCTATGGATACCTCATTCTTTCTGAAACTGTCATAGGAAAAACTTCCTCAAAAATAGAGTATGTCACCGGAGACGTCATAATTGTAAACACAAACCTGACCTCAATCGATTTTCTCAAAGGAGCCAAAGTCGGTGGAAAAGCCAGTTGGTTTTCAGCAAAGATGCACTAACAATTGCTTCAGCTATCAAAGGAAATGCCAATCTATGTGTTGATGATCCATCGAATCCTATCATATTCAGCTCAGTTGGTGGAACAAAGGAGATTAAGGTGGAGAAGACATGTCCTACGACTACGACCACAACCACAACTACCACTACTACGAGTACCACAACTGCCAGTACATCTGCCACGTCAGCGGCCACGAATCCTCCGGCAAACAAGGACAGGGCCTACCTGGATGTATGGACTTCTTTGGGCATCGCTCTCTTCTACAGAATGGCTTAAACTGTGATATAATGAAGAGCCGGAGGCGAGAAACACAAGACAGATTGTTGTAAAAACAAACGAAGAATGTGTTGTGTTTCTGAGTTTTTGTGTTAATTGCGTATCTATTCCTCTATTTCTCTCCTCTCTGTCTATCTCTCGCCGTATTCATTGTCACTTGCGCACCTTACTTCCCCAGAAGAGGCCAAAAGAGACCTGAGGCTGCCAGAAGCGGCCTAAGAAGACCTAAGCGTCTTTATTTTGATTCTCTCTCTCCCTTTCGATAGCTAAGGTAGAGAGGGCGGGTCATTAGATATGGCAGTTTTCACAACTATAATACTGTAACTATAAATGACGGGTCAAATGTAGCTAACCTGCTCATAATACGTAATTACGTATTTGGGCCTAACATTTTTCAGCCGACGATCTCTCATTCAGTCTACTGTTGGTATTTATAAAAATTTTCCTCGACGAATTCAACGAATACCGAAATGGAAACTGTGCAAAATGAGGAAAATGAAATCAGGGGTAGTAAATTAGAATATCCACGTTTGAATTGCTGAAGATTCCATTGAAGTCACATCTTCATTATCATTTCTACTTTATCTCAAATATACCACCAAGGTTGAACTGAAAAGAAACCTAAACTGCAAAAGTTCGATCCCCGCTTTATAAAACCAAAATGTTTTTTCCCCTTATTTGGGAAAATTTTGGTCATAAACTGTGAAATTCTACCTAAAATACGTGATTGCGTATTGGTGACTAAAATTTTTCTTTTGACGCCTATTTTATAAAGTTTTTTTTTGAGAAAAGGGTGTTTAGGGTGAAAATTGGTGTTTTTATAACTATTTTCTTTAATAATAAAAAACGATTTGCATAATTGCTAGTAGCATAACCATACATTTCAACTAAAAACAATAAATGAAGAAAATATATACATAAAAACACAAAAAATCTAACTATTGACTATAACTATTATAAATATAACTATTGTCTTTATTTTTTAAAAATGCGTTTTGTTTACTTGCTGGTTACATAAAATCAGAAATTTCAACTAAAAGAATAAAAAGACAAAGAAACACAAAAAATTGATTTGACAATTACCATGGTCAATTAGGCTGAAAAAATGCTTTTGTCCGTTGGAAACTAACATTAACAATAAATCACTGGATCCAAACAACTGACCTTGCTCTTTACCTAGGATGTGTAAAATGTGCCTATCTAACTCGAAATACGTAATTGCGTATTTGGGCTCAAAGTTTTTCAGTCGACGCTATGATCTTTTAGCCAAAGTAAGTCAATTGCTTTAGATTTGCAACTTTGATCTACTATTGATTTATTACAAAGTTTTGTTGGTTATTGAGCTGTTATTGTTGGTTATTGAGATCGAATGGGAAGGTTATTGAGCCGTGGAAATCGAGGAAAATGAAATAAGAGGTACTAAATTAGCCTAATCAATTTCAAGTTCAAGAAATTCCAATGAGGTCACATCTTCATTATCATGTCTACATCCGCCATTTCCCGCCACGTTACGTCATTTCCCCCTATAAATAGCCTCTCCCCGGTCCTTTCCCTCATTCTCTCGTCTTCGCCATGCAGGGTCAGTCGTCTCCTCCTCTCTCCTCCTCCACCACCCTTCGACCGCCCGGAGGACCACCCAGCTCCCATTCCCTCCTTGCTTTCCTTCTTGGGAAGTCTTCCGGCCGGTCTCCTTCCTTCGTCGGAGGTCTCCTTCCAACCTCCTTCTTCCAGTGTGGATGACTGTGGTTCTGTTGTTGGTCTACGGACTGATGATGGTCTGTGAGGGCCGATCCTTCGACAAAGGGCACACTCCCCTCCTCGAGTCTTCTCAAGCCTCCCCTCTGGACTCCATTCCCAGCGCAGATTCAAAGGAACATCCTCATTCGATCAAACGACGTGAAAGTGAAGATAGTGAAGATAATGGAGATAGTGATAACACAATTGATTGTAAGTGATTTTCATTACGTTAAGCTAAATTGAAGTCTTTCAGGTGAATCGCTAGGCAAAGGTTTTAATATTGAAGAAATCGTTACAAGTGAAGAGAAAGGATGTCTTAATGATGAAAAAGTGGGAGGAGATGGAAATCTTGATCTTTCCTCATTTGATGAAAATCAAGTGAAAGCGTTCCTAGCAAAGAAAACCCAATTAAATTTTGAAGATGTGTTAATTAGGAACTCAAAAATTACGGAAGTATCTGCCCCGGAACTACAAAGTGTCCCTCGTATGAATTTGTTTGCTTGATTGAACACACACACACACACACACACACACACACACACACATACACACACACACACACACACACACACACACACACACACACACACACACACACACACACACACATACACACACACACACACACACACAATTACGGAGGTCTCTGCCCCGGAGCTAGAAACTATAAGTGGTACAATATTTTTTCTTCTTCAAAACACCCATTGTTCATTCAGTTTTAAACAACTGTCTTTAAGGTTTCTTTTCTTTCGAGAACAATCCAAACTTGAAGGGCGTGAATCTACCAAAACTAGTTAGTGGCTGTGAGTTTTGCAGATTTCAAACAAGAATTGATTTTCAGATCCTTACATTTTAGACAATGCGCAGCTTCAGACTGTGAAAATGCCGATGTTAAAAACGGCTATTGGTAGTCATATTTTTGTCTCAATCAAACTTTGCAATTAAGGATTTGAATTTAAAACGAACGACCAGTTGTTGGAAATATCTTGTCCTAGCTTGGAAAAAATTGTTGGTATGTCTGCGTTCTCAATTTCCAACAACAAGAACCTCGCCACTTTGAATTTACCGAGTCTAACAGAAATCGACGTAGCTATCTTTACAATTCAGTCCAATCCAAAACTTGCAAACATCGATTTGGGTACATTGAGTAAGCTTGAAATCAAAGGTAATTGGATATATAAACTTGGAAGAATGGATTTTCAGAGACGATAATTGAAAACAATCCGAAACTGAAGAGCCTCACCTTGAAGAAAGCGAGTAATTTCCCTGGAAACTTTAGCAACATAAAAATTCGTGGAAACAAAAACTTGGACCAGGCTACTTTGGGTAAAATTTCTGAAATCTGCGATGACACTTGTTACATCCAGAAGCCAAATGGTAAGGCTTTAAGAGAGATAAAACGAGAGCGCGAGAGAGAAAAGGACAGAGAGAAGTTTAACAGAGGTTTTATTCAGAATGCGGTTTTTACGATTACAATCAAGATGGTGACCCCATTTTTCAATCTATAGAAAACCTTCAAGAACTTGACGGATGTAAAGGAATTTACGGAGATCTCATTCTGTCTGAAACTGTCAAAGGAAAGACTTTAACCACAAAAATCGACTATGTCACCGGAGATCTCACAATCAATATCCCAAAACAACTGATCTCCCTGGAATTCCTCAGAGGAGTCAAGGTCTCTGGACAAGCTAGTTAGTTTTTTCACAAAGGAGAAGTTAATAAATGTTTTAGCCATCACAATTAATGACAATCTATGTGTTGATGATCCACAGAAGCCTATTTCAATCACTGATTCTAACGGAGAAAGGGTGATTAAGGTGGAAAAGCCGTGTCCTACGACGACGACCACAACCACAACCACTACAACCACTACTACGAGTACCACAACTACCACTACATCTCCCACTTCGGCGGCCGCCCTCTTCTACAGAATGACTTGAGGGAACTATGAGGGAACCGAGTATTGTTTCGTTGCATAGACTATCCATAGAGCGTTAGATGGAATCTACGACAACACATGACTTTATAAATAGAATAATTTATCTAATGACTCCAGAAACACTCAACATATGCGTAGAAGCGGACGCTTATTGCAACAGACTAGGTAGGGTTTGATACATACGCCGGCAGGGCAGCTGTACATTTTGCACATTTTTGTGCAGTTTTAGAAATATAGAAAAAAAGAGATTTTCCGCACCTATGAATAGTAACAGAAAACCTTTGTATTTTGTTGAAGTTAATAATTTAGACCTGCCATGCCCGGGTTTTTGGAAACTCGCGAGATACCGAATGATTGGGGAAACAATCCTGAGATATACCTGAAGCGGTGAGTTTTTCTTATTTGAATTTATGCTTTTAAGTATATGAAACGCTGTTAGCCTGAAAAAGCATATTGATTTTGCAGTGGCGACATTATTATGAGCGATTTTGTTGCCGGCTTGAGCCATGCAGGTATCTACATTGGAGGTGGAAGGGTACGTTTTATTCTTTCTGAGTTTTCCTATCCCCTGGATCATATTGGATAACCCCCAAACAACAACGACTGTTTAATTTCAGGTTGCCCATATGTCCGGCCATGGAGAGGGAAAAGCAGCGGGAAGATGTCGAATCGGCAACTTGGTCGGTGACTTTGTGGACAACAAAACGGACTCTCTGCGGCTGGGGGTGAGTCCATTTTTTGTGTTACCGTATTATCTAAAATAAACTGGCTAACATAGCATTTCAGCTGATCCGAACCCAAATTCGTTCGCGCGAGTTTATCGCAACAGAAGCTGAACGAATGGCAAACGAAAACTTCAGAGACGGCAAATACAACCTTATCAACAAAAACTGTCAACACTTTGCCCTGCTCTGTGCCACTGGAAGCGATTGTTACACTGATTTGGACTGCTTGACTTTGGCAGAAGCATACACCGTTTATTCTCCACTCCACTAGACAAAAGGAGTTTGACTCTGACAACAAACCAGTGATACTATTTTATGTAAACAAATACACTGTTTTTTAATTTTTGAAATGACAACGTGATTAACTTTTGAATCACGTTTTGGAAACTGATGGTAACGTAATGTTTTCACGTCCCAGGGACTGATCACTGGATGACATTGTTGAAAAAGCGGTCAGGGGTATTTTTATTTCTTTGTTTATTTCACAATTCGAAAACGATGAATTGTTTTAACCTCATTTTCCTTAAAATCTTATTAAAAATAGAATGCTACTAAACGCATGACACATTGACTTTTCACGCCATCCGCACTTTCTGCAATGTAACCCCAAAATTGGCAACTTTGGGGCTGAATATCTACAAACGAGGGCTAAAGAGGTTCTAAAGAGTTTTGTGTACAAATTTTTTATTTATTTTCCATATAAAACAACGTTGCACCAACCAGCAGTTCCGTTTTTGTTGAGTAATTATACCACAAAAATCTGTCTGATATCTAAATTTAGGGAACGCAGTTTTGGAAGCTGTGCTTTCTTTTTTGCGTCTGTAACAACTAAAACCAAAGAGAGCTTAGGTGTGCTTGCCGTGCTCAATCCGCGTGGCGTTTATTCGTTGCTTACCAACTTTGCAAGATACGAATGCAGAAACTAAAGTCCGCGATTAGATAACACAACAAAAAGCCGGCAAGCACTTGTTCCGAAACTTCATTTAAGTTCCTTCAAACAAAATTGTTTGTTAATGAATTTGTTTACTTGCGCATTTCTTTCCTTAGAATTACTTATAATCGGCGGAGTGTTTACTTTTTCCGAACATTAAAAAGAGGGGCAAAAGCCTTATTATACTATAATTGTTTTAAAAAAGTTTTTTAAACATTTAATTTCAGAAAATGAGTCTGAAAGAGAGAGTGGAGCAATACTACAATTCCCAGACTTTTATAGCATCCAAGGTTAATGTGGTTTTTGGTCAGTCAATAGCTGACCAGGAATACGCAATTCTTGTTACTAAGATAAGTAGCTTCAAACTTTTTATTCGAGCTTCGGCGATTTTGAAAAGTAGACCAACACCTAATTATGCAATTTTAGGGTGCCTGGTATGCGTGTCGCGTTTTCGTGGCTGATATGTCTCCTCAGGTTCCATCGAGGTACATTTGTTTACCTGCTTATTTTATAAAAATTGTATCTTTTTTAGATTGCTACGAGACAACGATCTTATCTGTATCCGTTATTGTTGGACGAAGGACGGCGTAGATAGATTCATCGACAGAATGCAAGACTTTTTTGCTGAGCCCAATTTACGGCAACTCAAAGACGTTGTGTACAGTGATAATCAAGTGCCAGGGTAGGTGAAAGGGCCTTTTTAAATTATGTCGGTTTTCGTCCATAAACCAACAACACCCAAATATATTGCTTATTCTCGTCATTAAGACCACAGCGTAACCCCATGGATATTCGCAGTCTACCAAATGATTGGGCAAACAATACGGACATGTATTTGAAAAGGTGAACCTTGCATTTCTCACATTTAGCACTCTGGTGTAGGAGATACACGCTATTAGGTGCCTTTCGGTTTTTGGTTAAACAGCTGCATTGTGCTGTTCGGTTAAAATTTTCGAGTTTTCAGGGGTGACATTATCATGAGCGATTTTGTCGGCGGCTTGTTAGATCATGTAGGCGTCTACATTGGACATGGAAAGGTGAGATTACTTCTTTTTGAAAACTCCTAACCCTCTGGGGCCACAATAATTGACCTGTCTGTAGTAGGCTAATGCTTTTAGGTTGCTCACATGTCTGGACATAAACAGGGAAAATTAGCGGCAAAATGTCGCATTGGCAACTTAGTCGGTAATTTTGTTGATAAAGAAACGGACTCTCTTCGCCTTGGGGCAAGTTCTTATTTTTATTTTTATCTTTTTTTCATTCTATTTTTACCTGAAAGCAACAGGATAAACTCTGAACAACCCTGGAATTTTAGTTGATCCGAGTCCAGATTCGTCCTCACGAGTTCATCGCAATGGAAGCTGAGCGAATGGCGAATGACAACTTCCGAGACGGCGAATACAATCTTCTCCTCAAAAACTGCCAACACTTTGCTATGCTCTGTGCCACAGGCTCCGATAGTGAATACATGGTACCGCAGAGAATAGCGGTAGATCAAACGCGGCACAAATCTTTTAGCGTAAAATAGGTGTCCGACCAAAAAAACTTTCAATATAAACTTTTTTGCTTTCTGAAAAAAATTAAACCAAAAAACCAAATTAGGTAAAACAAAAGGATTTTGGTTTAAATATAACTACGCGAAAAATTTTCCATTTAACAACTTTTTGGAGTATACCACAACAGGAACGAACTCAAAACATTCGGCCCGCAACAACACTGTCTATCAGATTATCAAACCATTTTATCGCGATAAATCTGTAATAAGCCACTTTGTAGTACTCGTTTAAACAAGAATGTTTGCATCCGTATTTTCGCAAAGTCGTTTATCACGCGTCTGCGCTCTCTCCTCCCTCAGCCACACGTGTTTTATCGGATCGTAAAGGCCAAAGGTTGATCATTCGCGCTTCTAGCGCAGCATCTTTGCAGCTGGAGATTAAATTCCTGCGTCACATTATATATTCGCAATCTGTTTGATATAAAACTTCACCGCATAATCAAATAAAAACCTAGAAATCCCAGCAGTTTGCCGACATGCACCTCTTCCATTTTTAATGGAACCAACCTGAACGGCCTTTAAAACGCATTCGTTATTTTCGCATTCGTTATTTACATTCTTGCCTTTTTCTTTGATTTATCGCTGGGTCCTCTCGTAAAATTTGAAGGGCATGAGACAAGAAAAAAGCGTAGAGTTGCCCACATTTCTCACCAGCGCCTGCGACTGCTTTCCAGTGGCTCTTTTTTTGTTTATTTCTATATTTCTCTATTTTGCCTTAAAATAAGCATTTATTCATTGTCTTTTCAGAAGATGGGTCTCATAGACAGAGTGAACCAATACTGGAATGCGCAGACATTTATAGGAAAGAAGGTGAAAGTGGTCACTGGAAGATCGTCAGCTGATCAGGAATACGCCATTCTCGTCACTTCGGTAGTGTTTTATTATTTTTAAAATATTTATCAAAAAAAGAATTTCAGTTTTGTTTTGGCACAAACTTACTTCATGCATGAAATTTATATACAGGTCATTTTCGGCCCGGAAGGGGTGTTGTAGTGTACTAAAACTAAGAAATTAGTGGTTTGTCAATAAAACAACACATTTGTAACATGAAATTGATTGGTATTTTCCGTACCGACTTGGTACAAATCTTTGGCCCATCTTGGCACCGACCGGTCTGTTTCGGCCCGTTTACCTGGACAACCTAATCAAAACTGACATTCTTGTGATCAATCCGATCTGGGGCACATAATGTTTTTTTCAGTTTCAAATTCGTTCGATTAACGGTAAAAACTACAATGTTGTTTGCTAAGTAACAAAAACTTACATGCTTTGAAAAATCGACGCTACGTAAAACAAATGTACCGCATTTTGAGGAGCAAAGTTGTGAAGTTTCACCGATTTCGCCACACGTTTCTTGACAATTCTTTAAAAGTTGAACTAAAATACCGCTAGCTTATTGGCTATGAGCCATCAAAGCAACCAAACAAAAAAGGGGCGGTCATAAATAAGCGCATTATGCCAACATTTATGCGGGGGCGGCTTATTCTGTCCTGTGATTTTTGTTTTTTGATCTAGTTACTTGACATAGACAACAAAATAAAACCCAATTTTATTAATTAAACAAAATTTCTGTAACTAAAATGTCCAATCGAATTTTTAATTCAATTTTTAGGGCCTCTGGTACGCGTGTCGTGTTTTTGTAGCGGACATGTCTCCTCACATTCGGTCAAGGTAGATTTCTTTCCCCCTGTCATTTTGTGATTTTTGTTTCAGGCGCCCATCAGGCAATGATCTTATCATCAACACTGATTGTTTCACAATGAACGGTGTAAACGAATTCATCAACGAGATGAAGGCCTTCTTCGCCAAGCCCAATTTGACCCTGAAGAACTATCTGTTAGTAAAGATGGGAGAGAGGGGTGCTAATTTTATATTTTCAAGCCACCAATTCCCGGTTGCTTGGAAATTCGGGAGGTACCAAGTGATTGGGGAAACAATCCTGATAAGTACATCCAACGGTTAGTTGACCATGATTTTCAGATAACTAATTGTTTTAGTGGCGACATTATTCTGAGCGATTTTGTCGCTGGGTCCAGTCATGCAGGAATCTATATTGGAAATGCCAAGGTGGGTTTGACAGCGACTCCTTGGAAGATGTTTTTGGAAGGGAGAGAGAATGAGAGTGAGAAAAAGAGATATATAAAAACGGAGAGGCGGAGAGACAGAAAAATAGCGAGAGAAACAGAAACAAAGACAGATCCGATTTCAGGTTGCCCACATGTCCGGCCACGGACAAGGAAAAGCAGCGGGAAAGTGTCGAATCGGTGATTTGGTCGGTGACTTTGTTCACAACAAAACGGACGCACTTCGACTAGGGGTATGTCCTAAGCGTTTACTCTACTTCTGTTATTTCAGTTAATCAGAGTCCAGATTCGTCCGCGCGAGTTTCTCGCGACGGAAGCTGAAAGAATGGCAAGCGACAACCACCAAGACGGGGAATACAATCTTCTTCTCAAAAACTGCCAACACTTTGCCATGCTCTGTGCGACTGGATCGGAGTGCCTTACTGATTTAGGAGGCAGAAGCTGGCTCGAAGCGGCGAGGATCGATTTTCCTAGATAATTTTAAAAATAAAATTTTAGTTTCATATTTTTAGCCAGTGAAAAATGGTTGAAAAATGGGATTTTTCAGTGTTTTAGAGAGAATGGCTAATAGCCAAAAGTGAAAATGGCTGAAAATGCATTTTTCCGTATTTTAGAAGGAATGGCTAATCTACTTTCAGGCTAAGCCGTGTGTATAACTAATTGTTTGGCTATGCATCGTGATTGAAAATTTCGATCGCGATTCTACCTATACACTCTTTCGATTTGCAATTCCCTGGTCTTTTTTCGATTATGTACTAGTGTTTATGAACGGTTGTCCAGGGCTGATAGAATGGAAACGTCTTCACGGGGTGCTTGACTGTGATCAATGTTTTCATCAAGATTTCCGCTGCGTGAGCATGCCTTGCTTTAAATACTGAAGTCGATGGGTTCGCAAACCTTTTCTATATGGGCGCCAGAGGGTCGACAACAAAGCACGTGGGTTGTTGTTTGCTTGAAGAGATAAGTGAAAAATCGGAGGCAGATAACATCCAAGCAAACTCGCCGCAAACGTTCGTTTCTTTAAGATTTTGATTAGGATTTTTGAAGCTCTTAATTTTGGAAATAAGATTTTCCAAATTTGCCTTTTACGATGTGTTTACCCTTCTTTTTATAGTAGTTTTGTTGTTCGAAGTATTATATATTCTTTAAATAAGCTCTTTGGCTGTAAATGAGTAACTGCTTTTCTCTCTCTCTCTCTCTCTCACTCTCTTTCTCTCTCTTGCTCTCTCTCTGTCTGTCTCTCTCTTTTTCTCTCTCTCTCTACCTCTCTCCCTCTCTTTCACTTTTTTCTTCCTCTCTTCTCCTTGTAATATAAATAAGAAATAATAGGAGTGTAAGGAAGATAAGAGCGCAAAGTTGCCTTGACATGACTTTACAGCCGCTGTTCATATATCACCATGAACGAAGCTCCTTTGACCGCCTGCCGTTTGCTCTGTATTTATCTTTTCTTTGTTTTTCCCCTTAAAATCCGAAGCTCCTTTGACTTCCCCTCAAAATCAGCAACACATGCATTTTAATACGTGTCCCTCTTGTTTAGAAGATGGGTCTGACAGACCGAGTCATGCAGTACTGGAACTCCCAGACATTCATAGGAAAGAAGGTCAAGGTGGTCACTGGTACATCATCAGCTGATCAGGAATATGCCATTCTAGTAACGTCGGTGAGTAGCATGCTCTTTCAAATCCAACACACTTCAAACAAATAAAATGGCGTTGGTTTGGCTAATTTTCATTTTAGGGCGTTTGGTACGCGTGCCGTGTTTTCGTGGCGGACATGTCTCCTCAGGTTCCAACATGGTAAATTTCTTATGTAGCTTTGCAATGTATGTCTGTTTTTAATCATTTTAGGGGTTTTTAATTCATTTTTTAATTCATAAACTTATTGAGTGTACTATATCGGTAAGGGGATTTTTTGCAATCAATTTCAAATGACCGATTAAACGTGGTTCTCGCGTTTGAGGCATTTGTAATAATATGATGTATACTTGTTTCTAGGCATGAAGTAGCCAAGGCCAACCTGAAGGCCACTTTAGGCTGCCCTTGCTCTAGTAGTCAAAAAAATCACTAATCTCCATTTCCAGGCCATTTGGTACGGCAGCAGAAATTTTGTGGTGGAAACTTACCGGTCAAGGTAAGTTGCTTCACATTTTCATTTATTCTTATAAGATCGTCCACTTCCTGTGCGACCACCAGTTTATGACCTTATAATAAACACCCACTGTTTCACAATGAATGGCGTGGACAAATTCATCGACGAGATGCAAACCCTCTTTGACAAGCCCAGTATGGACGAACTCAAAAAGTATCTGTAAGTTGAACACTTTTGGGAACACGCAAAAATCCTATTTTATCTAAGTTTTTTTCCCTAGTTAAATATTCAACAGAATGTGAAGAATGGGATTCTTTAACCCTCGAGTGAACATAAAACTTAGAACTCGTGTAAATTTGCAAAAGTGACCAAGTGTGACTACATTTAATAGGAGTATTTTAATTTACATTTTTGTAATAGAAAATTGTGGCTTCTTTGCGCATCTTAATCAAGCCTTTCTTGACACTGTGCCACGACAAGCCACAAAAGGTAGCGTGTAGGCGAATATATCCCGTGGATGGAATGGGCTTTCAATTTTGAAAATTTACGGGCCTAGCTATAAATCTAACGCTAAAAGTGCAATTTAACTTAGTAAATAAGTATATATGGTGCAAAATGTGTTTTAAATAAAAACAAATTAATATCTTTTTTTAATTATAGCGGATTTGATTCTGGGCAGGGCTCAAATCTTCACATTTTTGTGTTGATGAGATGACCGTAATTTTTGGCTTGGAGCTAGAACGGGTCTAGTGCTCTGATTTTATTCCCATGCGCATTTAATCCCTATGCGCACAGTTCTTAATGAAACCTCGCTAATCAGTAACATAATCCCGTACGCAGCTGATAAACAGAAAAAAAAGCTAATAATATTGAAATATACGCAATTTCAGACCCGACTACTTGGAAGTCCGCGAGGTACCAAGTGACTGGGGAAACAATCCTGACAAATACCTTAAACGGTGAGTTCCTTATTATTTTTCATTTTTATTTTTCAACTTATGAACACAAAATAAACAAACAGCAAATGGCGATGATCCTGCAGGTGATCAGCATGACGGGTCGGCGCAGGATAGCAGGCTTCAGAAATGCATCAGTTTTTTTTCAGAAACATTAGAAAAACAGTTCTGAAATGGACGAATGAGCAACAGATCAGCGGAACATTTTTTCCAAGGGTCAATTGCCATAAATCAGAAGCCTAGGCCCTGTGAGATTGGGAATCTTACGGGTTAAATTAGATTTTTCACAATTAAAATTGCCCAAAGTGGCGGGAATAACCAGTGAATACTAACCTTACAATTCAGCAGGAAAACCATCAGCAATTCAACACAGAACCGTTCAGCGTCATCGCTGAGCCTCGACTGATGCGTTTGAATTGCGTCAGTGTGCGGGCTCCGAGTATACTGTAGCTTTAGCAACGGAGCGCGCTTAATGAAGGGACCTTTAGTCAGTAGTTCTAGCTGAGTTTTCTTTAACGCAAATATAACCAGATTCTGGTTATAATTCGACGTTCCTTACGGAAACGGCGACAGTATAAAAAAAAATTTCAGGTTTCACACATGTCCGGCCATGGACAGGGAAAAGCAGCAGCAAAATGTCGAGTTGGCAACTTGGTTGGTGACTTTGTTCACGAGAAAACCGATGCTCTTCGACTGGGGGTTAGTCTTAACCTTTTCTCATTTCCTTATTCATACAAGCAAGGAGTCAAAATCCAATGAATAGTGAATTTTCAGTTGACGAAAGTCCAGATTCGCAAACGCGAAATTATTGCGGCAGAAGCGGAGCGAAAGGCAAAGGACGGCTTCCGAAAAGGCGAATATAATATTATACGAAGGAACTGTCAACATTTTGCCATGTTGTGTGCCACTGGGTGGGATTGTCTGACCGATATTAGCTCTTTTAGTCGGGATGAACTATAATTTTGCCAACCCTGGCTTGAAGACATTATCAATTGGCTAGCAGTCTTATTTTCTGAATAAAATCTTTTTTGACGCGTGGATATAACAATGTTGTCAGATTTTTGAAGGACAAATACCCTGTTCAGGCATGCGTGGTTTTTACATTTTCTTTTGCAAAACATGTATAATCTATGACAGTGACCCTTCAATCAATCCTCGTTTGGGTGTTGTGTCGTTTGATCAAGCGAGGATCCTCCTTTGGACTAGAGATGGGAATGGAGTCCAGACGGGAGGCTTGAGAAGTGGAGTCTGCCCTTTGTCGAAAAATCGGCCCTCACAGGCCATCATCAGTCCGTAGACCAACAATAGAACCACAGTCATCCACACTGGAAGAAGGGGGTTGGGAGAAGACCTCCGACGAAGGGAAGAATTGAGGGTATGAGATTTGTCAGTGTTTCAGAGGGAATGACTTATAGCCAAAAGGGGAAAATGGTTGAAAATGCATTTTTTCAGTGTTTTAGAGGGATTGGCTAATAGCTAAAAATGAAAAATGGTTTAAAAAAACTGCGATTTTCAGGGTTTTAAAGGGATTGGCTAATTGCCAAGGATGAAAAACGGCTGAAAAATGCATTTTTCAGAGATTTAGAGGGAATGGCTAATAGCCAAGAGTCAAAAATGGTTGAAAATGCGATTTTTCTGAGTTTTAGAGGAAATGGGTAATAGCCAGAAATGAAAATTGGTTGAAAATGGGATTTTTCCGTGTTTTAAAAGGAATGGCTAATAGCCTGAAAAATGGTTGAAAATGGGATTTTTCAATATTTTAGAGGAGATGGCTAATAGCAAGGGATGAAAAATGGTTGCTAAATGGGATTTTTCAGTGTTCTTGAGGGATTGGCTAATAGAAAAAAATGAAAAATGGTTGAAAAATGGGATTTTTCAGTGTCTTAGAGAAAATTGCTAATGGCCAAAAGTGAAAAATGGGATTTTTCAGTGTTTCAGGGGGAATGGCTTATAACCAAAAGGGGAAAATGGTTGAAAATTCACTTTTTCAGCGTTTTAGAGGGAATGGCTAAAAACCAAAAATGAAAAATGGTTGAAAAATGCAATTTTCCAGTGTTTCAGAAGGAATGGCTGATAGCTAGGAGTAAAACATTGTTGAAAAATGCAATTTTTCAGAGTTTTAGAGGGAATTGCTAATAGCCAAAAGTGAAAAGTGGTTGAAAATGCTAAACATTGAGAACCAGAAAAAGACACAACGGATCTCAATTAACTTTTTATTGTATAACAGTTCATGCCATCCAGTAGAAAATGGCGATGACCACAGAAACCCATACGTCCGTATACGCCTTGTCCTTGTTTGTCCGAGAATTCATAGCCGCTTCAGCGCGAACTTTAGTCGTTGTAGATGCCGTTGTGGTAGATGTGGTAGTCGTTGGGCAAACATTCTCCACCTTAACCGTCTTAGTTCCATCAACATCAGTAAACGACACAGGATTCTGAGGATCCTTTACGCATATGTTTCCTTTGACGGCTGAAATGGTAACTTATTTCTTTTCTTATTAAGGAAACTGACTGGCTTTTCCTGTGATATTAGCTCCTCTGAGGAAATCAACAGACATCAGTCCCGTGTTTTCGATTTTGAGGTTTCCGTCGATGTGACTAATTTTGGAGGAAATCGTTCCTTCCACGGATGATGATAAACTGAGGTTTCCAAAGACAGCCTCACAGCCATCAAGTTCTTTTAGATTGTCTATTGTTTTGTTGAGAAGGCACTCTGAATAAGGTCGTTACTTCTGCCCGTCTCTCTCTCTCTCTCTCTCTCTCTCTCTCTCTCTCTCTCTCTCTCTCTCTCTCTCTCTCTCTCTCTCTATCTCTCTCTCTTTCTGCCTCTTTCTGCCTCTCTCTCTCTCTCTCTCTCTCTCTCTCTATCTATCTCTCTCTCTTTCTGCCTCTTTCTGCCTCTCTCTCTCTGTCTTTCTCTTTCTCTCTTTTCTCTCTCTCTCTTTCTCTCTCTCACTCTCTCTCTTTCTTTCTCTCTATCCTTATCTTTCGCTTTCTGTGGCCTCTGAATATCACAGTTACTTTCACAGAGTCCAGCTAGTTTATCAAGAGTAGCCCTATCCAAGTACTTATTGTAGCGAACAACAAGTTTTGTCATTTTCTGAGTCAACCCATTTGCTTTTTCCCAATTGAGCGTTTTCAGTTCCGGATTGTGAACAATTTCCAGCTCTGAAAACAGTCCACAATAAATCGTTTGAGCAAAGTTTGGTTTAAAAAAAAGTAAAATTTGGGAAAATAAATGGGAAAAACGTACTGCCGGGTTTTTTCCAGGTACCCAAGTCAATCTTCGTAAGTTTTGGATTCCTCATAACAATAACATGGCCAAACTCGGATAGTTTAGGTAAACTCAAAGTCTCCAGCATTGGCATATCGTTAAACTCGGATATAAATGTGTATTCCAAACCAGGGAAATTCAATTCTTTGATTGGCGATAGTGAAGGTGACCTATAAAATTTTCCAGCTTCACGGAAGGTGAGAGCTGAAATTCTCCTTTTTCTAGAAACCTTTCACATGTTTACTTGTAATCTTTCTTAACTTTGGCATGTTTACAGTTGTGAGTTTAGGACAATCCCAAAATCGAACCGCTGGAAATGCAAGAATAAGGAAAAAACGATGAAATCAAACTTGTCATTTCAGTAATTTCTGGTAGACTGAAACTAATTATAGAAGACTTCCAGAAATGCCATTCTGAAAACAATAGATCAAATGCAGAATGCAAAGTAGAATGATGTCCATGTCTATGTTCCCTAATTTATCTACATAATCCTACCTTCAGATATTTGAAGAACAGGGGCAACCACGTGGGCAATATTCGCCCTACTGAAATCAAACTGAAGTTTGTACATATGTGTTTTCTTTTTCAGGAACCCGTTCAATTGATCATCATTGTATTGCATAAGAACCAAATTGGCAATACCGGTTATTTGTTCCTCTTTTATGCATCCTTTCTCAGCATCAGTTAAAAGATCTCTGACATATAGCTCTTGCCAAAATGGAATCCTGCCAAAAACCGTCTTAGTGCAGCCGGGGTTAGCACGTACTTTTGCGTATTGCGTATTTGGTGGTATGACATTTTCGTCTTCACGCCATTTTCTAATTCATTTTCTATTCATTATAATCTGTTCCACTGCTACCCACTGAGTTACCTGGAAAAAGTGAGTTCAGGTTTTCAAACTGAAACACGCTTACAATCCATCTTTGTGCCGCGTCATGGATCAAATGAGGATGTTCCTTTGACTTTGAGATGGGAATGGAGTCCAGAGGGGAGGCTTGAGAAGACTTGAGAAGGGGAGTGTGCCCTTTGTCGAAGGATCGGCCCTCACAGGCCATCATCAGTCCGTAGACCAACAACAGAACCACAGTCATCCACACTGGAAGAAGGAGGTTGGAAGGAGACCTCCGACGAAGGAAGGAGACCGCCCGGAAGACCGCCCACGAAGGAAAGCACAGAGGGAATGGGAGCTGGGTGGTCTTCCGGGCGGTCGACGGGTGGTGGAGGAGGAGAGAGGAGGAGACGACTGACCCTGCATGGCGAAGACGAGAGAATGAGGGAAAGGCCGGGGTTGCCATAATCCTAAGAAAGCGGCCTGAGGTTGCCATAATCCGAAGAAAGGGACCTGAGGTTGTCATAATATGAAAAAAAACCGCCTGCGAGGCAAAATCTGCAGAAAGCGGTGTGAGAAATAGTAAAAACGTAAAAAGCGACCTGATTGACTGAAACAGCGACATAAAAACGACCTGAAAAGCGGAAACGGACCAGACTGTAGAAGGCGACTTCGGAATCCGCAGAAAGCTCTAAAACTGAATTTTACTTTTTTTGTGACAAAATTGTAATTAAAATCCTAATTTTAAAGATCCCCTAATTGAAAAATGTGTCCTTCTGGCTGATTGACAAGATACACTCTGATTTTCTTTCCGTAGGTCACCGATCATAGATCGAAAAAGTCGATACTTTGGGGGAGAAGTCAACAGGACAAAGAACGGGAAAACATAATATTTTAAATTAAAATTTATTGCGTCTAGACCAAAATAACACTTTCAGGAACTTAAAATTTGAATTTTGGCATTAAAACCAGCCTTCCGCTTTTTGATTGCTTTTTCTATGGAAAAACACATTTTCCATTTTGAATCCGCTTTTTTTCTTTGAAAACAAAAATCAATTTTGTCCTCGAAAATTCCTCGATCTGGGAAAATACCCCCCGGGGTAGCCATTTATCGCTGCCGGTGGTCCCTCGGGTGACACCCGCCGCGCGCAAAGTGACTCACCCAAGCGGGGCCCACCCATACAGCGGCGCATTTTTGGTTCACGCCCGCTTCCCTTTTTAAAGCGGTGGTCTAGACAAAAGATTCCACTGTTATTATTACACTATATTCTATTCTACACTATAATTTTTAGAAAATTAATTCTTTTAAATTTTTAAAAATAATTCAGAGAGTAAGGCACATTTCATAAATATTATAATCCTGTTGTATTGATTTTTCCTTACTTAGCTTTATAAATTAAGGTTTTTTGACGTAGTTTTAGATTTTTTTTAAATGGAACCGTCGCAGAATTCTATAAACAGGGTTAATCGACCTGGACTTCGACTGGATTCAATGAATGAAAAGAGAAAAACTCCTGGGGGATCGATAGTAAGTTTTTATTATTTTAATGTTCTATTTGATTTTTCTATTTATTTTCTATTATTAATTTTTAATTTTAAAGGAAAAAAAGAAAAATCGTTTTTAGTTCTCCACGTCAACTAGCCGTTCAATGAACACAAAAGGCCGCAGTCGTGCGATATCGGGTGGGCTATCAGTCGGGGCGAAAAAGAAAAACAAGGAAATTCCTTCAGAATCCGCTGCCATGTCGATTCCGTTCGATGCGCGTCAGGTCTTCGATCAGGAAATAAAAATGAGTGGGAACAGCCTCGTCCACTCGCAGCCACAACAAAGAGAAAGACAGGTTTGTTTCAATTTTTGATTTTTCTTTAATCTTCTGTCTTTTAAACTCCAGAAAACTTGATTTTCCGCTTTATTTCATAAAAAGCAAAGAAAAAGGCACACCTAGGATTCCAACCCCTGACCTTTCGCATAACGAGCGAGCACCTTGCCCCTGCGCTACCTTGTTCACCAACCTCCTTTGTCTGTGCCGCTCTCTTATACCCCCAGGCGCCGCTCCGCCTGTCAAATACCCCATTTTCGCGTTAAATTAAATAAATCTGAGAATTGTGAGACAAACTAATCATAACTTTTGCTTATTTTGCCAGAATATCCATTTCTTGGGAAGTTTTCTTTGATTGACTACAATTATCTCCAAATCACTGTCAACAAAGATTGTTTCCTCCAATTTACACGGAAAACAGTCATACATTCCAAACTACGAAAAGTTAAGCATTTTGGAACAAAAAGCAAAAGGATTGAATTGGAAGGGAATCGAACCCTTGACCTTCTGCTTACAAAACAAAAGCGTTGCCACTGCGCCACTCATTCACGGCGCGTCGACACGCCGCCGGTATTCAAATACCCCGCGTTCATGTCTAATTGTGGGAAACTGTTCTTCTTAACCAAAAATAGCCCAGTTTAGTACATTTTGCCAGAAAATAAGTCCACTCCTCCGTAAATTCACATTTGTCCCCAGCTGTTCTTATCACCTCTTCCGCCAATAGTCCGTACTTTACCCCAACTCTTTTGTGTCTTTTTCTGGGCTCAAAATAGCTATTTTCCTCTTATCTCTGAGATCTCTCCTTTTTCTTTCTTTTACAGCCGGCGCCAGCTGGTTTCGATGAGTCAAAAGCGCCGATTCGGCAAAAAAAAGTGTTTGCCACCTCGCATTGTTGTCTTTAAACTGGGGTGTTTGTTAACAACTCGGGTTGATTAATCGAATGTTTATGGAAAGAATGACAATTTCTTCCAAAAACTGAGAGAAATGAACAGGAAGGAGATTTGAAACCTAGAAAACAGCTTGTTGCCAAAGTGGCGCGGTTTTAGGGGCGGGGCTTAACTTTTCCCCTCGAGACCCAAAATTTTCCATTTTCTCTCGATTCCACACACTGCGACAAAATTCTTTCACGATATCTCGTGACCTTTAAAAAACCGGTTCCTCTTGTCTGGAGCCATCTGTCCGTCCCTGAATTCCTCTACTGAATAATCGATTTCACTTTGAATTTCTGAGAAAACGGAGGAATCTTCAACTTTGGCGGCCGAAATAAATTGGTCCGTATCTTTGGCGCTGTTTGCCTTTGTTTGTTCCGCCGCGTTTCACCCCGATCTTATCAAACGCTCTGTATCCAAACCGTAGATCACTCAGATTTCAACACCCAGACGGAAAAGTTATGAAATGGGGTATAAAATGGGTTAAAAATAGATAAATAAATATATTTAAACACGAGATTTTTGGGTAACTGCATCCTTTCTCTGATTCTCTGACTCTCTCTCTCTCTCTCTCTCTGTTCCTATTTCTCTCTTTCTTTGTTTGTGTCACACACACACACTCACACTTTCACACACATTCACTCTCACATTCTCCCACATTCACTCACTCACTTTCACACATTCACTCCCTCACTCTCACACAGATTCACTCTTTCACTCTCACACATTCACTCTCTCACTCTCACACATTCACTCGCTCGCTGTCTCTCTCTCTCTCTCTCTCTCTCTCTCTCTGTCTCTCTGTCTCTCTCTCTCTCTCTCTGTCTCTCTGTCTCTCTCTCTCTCTCTGTCTCTCTGTCTCTCTCTCTCTCTCTCTCTCTCTCTCTCTCTCTCTTCGCTTTCAACCCCCGTTTAGCTACCGATTTGGTACGGATGCGAGGCGCAAACACATAGGTATCAACCATAAAGACCCTGGTTCGATCCCCTCGGCTACCAACCACAATTTTATTTGGCCTCTCTTTTCTCTGTTTTCCTTCAATTCCTCCAATTAAAATCAATTTATAAGTTTTTTAAATTTAAAAATTAGCAAAATTGGCTTATTTACCCGCCACCAAGAGGGTTTGAACTTCGCATGCTCAAAGGCTCTCACATGACTCCGGCGGCGACAAATTCCGTAATTGTCATTTTCGCATTCTGACCTCGTCTTTTCACCCAACCACGTGGTGGAATATGAATAATATTTCCCAGTCGGCTGGCTGTACGATTTGTTTTTCACCGGGAGCTTTTGGCACGCCTCCAACGGCAATCTCAACCTCTGACGGCAGTCTGCGTAGTTTGTAGTCCTGACCCGGACCACAATCTGGCGCACTACAAAAAGCAAAGATAAAGCGAAAACAGAATGTTTCAATGAACTTTACAATTCCGAAGCCATTTCCTTCCATTTAGCCCAATTCACGGAGATTTGTGCCGGAAATGCCCCCGCATGTGAAATGTTTGTTGTGTTTGGAAGAATAACATTCGCTGAATGTGTCATAGCTGAATCGAATGTTATGACAGCGGAACAACAGAAATGATGTTTTTGGAACATTGACCTTTTGGAATGACGGAACGTGGAAGTATTGCTTTTTGCAGCATGTGCAACTCTGCAATTAGATCATTGAACTCTTCTTTTCCTCATATATGGGCACGAATCAAATCATCCTGAGCTTTAATGATGTTTTTGTTGATCCTGACAGAAAAAGCAAAAAGAAGCGACGCGGCGGGGATCGAACCCTGACCGTGTGGGTGACAGTCTAAACCGCTACCGCCTGCGCCACCACGGAACAGGAGGATAACGGGCGCCGCCGCCTTATACTCTAATCCCCTCCGTACGGCACTCTTTGACCCCCTCTTTTTGCATATTTCCTCTCGCGCGCGCTTTTTTCAACCCCGCGAAAATGACTAACCCCGCGAGAATGTTCTTTTTTGCCCATGGTCATCGAGAACATCATTCCCGCAGGGTGGCATTTAGGGTTATCCAATTTTAGCCATTTTCGGGGGCATTTTCACTCACACGCGAATTTAAAAGTGCGTCACACTGTAATTCATTTTACATGATTATATAAAGTGTAGTGTTCATAAATCGGGAGCATGTCGGAAATTACTAATTTTCGCTAGTTTGTTCCATTGGACTTTGGATTCCTTCTGAGTCACTCCGAAAGTTTGCGGAAAAAGGAAACCTATTCATAATGGATGATGAAAAGTTATGAAATTTCGGAATTTCAAATCAATATGATAACAAATCACGGATAGTGGTGCAGTCAGATATATCTAGCTCGGAGATTAGGACCAAGGTTCGATCCCGCCAGGTAACTGAAAATGCAATTTCTTTAGAAAATTAAATACATATTTACAAAATAGTTTTCATAACTCATTGTAAACAAATAATACAATAAAGATATACGTGATGTGGCTTCAGCTGTGGCCATGGCTATGGATACACTTGAAAGACAGCTACAATAGCTAGAGAGCACCACAGCTAGAGAGGGTGCTGTGGCCTAGCTGTGGTCTTATCGCGCTACTGTGGCCCATCGTTAGCTATCGTCCTGTGGCTGGGGTGCCGTGGTCTTAGCTGTGGCCGTATGTAGTGATGTGGCCCTAACTGTGGCCACATATTTGCGGCCACAATGAGGCGCTGTGGTCTTTACTGTGGCCATATGGCATGATGTGGCCAAGTACAGTGGCTTTAGGTGTGGCCAAACTGACGTACTGTGGCCTTAACTAAGGGCTCATAACGTGATATGGCCGCTATCTGGTTCTATAGCTTTACTGTGGCCTCATCGTTAGCTGTGGTCATGTAGATGGCGTGCTGTGGCTTTAACTGTGGTCTCAGTGGCGTGCTGTGGCCTTTATTGTGGCCATATGACATGGCGTGGCTTTAGCTGTGGCCGAAGTGACGCGCTGTGGCTTTGATTTAAAACGAACTGTGGTCTCTGTCGTGTCCATGTGGTGCGCTGTGGTCCTACGCTGTATTAAGCTGTGGCCCTCTAGCGCCTAAGCTGTGGCCCTCTAGCACGCCCTCTAACGCACCGTGGCGTTAGCTGTGGCCATATGGCGCGCCGTGGTCCTAATTCGTTTTTGAGCCTGTACAATACATCATGCTCTATGCAAATGACCCAGGTTCGACCCCACCAGGTGCTTCTGACTTTCCAAATTGTGGCGGAGTACTGTAGCTCAGAATTAGCCTGTGTTTGAACTTTTCCGGCGCCAGGTTTAGTTTTCGGTCCCATTTGAGCCCTTCCCTTCGCTTCCCCTCTCTCCTTCCCATCCAGCCGCTCTTTGGCCCTCAGGCGTTCCTCGACTTTGCAAACAGTCGCGTTCGCGGGCCCTCTAATGGATATTGGAACCGAGGAAGAGGTGCAATATGCGTTTAATGACATTGTGGCGCGAAAGAACCGCTGGGAGGAGCCTCTGTGGCGGGGTTGATGAGAACACGGGCGCTCCAAGGGAGAGAGCGCTCCCGGCGCAGAGGCGGAGACGAGGCGCCTCCCAGCGAGATAGAGTGCGGGCGGGCGAGAGAGCGGCCAAAGGGCTGCCAAAGGGATGTCGTCATCGAGTTGGCCGGCAGCCAACACGTGGAAAGAGAAGGGGGAGCTCCGCCCAGAAACCAGCTCCAGTCACCCCCTCTCTCTTTCGCTAATGCCGTCCGCCGCTGACCCGACGGACTGATTTCAAAGAGAGACCGTTCGAGAGCACAACAAACTGTATTCTTCTCCTAACAACATGCTAGGCGCCGCGTCCACGCCTCTGTGGACGCCAGCAGGCGCTAATTTCGACAATTATTCCTATGGAAACAAGGCTAGTTTTCAGATCTCAATATTCCTATTTGTTTCTGGAGGCCTTAGGGGTTAGGGGCCCGCGGCGCCTCGGGTTCAACGAGACCAATTCGCTGATTCAGCCAATTACCGTATCCAGAGAACCTGAAAATGAGATTTTCCGTTTTTTTTTCAGTTGTTTTTCGAAATTGGACTCAACTTTTGATCTCTGTCTCTGTTTCTCTCTCTCTCTCTCTCTCTCTCTCTCTCTCTCTCTCTCTTTCTCTTTCTCTTTCTCTCTTTCTCTCTCTCTCTCTCTCTCTCTCTCTCTCTCTCTCTCTCTCTGTCTCTCTGTCTCTCTCTCTCTCTCTCTCTGATTTCTCTCGTTTTGATTACCATTTGATACTTAGTCAATCGTTTGCAATTAGTCGAATGACCTCATAAATTTCTCTTATTCTTTTCAATTTTGAATTTGAAGGTTGAATTTTGAAATTTAAGCTTTAAAAATTTAAATTCCTCTAAAATTAAGGTTTAACGCTTTAGGAAGAACCATAACTTTAAGGTTACAAAGGCGTTTCCCCGAAAACGGCCACAGCACGGAAAAACTTCCAAACCCGGACCAAAAAGTGACTGCCTCGATTAAATCAATCGATAGCGCTGAAAGTTCAAAAGTTCAACCTCATTTTTTTGTAATTTTTTTGTAATTTAATTTTTTAACGGAAATAAGGGCGCTTTGCAATTTTAGCCTTGAATTCATTTGTTTTTTTTCTCGAATTTTAAGGATTCACTCGCCGAATTTTCGTTTCGAAAATATTGAAATGAATCATGATTTCCTGGTCGTGTTTTCGAAATGACGCCGTAGGGCAACTGGACCACCCATGTTGATAAGGCCACCCGGAAAGGACCACTCAGTACTTTTTGAAACCACAACGGGGAATTGGGCCACAGCGCGATTGGTGAATGGACCACAGGGCGACGAAAAAGACCACGGTGCGTTTTGGAACGGCCACAGCGCCACAGCCGTGGCTGTGCGGCGACCACAGGACCACAGCAGTGCCACAGCCAGACCACATCAGCACCACAAGGCCACAGCGATATCTCAGTTGAGACCACAGTTCAAACCTCAAACTCCCCCATTTCGCAACCCGAGACCAAAAGATCAATTAAACCACTTTTTCCATATATTTCTTTTCAAAACCGGATGATTCACCGAATTCCTTGATTTTTGAGACCTGTTACACAAAAGACTGGCATTCTAAACATAAACAACCGGGGTTACTGTAGTTTGAGACCAAAAGACCGCCTTTCTTTCTCGGAAGGATAAGAGGCCAATGGGAAAGCGAGAGGCCAAACAACTAAACACTAATAGCAATAATTTGTGCCCAATTTGTAGTTTGTGGTGTGACTTTGGCATTTTGTTGTTGTTGATCACGAGGATTGTGGTTCCGGCTTTTAATCCCACTAACATTTTTTGGAAGAAAAAAAAATTTAAAAAAACAAGACAAACAAAAAATTAGGCAACAAAAACCATTAATCAAACAAAGCACGTTGTTTTAGAGCGTTATTTGGACAGTTGTTGGTTTTTAATCGCGGTTGCAACAGTTTGTTTGGGTTTTGATTTTCGGACTCATTTTTCAATTGTTGATTCAGCCCAAATTGTCATTTTTGTTTAAAAAATGAGAAATAGGAGTTTTTTTTTAAATAAAAAGTACCACTTTCCTTCGATATAGTTTGTTTTGCATGGGTTTACGACCAAAATATGAGGAGTCTAATTGCCGCGCGGTGGCGCCTCTCATTTAAGGGAGGCGCGCGGCGGAGAGCTTGAGTGGCCGCCTGGTGTAGTGGTTAAAAAGCTTGTCTCTCAAATTTTTTTGGTCTGGATTGATCCCCCTCGGAGCTCCCTTTTTTGCCTTTGGCATTTGGCCTATTGTAATCATTTCCTAGACATTGGCCGATAAGACTCCTCCGATAAATTTGAAATCTCCGTGCCACCCGGTGCCGTTGCAATCCTGGGGTCGTTTTTTCGCGAGTTGAAAATTCCCCCAGTTTACACAGACAGGGCGCGTATCGGTCGTTTACATTTTGTCTCTCTCTCTCTCGATCAATCGATGTGAAAGCAGCAGCCGTTGGAGTTGGCTTAAGGGTCTCTGGCCCCCCGCCGTCCTTGTGCGCGCGGCGCGGCACGATTGATAACAGCACGGGGCGTCGATAAGGGTTGATAGGGGGTGCGACGGGAGGCGACCCGCCAATGAAACAGCGAAGAACCGTCGGAACTGCCTGCCCTTTTCCATGAAGCGCCATGTTCTCGGCCAATGGAAACCAACCGCCCGCCGGCCAATATTTCGACGATGAGCCCTATTTGGCGAATGCCTACAGGCCAAGAACTGTACGTCACTCCAAACAATCCTCTTTTCCATCAGGAAATCGATTTTGATTTTAAAAAAATCGATTTAAAATCATTTAAAAGAGTCTATTTTTCCTTAGACACGTGGTGTTGTCTGACCCCTGGCGCCACGTGGGCGACCCGTCGTCTGCGTCTCTCAATCAGACACACTATTTACCCAATTCCCGTCAAAGGACAAACAAATCAGATAAGAATCATCCGCAACCATAATGTTTGACGAAAAAACTTTCGCCAAACAGGGATTTCCAGAAAAAATAGAAAACGTCAGATTTAATCCATTTAAAAACTGCTGCACTTTTAACTAAAATACTTAATTGATTTTTTCAATCGATTACGCAATTCAAAAATTCTTTTTCAACAGTTGCGCGAAGGGCACCCGGCGGGATCGAACCCAGGTCGTTTTTGCGTGGGGATTAGCGCGCGCTTAGCCAGTTTAAACTGCTGGAATTCATTGAGATAGTTTTTTATTCTAAAAAAAAGAGTTTTTTTACTTGTAAACTAAAGTTTTTTCAAAGTTGATTTACTTTAAATTACCTTTTTTGCTGTTTTTTCTACAATGTTTTCAAAGTTTCAATTTTTCATTGAAAAATTACTAAATTCTTTTAAATTCTTGAAATTTCCAAAGCTAATTCTAATTTCAAAAAATGTAATTTCCATTTTAACGGGCATTATATTGTGACGCAAGAACCCCGCGGGGCGTTGGTCTTAAGCTGCGTGGGAACCGCAGCTTCTAGCGCAAGGATGGCTCAGTGGCTAAGCTGTCTGTCTCTTACCCAGCTACTTTTTGGTTCGATCCCCACCAGTGACATTTTTGTTTTGCTCGATTAAAAAAACATTAACTAACCGGATTAAATGCATATTTTCAAAGTTTTGATCGATTGACTCAACCCGGTGGTCTCTTTTCGGTTTCATTTGACCTTTTCCCTCTTTAAAACCCAAAAAAAACGTAATCTATTGACGGAGGTCCTTTTTCTCTCTCGATCACTTGCATAATCTCTCTCGCTTGGCTTTTCGTCTCCGGCCGCTGCTGCAGGTCAGTTGTGCCTGCACTTCGCAGGGCGTCCTTTCGAGAGACTGATGGATGGTCAGATTAGCGCCATCGCTCTGTGGCGCCACGCGCGCGCGAGAAAGAAACTCTCTGTGTGCGAGAAAATCGATCGACTCTGTGAAATGATCACCGGCCGTGTCGATTATTTGCCCCGCCACAACTGCTTCCGTGCTTATCAGCGCCATTTCCATTTGGTTTGCTCTGTTTGTGTTGTGTCGCCGGCGGTGGCTGAAAGGAGGCGCCGCCACCGTAGAAAAGAGAGTTGGGCGCGCGCCCGAAGAGGAAGAGTGGATTCAATTGCCAACGATCGGGGTTAATTTTGGAATTCCGGGGGCGGAATTCCACGGAAATCAGTGGGAAACAATTTCGAACAACGAGATAATTTTCCCAATGAAAAAAAACTGATCTCGTTCTTCAGTATTTCACAAATTTACAACCTAAAATAATTTTAAAAAAGGTCAATTAAACCAAAAAGATCTCAGATTCCATTTCTGTTATCTATTGCAAAAATGCAAAAGAACGGCAACCGGTAGGGATCGAACCCTGGTTGTTTGAATAGGAGATTTGAATACTAACCGCTACCCCAAGTGGGAAGAGAGTATGACCAGTTTCGTGCGCATTCATATACCGATCGGGCTTTCAGCTTATCGGCTTCACAATAAAATTCATTAAAATATCACAATCTTCTCAAATTTGGGCCCAATTTCCCCATTTTGTGAAACTTTTCGAAAAAATCAGTCAAAAAATTCAAAAAAATCCATTTTAAATAATCGATTGTGCCTAAAACGATTTTATCGCAGCATTGTTTTATTCCAAAATGGAAACTTTCTAGAAAATCTTCGATTTAAAAAAATTAAATTTTTCATTTTTCATTTTTCCGACAGTCGCAGTAAGAGCCTTTACGAGAAAAATACAACCCAGGTTCGATGCCACAAAATGAATTTCAATATTTTTCTTGCGGAACTCATTAAAAATATATAAAATTAATTAATGTCCAAATAAAACATTCGAAAATCGAATTTGATCATTATCCGGCGCGCGCTGCGGCGAGAGAGTAGAGACGCAGAGAGGGCGCGCCAACCTCGCGCCTAATGGCCAAAATCTGCAAATTTAGGCATTTATCCCTTTCAAGTTCAAAATCAATCGATATTCTATTTCGAACAGATTGCGACTGTTCGGTCTCTTTTTCCGATTGGCTCAGCCTCCCTATCAATAATGATAATCGCCAAAAAAGACATTTCTGATGCGAAGGCGAATTCTCTTATCTCTCTGCAGGCCATCTCGCCAAAAAGCCCTTTTCCCCTTTTCCCACGGATTGTGGGTTTGGATTCGAGGGAAACTGGAAAACTCTCTTTGCCCCCACTTCCATGCCTTGATTACCTCCGCACTTTGCCCTCCGAGATGAGAAAAAACCTCTTTCCACTCTCCCTGCAGCTGTATTGTGGACACAGTGCGTGCGAGCGGAGGCTCAGAGGGATCAATTAGCCTTCAGAAGCTCTGATTAGCTCCTCTCGGGGAAGAGAGAGGAAGAGGGCGTAATTACATGGATACCTGCACTTTGTACCTGGTGATTCATCATAAACAAGCGCTGATTTTTGGCCGCTGCGCTGTAAAGTTAAACACGGCGTCCGATTTCAACCGAGGGGAGGGGGGAATGCCAAGAACGGAGCTGGGGAGGCTTGAATATCAAATGAGAGGCTGGGAAATCGAGGACCAGGCGGAGAAAAAAATATACCACTTACGTTGATCTTATTTTCTATCAGAACTGTGCTTTCTGGGGTTTGGAAACTAAAAGCAAAAGATTTTGCACCGACTGGGATTGAACCCTGGCCGCGCGGGCTGCAGACTGTTGAGCTAGCCATTGGACCATAGGGTCCGCTGTCCTAGCTACCCCCGCGCGCCCTTAAAAACGACGGCTACAGGACAAAAAGCGATATGCGGCCATTTCCACCGTTGTCACCCCCACTTTAGTTTAATTACTTTTCCCGTTGTTTATCAACTTTTCATATCTATTCATTACGTTAATCTCACGTTTAAAAAAGCTAAGCGCCTCTATGGGGATCGAACCAACAACCATTTTCACCAGACTACTATCTTCACGGTTGCGCCATTAGGCATCTATCTATAAAATCCACACTATTACGAAGTTTAATAGGAAATGTTGACTATTAGGAAGTTCCCACGAAATTACGAAAACAAGAGGGCATTGTTGACCTACCCTCTTGTTATCTAAAGGGAATTAAGAGGACTTTCCTGGGTGGTCGTCCTTTAATAACTGAAAACAAGAGAGAGACACCGATAATCATCTTTTCGGGCTGAAACCCGTACCAAATCGGTTTCTGAAAATTGAAACTAGAGGGTTTTGAGGGGCGGCGCATCGGCCTGTAGCCTTTGTACAGGCCGATGCGATTATGGTTGATAAAAATTGAATTTTATGTTGAAAACGAGCATTCCAGTCGAAAAATTTAATATTTTCTTTTTCAGATGGATCGCCGTGAGACGGGAACGTTGATCCCGCAGGCGCAGCGCAATCTCGTCGCGGGACCCTTCGTCGGTAGTGCTCCGACCTCCGGCGGCGTCTTCTCCAACCTCTCTCCTAGGAAAATGCAGCATCCATTCCAGGTACCCATTATATCTCTATTTTTACTTCAAGAAGGGGATTTCATCACTTTTCGGCTTGTGATTGATTCGGAGGCCGAAATCGGCCACGGGAGGGGGGCCATCCACCAGACTTAGGGCAACAGCTGTCCGATTGAACTCCTGGTGTTTGTCGATCCGGAGGCGACCTTTTCTAGGTTCCAGTGGGGGAATGGGGAAATTGTGCCTCGCGGGGAGCGGAACTCGCTTATCTCCGCACCTGATAATTTGCACCTGCAGGAAAAAACGGCAAAGGAGCTCTGTAATAGCGGCGGAGGGGACAAACGAGCCGAGAGCGTGTGGATAAACATTCTTTATTCCGCAAAACAATGGTTTCCTTTGGCAAAACAAAATGCAAAACAGAAATCACACCGGGGAGTCGAACCCACGACCTTCCGCGTGAGAGCCTAACGCCTTAGCCGTTACACCACTGGCGCACTAGCTATCCAAAGCGCACGCTGCATTAAGAACTCTCCCCCGCGGCTACCTCCCCCCTGTGAAATTTCCATCTTTTGTCGATGAAAGACCATCTCCTTCCCGAAAAAGACTCCATAAATAGGACATAACTGGCATGTCCGGGCCTGATAGGCATTTTAATGGCCCTGCCGTGCTGCTTTTTCCGCCGGCCGAAGAAAGGGCCCCTCAATTGGAACGACGTCATTGGTCTAAATTTGGCTTTATCTGGCATTCCCAGCATAACAAAGGGCAAAAATGGAAGACAGTAATCTTCAGACACGGGAAATGAGTAATTGAACCTTGTGGGGTTGAGTCAGGATGCGGCGCGCGGTCGATGACTCTTAAATGCACGTGGAGAAAGGTCGTGGTGACTTAAAAGTTCATCGAAACAGTGCAAGTTCACCTTAATGACCTTAGCGGGGGTTTTAAGGTTTTAGGGGCCTTAGGTATACGAAAAGTAGGCCTTAGCGAACCCAGCATTCACTGATCCTGTCAGGCCACAAGTGGCCTCTGGAGGGTACCGGGCCTTAGATGCTAAGGCCTAATCGAGCCTTACAGGGTTGACTACTTATCTGGCAAGGCCTTAGCAGTGAGGCCATTGACCTTACCCTTAGAGTTTTTTGGTGAGCCTTTATAGGCCTGTCTAGTTGGGCCTGACAGGACCTAATCAGGCCTAAAATTTAGACATTACTAGGTCTAGATAGCCTTAAAGCATCAATTTCAAAGATCTTCGAGCAAACAGAAGGTCATGGATTAACTTTAGACTACTCCCAAGGCCCCCGCATGGGCCTAGCCGTGCCTGAAATGGCCTATCCGTAAACAAGGCTAATGGTGTCAAAGAACGGAGATCAATCAAGCTTGTTTTCCTGGAACCAGGCTTGTTTTTCGGTAGGTCCACCGCTAGGCCGGCCTAGTCAGGCTAACCCGTAGCCAGGCCTATACCTTTTTAAGCCAGGCCTGTCCGAAGCAAGGGCTGAATAGCCTTAAAACTGACTTATCGTTAATTGTCCTTTTTAGGGCTTTAGTAAGCCGAATTGAAATGATTCTGAGGTGCCTGAAACTTTAACTAAAGGGCTGAAAAAATTTTTGAAAAAAAAAATTTGAAAAAGAAAAAGGTTGTTTTACTGAGCCTGAAACTTTATAATCCCCTAATGCAGGCCCATTACGAGGTTGTTAAATAGTGTCGAAGCGGTTTTCCTTCAGTTTAAGCATATTGCGGCTAGGTTTTTAACAAGTTAGGCCTTAATGGGTGGGCAAGGCATATAGGCTCGGATGATACTTAGACTTAGAAGCCAAAAGTGCCCTTCTACATCGTTTCAACCCAGAACCTAAAACAAAAACAAAGCCATGTCTGTTAAAGGACAAGGACCTCATAAAATTGATTTTTCAAAGTCTTTTAACAATTATTTCATTGAATAGATATCGTTTACACGATTCTGAAACATCCCCCTTTTATGCGATTTGGACTGCAAAAGGGGCGCGTTTCCACGGCCGTTTTACGCGTTTGCCGCACGGAAACACGGCCAGAGTGGGCGAGAGAGTGTGGGAAATGGGGAGACGCAGAGTTGGCGGCAATTCAAATGATAATTTCTAGAAAAATATTTTTACGCGGTCCTTCCCCTTTAAAACAATGGTCAAAAATGTTCAAAATCCCGTTTTGTAAGGATTTAAATACTGTAACTGACCCATTTAACTTGCGATGCTTCAGAATTGTAAATGCCTTACCTGTCTAAAGTCGATGGGCCTATTAGGCCTTGATGGAATAGGCCTAAGAGGGTCTAAATGATCTAATAAGCCAGGAAAATCGAATAATGTGGCGCATTGCCTATTGCAGACACAACAATTCGATAAATGAATAATGACTAACGACAAGCAAGCCTTTTCCGCGACAACCATACTCTCTAGACAGGCCTTATGTGAAATAGGCCTGTTTTGGCTCTGCTGAGAGTTTGAAAGGGCCTCAGCTCATATTGATCAAGCCTGAAACTAGATAGGCTTCTCAAACAGACCCTGGGTTGACTGGCGAAAGACCAAAAGAAAGGGAAAGCCTAGTTTGAATGTATGACCTCTAGGGCCCGTTTTTACCGAACCTAACAAGGCCTACCGTGTTTTTATATAGGTAAAGCGTTTTATCCCCGAACTCCATCTCTTTCTCAATTGCCATTTACAACCGGCACCTGTGGTTGCGGATGGCTTTATGGCACAGGTTATACGACTCTTAATTGAGTTGTATAATCCGCAGGGACATTTACAATCAATTGTTGTGTTCCCATAGCCAATCAGCCGGCTCTCACGCACTCCCTGCCATTCCTGGAAAAAGGTGGCTGACGCAATCTGATCACCGGGACTGATTTTTCGGCCTTCATGGCGCTTTGGACATGGGGGACCGCACGTGAAGGAGGTTTTTCTCCTGAACTGTCATAGATTCGTTATCGAGAGTTACAGTAACCCTGAGTGGCGATCGCAAGTCAAAGAATGTGGGAAAAGGGAGTTTGCAGAATTTTGGAAGTCAACTTAAGTGGATTCTTTAAAGAACAGCTGAGAACTGAAAAGCGCAAAAGAACAAAAGCAAAATCTGCCGGCGGGGATCGAACCAACAAGTCTTTTTTCATCAAGCGGATGGGATACCACTGCGCCACTGGTCCACCTGTGGGAATACCTCAAATTCAAAACATAGTATAAGTCAATCGATAGAGAATTTTGCGAGGATTTCAAATTTAACAAGTATTTTTGTTTATTTACACTTTGTAAGTGATTACAATACGAAATGTAACGGAGGCGCGCGCGATTGGAACAAAAGCGCGGAGCGGCGCGCAGAATAATTTAGATTTCTTCCGCAAAAAAAACGAAGCAAAATGAAGAAAATAGTAAATTTTCTTTTTAAACTTCAATTCAAAACAATTAAAAATGAAATAGGCGACTCTTTTCTATTAAAAAATTTGAATACCTCCTCGGAGAGCTAGTTTAATTGAAATTTCGACCATACTTTTTGCCGAAAACTATGATTTTTGCTATTTTACAAATCAGCAGGATTGATTGGCTGGAATTGAAATTCTGGCGCGAAACATCGCAGACACTAGGGCTTAGGTGCTCTTAAAGGCGGCGGCAGGTAGTATGCCCGCTGCGTCTGTGGTATATTGGTTAGCACTTTAGGTTACCACCCACGCGACCCGGGTTCGATCCCCGTCGTTGAATTTTCTTTTGCATTTGTTCCGTAGACTGTTTTCCCAATTATAAAAAGCTCCCGATCGCTGATCTCCGGCCGCTGTGTGTTCCACCTTGTTATGAATGATGACGGAAGTGAGACTAGGCGCCTCTTTCGCTGGCCGTTGGTTATTTGCTCTCAATTCCGCTCCCTGGTTTGTTGTTTGTGTTTGTCTGCTGGGGAATAGAAAACAGATTCCCTCTCTCTCTCTCTCGACACCCATCGATTCGTGCCGGTTCGTACGTCGAACTGGTCACCCTGCGCTTCCAAACAGGCCATGCCTGTTGCCCTCTCTCTCTCTTCTGTGGCCATTACTTTCATTACACCACCGGAGGCCGCCGATTGCGATCCATATGCGGTCGGATGCCTGGTTTTGACCGCCGATTGAATTATGCGCCGGCCAGTTCTCCTCACCCCTGGTTCTTTCGCTTCGGCAGACTGAAATTGGGTTCTTAGGCTTGGCGTACTCGGCTCAAAGAACCAAAAAGGACAACTTTTAGCACTCTCTCACGCCAACAACAGAATGTTCCAGACGTAAATGGCTTCTGGAATGTAGCCCATGGATTATTGATGATTTTGCACTAAAAGAAAAGAACCGGACGGCTCCCTTCCGTGTTTGATCGCCAAAGGACAGTGCAATTAGTTCGCTGTGTCTGAAAATGACCCACAGAGAAAATTTTCAAAAATCAAAGTTTAGTATTCATATGGTAGAGAATTTGAAGGAGATTTGAATGAACTAGGTGACTTGGCATTAAATTTGACACGCAATGACGAAAAATCAATTTTAGCCCCGCAAAGAGCCGCTTAGCGGTCTTTAGAGGCCGCGCGCTGCTGTTTCACCGGTGGCTTAGTGGCTAGCGCACCTGGCCTACCGTGCAATCGACCACAGGTTCGATTCCTCATCGAATCTTTTTGTTTTGCCTAGTGTTTAACGTCATTTTTTATTACTATTAGGGCTCAATTAGAACATAAAAGAAATAAAAATTTGTTGAAAAATTATTTTTCGCAAATTTTTAGTCTTATTTGCAAACTATCTTTTCTGAAACTATTTAAGCCAAATTTTACATTTAAATTCTCTAGTAAAATCTGATTTTGCGCCCAATCAAATGGCGAGGCGTGATAAACGCGAAAGCCACAGCTATGCTAGGCTGCACAGATGGCCGAGTGGATAGCTTTTTGGTCTTTCACCCAAAAGCTCGCTGGTTCGACTCCCCTCTAGCTCCTTTTTGTTTTGCAAGTAGTCGATGTTTGATATTCCACCCCTACGCATCAGAAAACTCCCATTTTCTTATCTCCCGACCATTTGACATCCGATTGGATAACCACAATCGCATTGACACCTGCTTTTTCTCTCTCTCCCTTATCGCCGCAATCGATTTCTTTTCCCCCTGCCCTCCTTTTGACAGTTCCTCGAATCCTCAACACATAAAATTGCTTTTCCCCCTCTCTCCCCCTTTCAGTTTATGCCATTCTGCGTCGTGTTATTGGCGGCTGTATACAACTCCTATTGTATATGCCCCTCCAGGCGGCCCGATTGATTTCAGCTGATTTACACTGAATATTTTGACTGTAGGAAAACAAAAACAAGGAAAATTTCGCAACGGCGGGAACTGTTTTTGTCAACATGTTTTGACTTATGGGGTGAGCTGCAGGGCGCGATTCATATAGCACCCGCTGCGCAGAGCTTCCAGCTCCAGCATGGCTCAGCCGGTAGCGTGATAGCCTGCTAACCAAAAGGTCGCTGGTTCGAATCCTGGCTGCGACAAACATTTTGCAAATCGTTCTCTGACGTTAAAAACAAAGTATAAAGGTGTTTCAACACTTTTCTATTCTAGTCCTATCGTGTTGTCTCTTTTGTACAGTGTGTCTTGTGCCTCCTTTCCCACCCTCTCTCTCCATGACCAGAATGATTATGCAGTGTTGTGTGTGTTGTGTGGATGTTGCCCTCGCGACTGCTTTTGTTGGCCCGCGCCTTTTGTGTGCGGCTAGTCGTTGCGGGAGAGAACGAGAGAGTGGGAGAGATGTTGCTTCGCGCCGCACCCCGGTGTCCATTTCTCTCCTTCTTTTGTCCCCCGGATTTCCCGCTGCGCCTTGAGCAAATTCACAGCTGCCGGTCGTACCAGCTGCCTGTTTCCTGCCTATTTTTGACCGTATCCTTCCAAATTCCTGGCTTTTCCTGCTTATTCTGTTGCAATCACTCATCCGAGATCAAGGCCTTAACTCCTTCTCATCCGATTCAGATGAGCCCTACTTACAAATAGGCTAAACAACATTTTCTCTATGTATTAGCCAGGGGATGCAAAAAAGTTAGTAGAATAGCTAATTTAAACTTTTCCTTGTTTTATTTCAATTTTTTGCATGCGTTTCAAGCCAAACGGTGGTTCTTTAGCGGCTTCCCTGTTAGGTGCCGCCTCGCCCCAATAGTCTAATGGTATGTGCCGCAGGCTACTGCTCAACTGGTCAGGGGTTCGAATCCCCAAGGGTTCAAAATCTTTTTGCCTTTTAGAAATATGTTTTTAATTCATTTAAAAACTAAAAATAACACTAAGAATTTTTTAAAACCTAGTTTCGCTCAAATGGAGACTTTTTACTACGCTTGTTATGTAATTGCAACCCTAAATTGGTTAATTTCCTGTGACTAACAATTTTTACTCTGTTTATAAACTTTATTCGGCAGAAAAAGAAAAGTAGTTTGTGAAACCGGGTGGTCGAGTGGTTAGCGCGCCACTTTTCCGCAAAAAAGGTTGTGGGTTCGACCCCTCCCCGACTTTTTCTTCATCGGTACCTTAAAAACAAAGGTTTTATCAATTTCAACTTGTTTTAGATTAGTTTTGAAATTTTTAATTAAATTAAGTCATAAATTCGAGCTCTGGCCATTAGTGCCTGGCGGCTCCACTCCCGCTGGAAACGAAAACAGCCCAATTGACCTGTACTCCAGAGCTCAGCGGGACTCCCCGCGGCCTTCTGGAATAATCCCCTCTCCCTCTATAAACGCCATTGATTTTCCCTCCTAAAATAGCCTGTTTTCGCCTCTTTTGGCCACTTTTTCTCTCTATCTCTCTCTCCCTCATTTGCGCCCCATTCTACCTGCACCTCAATTAGCTATTCCAATAGAGGGCGTGGAGGGCATCGCCGGTTCTGCCAGCTGGTGGACGGCGCTATGTTTGGCCGTGGATGCAATCAGCTGTTGGTGTGTCTGGCTGGCGGGGCGGGGCGCGCTGCACTCCAAGCGCACTCGCGCCCTACCACACACACCGGATCCACACCGATTGCATATATTCACCACAATTATCACATTTTCCCTTAATTTATCAATCATAACATTCATTTATAGCCAAATTACTAGTTTATTGCTCTTTTTTCCGTCCAAAATGCCCTTTTTCGACGGAGAACTGAAAACATTTTTCATAAAGTACCTTTTCTAAACGAACATTATTAACTATTCTATTCATAACAACTCAAAACGACCATTTATTTCTAAAAAGAACCTTTTGCTGGCATAAAGTATATACAAACATCATTTTTGCCTTCATTTCAAGCATTCTTCTTCTTTTTTTGGAAATTAGAACAACTATTTCGTCTAAATTAATTGAAAATTGCAAAAAGCAAAACTTTAACCAAAAAGCAAAAGGTTTGCACTTGTGAGGATTCGAACCCCTGACCTTTTGATTGCAAACCTACCACTCTACCTGCTGCGCTATGACGTCACAGCAGATGTTGGGCGGCGGGCTCCTTTTATCACAGGCGGTGCGCACCGTAGACGCTCTTAATTATAAATTTTAATGCCCGTTTTTTCATTTCTGTAGAAAAACATTGAACTAGATTTAGAAAGCGATTTGTGATAGTTTAGGACCTTGTATGACCTGCTCTCTCTCTCTCTCTCTCTCTCTCTCTCTCTCTCTCTCTCTCTTTCTCTCTCTCTCTCTCTCATCTCTCTCTCTCTCTTCCCTTGAGAGACCTCCCAGGATGTTTTCCTCCGCTGGCGTGGTGTGCTGTGTTTCTTGATGATTTCTGCTTAATTACGCCTGGTAATGGGCCGCCCTTGCGTAATCGGCCGCGGCTCCACTCCCCTCCTCCTCCTTTGTTTTCTCGCCTCACTTCTCCCTCTTCTCTCCTTCAATACCTTCATCTCTCTCTCTCTCTCTCTCTCTCTCTCTCTCTCGTTCTCTGGTTCTCTCTCTCTCTTCAATATCCTCTCTCAGGTCCATGACAGTCGACGCCGTAGGCCCTCCAAAGAGAACGTCTCCCCGTCGTCGGATCGTATCAACCTCGGCGCTGCGCTACCGTCCTCCGAGCGAGCAAAAATTCGCGGCCGCTGGCTGCCATCGCAAAACGAGTTCGCCGGTGGTAGCGAAGGCGTTTGTGGTTCGCAAAGTGGCGCCTAACAAGCAACAGCGCACTCTGGTATTCCTGAAGGTGAATTCTTGGGTTTGGGGGGGGGGGTCAGGGGGTAAGGTGAGAAGAGGAACTAGAAGGCAGGGGGACTGGTCAAATAAGCCGCCAGCTGATGCCCTTCTGTACACAAAGATTGCAGAATCAACGCCAGTCGCCGTCTGTCGACACTATTGACATCCACAGGTTCGGGGATTCGCCGAGGAGCACGTCCTACAACCACGAGGTACGGTACTTTCTACAGTAATCCCTATATAAAAACCAATATAGTAGCCCAAAAAACAGGATTTATTTAAATCTCCCAACAATATCTATTTCTAATCGATTAAAACTGAAAGTTTTGCAGAAAGGCGCAAAACTGGCGCGGCGCGCGGTCGCGTCGCGGCCGCAGCGTGCCCTTTCCCCTCAAAAAGCATTTTATTTCGCAAAAGCGCTCCAAACAATGTAATTCGAGCGCAAAATTCCAGCCGGGCCCAAAATATCTAATCGTAACCACTGAACCACCAACAAACGCGCCCTTTGTTTACTTTTGGGGCCGAAAAACAGGACGGTGCCAGTTTGTTCAAGAAGTAGCATTGTCAACACTTTGCGAAAGCGCTCATTAAAACGATCAAACTAGAAATGACCAAAGTTTCGGAGATCAAGCGGAAAACAGGGATTTTCGCGCAGGGCGGCGCGCACCTCGCGCTAGCAAACATTTTAAAAGTTTTTTTTAATTGAGTAAAGTAGTTTTCCGAAAGAGAAGAACGAGTTCAAAGAGATAGTCATGGTTTTTCTTCTATTCTTTTCTATGATGCCATCTCCCGCTTTGTTTTCTTGGTCTGTGTGTTCTGAAGAGGTGAACTGAAAGATGTTATAGAACCAGTTTTCATCCCTTTTAACGAAGTAGATATCATAAGAACCTTTAAAACATTCATTTTGTGAAATTGGACATTAAAAGCAAAAGGAACGCTGCGGTTGGGAACCGAACTCTTGACCTTTCGGGCGACAGGCGAGAACTTAGGCACTGCACCATAGATGCAACACAAATGTACAGCTTGGGCGCCCTTAAGTGACCACCCAGTTTGATCACTTTACGACCGTCTAATAATGATGACAGCCGTTTCGGAGAGGTTCCACTGCCTGGTTTTTGTGCTTGCGTTCGGAAGCGCGACACAAAACTTGTTCGCCACGATATTATCTGTTCTAGTTCAGCGCCTTATTTCTTCTTTCCAGAGGGAAAGAGGGACTAACAATAAGTAAAACTAGATTTTAACAATAAAAGTTGCGTTCTATTGAAAATGTGGTTCCTTTCAGTTGGATGACTTGATAATCGACGAGATTTTGAACCTCGAGGACGAACAACGCCGCACCAGTGGAAAGCCCCAGCAAGTGAGTTGTTTTTCCTTCATTTTCTCGTTTTAAATAACTAAATCTTGAGATTTTCCCAATTCTTGGCGGAAATACTGTAGTTTTCGGCCAAAAAGCAGTTCTTTCTTCTTTTTCCGCAAATCGGCGATCTCTGGCCGAAGCGCGGGAACGCAGAAACGCTTCCAGGCGCAAATCGATTTGTTGGGGATGGACTTTGGCTCAACGGAGGAAAGTACACCCTCGCCTGGGACTAATTCGTATTTCCAAAGGGCAAAAGAGGGTCAGATGTTTGGTTGGCAAACGGGGAAGGATGCAAGGGAGAGGGACTATGCACCGGGAAGTGGGAAAGGGCGAGGGAAAGCGATTCGGGGGAGAGGGGTTGGATTTCAGGGGACTTGTTTTTCAATTTTTTGGTCTGAAATAGGAAATATCACAGTTTCTGTTGAGAATAGTAAAAAGCAAGAGTTTTGCACAAGCGGGGACTCGAACCTACGACCTTTTGAATGGTAGGCGAGGCGCTTACCTGCTGCGCTATCCAGGCACCGGAGCTGCCGGAGCACGACTGCCATTTGAATAGCGCGGCGCCCCATCGCTGAGATATTATTTTCGGCTTTCATTTGCCTAATTAGCAATAGAACGTATAACTCTTGGAATTGTCAATTGAATAATCCTAAGAAGCGTGTAATTAAGAGATGGTGGCCAATTCTCCGCTGAAACGACCCTAGTTCGCTTCCCACCGCTGCCCGTTAGCTTTGTACTTTACAACAGATGAACTTTGGAACACAGTACTTACAACCTCAGATCAAAGCAGCAATCTACCACCCAATAGATGTATAGCGCTGTCAGGATTAGTGCAGGTCGTTCAATGCACTCATCAGTTGCATAGGGCAATCACAGCCAGTTGTGACAGCTGTGGAGCATTTCAAAGGCTAGAATTTACGTGAAGTGGGTGAAATTACGTGAAGAGGCTTAAATTGCAGTTGTATACTGCAAAAGCAAAACTACGACTACTGAGGGGGATCGAACCAGGGTCGTATTGGTGGCAGGCAAAAGTGTAACCGGCTGAGCTATGGACGCCATAGGGACATACTGAGCACCGCGGATGAAATACCAACCCCTCGTTTTGTAACACTGCCCGTTCGTGGGATCAGTTTTCTCTCACGGTTTCGCGCCGTCACGGCTCACATATCGTGTTTACAAGTTTTTCGTTTCGGCAGGTTGCCAAACAGACGGCCGTTTCAGCTGTCAATCGATCGCTGCTCTCTCGTCTATCAGCGCTGTTTTGCCCACGTGGGTCTGGCGCTGATGACGCCGTCACAGCTGTTTTGGGGATGAAAAATACCTTCTCTGTTTGTTTTCTCTGGGGACTGGTAATTGAGAGAGAGAACAGGATAGGAAGGGAAGAGGGAGTACTTTACGATGGTCATGAAAGGGAAGACTGACATGGTAATTGACTTCAATTGGGAGGGACTGGAAAGAGGGATTGATAGAGAGGGAGAAAGAAAGAGAGAGAGAGAGAGAGAGAGAGAGAGAGAGAGAGAGACGACTCACTCCTTCCTGTCTCTCTCTCTCCCTCCCTCTCTCTCTCTCTCTCTCTCTCTCTCTCTCTCTCTCTCCCTCTCTTTCTCTGGCTCACTCTCTTTCTCTCTCTCTCTCTCTCTCTCTCTCTCTGGCCCTCTCAATGGATAAAAGGGGATTAGCCTTCCGTCTACTCTCTCTGCTGGCCATATGCCAATGTTTATTTACAGCTGTCTGGTAGCTACTCCTGCGCCGACAACCTCACCCAACTCTCCGCTTCCAATGCCCGCCCAATCCCGGGAGCCCAATCATCAGGTGAGTATCCCTTTTCCCGCTTCCTTGTTTACTCCACCACCGTCTCTCCCGCATTTTATGTGCTGTCCTAGCTGTTTTCCTTCCCCCAGCTGTGTTGTTATCGCGGCGGCCGGCGTTGGTCGCTTGCCAAACCACGTGGGGTCTGGAATTTCGAAATCTGTGACCAGCGGCAGTGATCAGAAACTCAAATGACGCGGGAATGATTACAATTTTGCGAATAGAGCGCGGTTTTTGAGAGGGGAAGGGCGCGGCAATCAAAAGAGGAGAGAGATCGGAGGGCAGAGAACGAGGACGAGGTTATGAATAGATGAGTGACGCACTTTTGCGTACACGGCAAAGGGCGATAATTAACGGAATGAGATAGACAGATACATAGAGATATAGAGAGAAAGAGAGAGAGAGAGAGAGAGAGAGAGAGAGAGAGAGAGGGAAAAGAGTGAAAGAGAGACATGGTGACCATTTAAAGGGGAAGGACCTCGTAAAATTGATTTTTCAAAGTATTTTTACAGTTGCTTCATCGAATCGATATTGTTTCCACGATTCTGAAACATAACCCTTTTATATGATTTCGACTGCAAACGGGGCGCGTTTACACGGCCGTTTTACGCGTTTGCCGCACGGAAACACGGCTAGAGTGGGCGAGAGAGTGTGGGAAATGGGGAGACGCAGAGTTGGCGGGAATTCAAACACCAATTTCCCCAAAATTTCAAGCGCTCCTAAATCTAAAATAGGTAATAGAGGTATTTTTCGGATTCCTGGGAATGAGATCAAGGCTTTTATCACAAAATTAGAAAAATTATTTTTACTCGGTCCTTCCCCTTTAGGAGAGAGAGAGAGAAAAAGAGAGAGAAAGAGAGAGAGAGAGAGAAACAGAGACAGAGACACCCTTTCTATCCTCATCTTCCCATTTCAGGCTCTGGCCACACTGGCAGCCCCATCCCCATCGCTGGAGCCCTTGGCAACTTCCGGCAGGTTGTTTCCAGCTCGGCGCCGACCTCCTCCATGGACATGGAGCAGATGATGATGCAGGCCAACGAAGGCGGGGACGAGTACTTCCGTGACCGACGGAAGAAGGACATCCACAACATGAGTGAGTGCGCCAGCTGTGTTGTTGTGTGGACGGATCAGGCGGGTCGTCTGTCACGAGTAACCGCCCGAGGCACTTGGGGGTCGCGCACGCGATTTCTGATCTGGGGGTGTTTGATTTCTTTTTCTCTTTCTCTCTCACCTCTCTCTCTCTCTCTCTGAAAAAAAGATGAAAGAGAAGGAGAGATACCGAGAGAGAGAGAGAGAGAGAGAGAGAGAGAGAGGGAGATTGAGAGAGAGATTGAGAGAGAGACAGAGACTCATTAACCTCTTGGACAACAACCTATTCCATATTTCAGTTGAACGCCGCCGTCGTTACAACATTAACGACCGCATAAAAGAGCTGGGACTGATGTTGCCGAAGGGAAATGCCGAGTGAGCGGAATTCTGGAGTTTAATGAAAACGGATTTCAGGGATTTGAAATTGAATAAGGGGACGATTCTCAAGGCTTCTTGTGACTACATCAGACAGCTTCAGAAGGATAGAGATCAGATGTTGAAACTACAGTCCCACTCTCAGAGGATCGAGAATACCGCTAAACAATACGCAGATAGGATTAGGGTGAGTTAGAGAGAGGGAGAGGGAGAGGGAGAGAGAGAGAGAGGCATAGAGGCAGACATAGGAGAGAGGGAAAAGGTAATTTATGAGTGTGAGAAAGTGAGACAGTGAGAGAGAGAGAGAGAGAGAGAGAGAGAGAGAGAGAGAAAACGAGAGAGAGACAGAGAAAACGAGAGAGAGAGAGAGAGAGAGAAAGTCCGAAAGAGAGAGGGAGAGATAGAGAGAGGTTCCCTCTCTAACCTCTCTTTTCCAGGAGCTCGAGGAGTTCATGCAGCGCCAGGGCCTCCAAGTCCCCGCCGCCCAGCTCCCTCCCATGCCCCGTATGCCTGAAAAACCGATCAAACAAGAACTAGACGACACAAACTCCCCCAACCACACCCCCTGCGGTTCCCTGGTAAGATCTTAACCTTAGAGCCTAAGGTAGACTAAGGAACCTTAGAGTCTAAGGCCTTAGGCTTAGAGTCTAAGGTTTCTTAGAGGCTTACTGATTGTTGGTTAGCGCCCCAAACTACTAACTGTTGCGCCGACGTCTCGTGGCCGTTGCTTCTAACCCTAGCGCTCCTTCTGTGTTCAACCCACCTATTGTTCGCTTTTAGTCATCGTCGGGCTTCATGTCGCAGCTGTCCGATGGCACTGCGGCCATGCAGATCGCGAGTCCTCTGGGCAGAGTGCACGCGCCGCAGTCCCACAACGACAGCTATTTCTCTGTTGGTTCCAGTAGCCCTCCGGAGTACGGTGGGTAGTCTTTCTTCACTTTTCAGTCTTCAAGGCGTGGAATAACCCACTTTTGAGGTTTCAGGGACCCCCAGCAATTGGCGCGATCTACAGCAACCTTTTCCCGATTTGATGATGGAGGACATCACTCCCCTGCAGGTACAGTAATCCTATCAGGACTTTATAATCTCTGAGACTTTCTCTCTCGCCGAACTGGAAAATCTAAGACCGTTGAGAGGCCGAGGCCATAGGGAAAGTAGAATTTCGATCTGATCAAAACTTCAAAAGAGACCAAAGTAGGGAGAAAAGTGAGAAATTGATATCGACTGATTTTCGAAAATTCACATGACTCCAGCATGTTTATCCTTCGTTATCAAACAAAAGCAAAAAGATGGGAACCCTGGGAATTCGAACGCGGGACCTTTGGATTGTAAGACACGTGCTCTACCATTGCGCTATACTGACAGTGGAAATCAACGCACCCAGGCGCCATTTGAATAACCACCGCCGTGCAAGTTTGATTTCAAATTTACATTTCAACGATTAGTTTTACCTAAAATGCATGATAATCTTTTTAAATACACGTGTGCTATCAAAAATTCAAGTTTGGCATTAAAATTTGCTGTTTGCCAGCCAAATTTTAGCAATTTCAATCAAAATAAAAGTCAGTCTTTTAAAAATATGATTTATCTGTTTATAAAATCACTTTAAGCGTTTTCTTTGCCTTATTGACTGAATTTGATCAATGTCCCTTTTAAAATACTGAGTTAGACCTTTAAAAAATTGCAACTGAAAAAGCAGTTTGACCTTTAAATTTCGATTTGTGTGACCTAAATTTTATATCAATACAGATGATTAGCTTTTTAATAATAAGAATTCATTAATTTTGAAGTTGAAAACACAATTTGGTCATTTAAAAATCAATTTTCGACCGAAAAATCAGTTTTTGTCCTTTAAAAATTGCGATTGTTTGGAAATTATTGATTTTTATTCATAGATATAAGTTATTAATAATAACTTTTAAATTAAAATGCTTTTAAATTCAAGAATCGCCGGTCGCCGCCAATTTTGAAATGCACGCGGCGTGCGCTGCCGCGAATGCGTCTTCGCGTTGGAGCACGTTTATGGATTTACCCTGAACATATGAACAATGGGCGACTTTGGTTTAAAAATACACTTATTTCTACTTTAAAAATAGATTTGCTACTTTTAAATCATTAAAATCACTTTTAAGTTCAATTTTTCGCATTGGAGCGCTTTTTCCCTCAAGATGAAGAATCAAACGATTAAAAATCCACTATTTCCAAATTTTAAAATCGAGTTTCCACTTCTAAATCATGAAAACCCCTTTTAAGTTCCTATTTACAGATTCCTTTCCAGGGCAACCCCCTCCTCTCGGGCGGCGACCCCTTGATATCCCAGGCAGGGGCACACCCCTCGCCCCACCTGGCCAGCAGCCAAATGAGCCCCGACATCCAGTGGGACCAGGCCGGCTTCTCCCCCGACGGCCACAACGGCCTCCACCAGCAACACATGGACTACTCTTAAACACCTCCCCTTCCCTCTCCACCCCTCCTCCCTCTTTTTCCCTCTTCCTCCTTCACGCTCACACGGGAGATTTCATTCTTGCGCCTACTAGGGACGTTTCTTTCTTCTGCAGGGACTGGGCCACTCTCTTTCTCTGTGTGCATCCGTTGTTTACGCCGTGTTTCTCTCTTCGGGTCCCTCAATGAAAGCGACAGGAACTCTTTTCATGTATTTTTGTACATTCTCTTGTCTTCCTAGGAGCCATGTCCCCCCGTTGCGTAGGTGCCTCGTCTACCCCCACCTGCTCCCCCTTCTGTACATATTTTTTGCCAGTAGGAGTCGGCTTCTGTATCAATTCGCCCTTTGTGATTTCGTCCACACAAATTATCCGTCAAATTCTCTATTCCCAAATGTACATTCTGCCCCCGAGTTCCATCACGAGCACAAACAGAATTTTATTGTAACTGGTTCAACATGTCGGGGATTGCGTACGGTGAAGATCCAGAGGATTCTGGAGCCTCGTCGCTTGAGCCAAGTAGCACCCACTCCATCACAGTTGTACATACACACTGCTGCACATGCGATAAACGCTACATTTGTTGTTCTTTGGAGAGAGAGAGAGAGAGAGAGAGAGAGAGAGAGAGAGAGAGAGAGAGAGAGAGAGAGAGAGAGAGAGAGAGAGAGAAAGAGAGAGAAAGAGAGAGAGAGAAAGAGAGAGAGAGAGATGGAGAGAGAGAGAGACAGAGAGAGAGGCAGACAGACATGGAGAGAACGTAAGAGAGACGGAGAGAGAAAGAGAGACGGAGGGTAGATGCGGTTAGAGACGCAGAGTAACCTAGCTAGACGATTAGAGACACCGTATGAGTCAGGTCCGCGGTTAGGCACGCAGAGTGAGGTAGATCCCTGGTTAGAGACGCAGAGTGAGACAAACAGGTGGTTAGAGAGGCAAAGTAAAGTTTACCGCCGGTGAGACACGCAGAGTGACATAGCTAGATAATAAGAACCCAAACTTGGTTTCAAAATTTAGACACAAAACCATGGGTTAGAGACGCAGATAGTTAAATTAGAAATTCAAACGTTTCATTGTTCATCCAAGACGAATAGAGATAAAACTATGCCAAGAAAGAACCGAATACCGAAAACCAAAAAACCGTTTCCAAAGGAGACGTCGTTTAGTATTTTTAGGTGCTTTTTTCAGAATCATTTTTCCAGAAAAATTTATAAATTTAGGAACAATTCAATTAGCCTTTGCGGTAAACGCCACATTTGTTGTGCCTGTTATGCACTTGGCAATTTGCATGGTTGATGGAGAGGTATTCTCCGATGGTCATTGTCTGCCGACTGGTCAGCGAAAGCCGCGCCGGCGATAATTGCCACCGATGGACGTGGGATCGCAGGAAGAAAGGATGACGAGGGCAACGTATGGCGACAGACGGGGGATGGGCAGGAGAGGTTAAAAGGTTTGGGAAGAGAGGAGGAGGAGAAGGAGGAGGAACAGTTGTATGGACTATGATTCTTTATTTTATCACAGTTTAAGCCATTCTGTAGAAGAGAGCGATGGCCAAAGAAGTCCATACATCCAGGTGGGCCTTGTCCTTGTTGGCCGGTGGATCCTTGGCCGCCGAAGTGGGAGATGTAGTGGTAGTTGTGGTACTCGTAGTAGTGGTTGTAGTGGTTGTGGTTGTGGTCGTCGTCGTAGGACACGGCTTTTCCACCTTAATCACCCTTTCTCCGTTAGAATCAGTGATTGAAATAGGCTTCTGTGGATCATCAACACATAGATTGTCATTAACTGTGATGTCTGAAAAGTGTATCAATGCTTTCTTTTTATTAAAACCAACCGGCCTCTCCGTTGACCTTGGTTCCTCTTAAGAATTCCAGGGAGATATGTTCTTTTGGGACATTGATTGTGAGGTCTCCGGTGATGTAATCAATTTTTGAAGAAGTCTTTCCTTCGACAGTCTCAGACAGTATGAGATCACCATAGATTCCTTTGCACCCGTTAAGTTCTTGAAGATTCTCTAGTGATTCGGGAAACATGCATTCTGAATCAATGATGGTGCGTCACTTTCTGTCTCTCCCTATCTAAAAAAAACCCTTACCATTTGGCTTCTGGATGTAACAAGTGTCATCGCAGATTTCAGAAATTTTACCCAAAGTAGCCAGGTCTAGGTTTTTGTTTCCACGAATTTTTATGTTGCTAAAGTTTCCAGGGAAATTACTCGCCTTCTTCAATGTGAGGCTCTTCAGCTCCGGATTGTTTTCAATTATCATATCTGAAAATCCATTCTTCCAAGTTTATATATCCAAATTACATTTGATTTCAAGCTTACTCAATGTACCCAAATTGATAGTTGCAAGTTTTGGATTCGATTGGATTTGAAAATCGTTGTTTGAATCCATTTCCGAAAACTTAGGTAGACTCAAGCCAATGAGGTTTTTGTTATTTGAAATATAGGACAAATACTTTCCGACGAATTTTTCCAAACTAGGGAAATTTATTTCCAACAACTGGTCGTTGTGTTCAACACAAAACCTTTAATTGCAAAGTTTGATTAAGACAAATATATGACTACCACTAGCCGTTTTTAACATCGGAATTTTGACAGTCTTAAGCTGCGCATTCCCTAAAATGTAGGGATCTGAAAATCAATTATTGTTCTAAATATACAAAACTCACAGCCATTAACTAGTTTTGGTAGATTCGCACTCACCAAGTTTGGATTGTACTCGAAACTAATATAATCTGAAAAAAATGTGTGTGTGTGTGTGTGTGTGTGTGTGTGTGTGTGTGTGTGTGTGTGGCAAAAAGACATACTAGGGACACTTCGTAGTTCCGGGGCAGATACTTCCATAATCGTTGAGTTCTTAATTAACACATCTTTAAAATTTAATTGGGTTTTCTTTGCTAGGAACGCTTTCACTTGATTTTCATCAAATGAGGAAAGATCAAGATTTCCATCTCCTCCCACTTTTTCATCATTAAGACATCCTTTCTCTTCACTTGTAACGATTTCTTCAATATTAAAACCTTCGCCTAGCGATTCACCTGAAAGACATCAATTTAGCTTAACGTAATAAAAATCACTTACAATCAATTGTGTCTTCACTATCGTCACTGTCGCGTCTTTTGACCAAATGAGGATGATGTTCCTTTGAATTTGGGAAGGGAATGGAGTCCAGAGGGGAGGCTTGAGAAGACTCGAGGAGGGGAGTGTGCCCTTTGTCGAAGGATCGGCCCTCACAGACCATCATCAGTCCGTAGACCAACAACAGAACCACAGTCATCCACACTGGAAGAAGGAGGTTGGAAGGAGACCTCCGACGAAGGAAGGAGACCGGCCGGAAGACTTCCCAAGAAGGAAAGCAAGGAGGGAATGGGAGCAGGGTGGTCCTCCGGGCGGTCGAGGGGTGGTGGAGGAGGAGAGAGGAGGAGACGACTGACCCTGCATGGCGAAGACGAGAGAATGAGGGAAAGGACCGGGGAGAGGCTATTTATAGGGGGAAATGACGTAATGTGGCGGGAAATGGCGGATGGTAGAAATTATAATGAAGATGTGATCTCATTGGAATTTCTTGAACTTGAAATTGGTTAGGCTAGTTTAGTAGCTCTCATTTCATTTTCCTCGCTTTCCAAACTCCAACAGCCATCCCTTCTGTCCAGAAAAGAAATATAACATACTGCGTTTACTGAAAAATGTAGAGTCCAATTACGCAATCACATATTTTGAGTTAGATAGACAGAGTTTACATATCCAGGGCTAGTTTAAAAGTAAAGAAGGAACTTTAGGTCCTGTGGCTTAATGATATCGTTGATTTCCAACGGACAAACGCCTATTTCCGGTTGTTTAGGATAATGAAGCTTTGGGGTCCCGAAACGAAAGGCGAAATTCTATAATCGCCTTTGGCAAAATACCAATTTTCGATTGCATTTCGCCAAATCGATTTTTTGTGTTTTTATGTCTATATTTTCTTCATTTATTGTTTTTACTTCAAATGTATGGTTATGTTACTAGCAATTATGCAACTCGTTTTTTTATTATTAAACAAAATAGTTATAAAACACTAATGTTCACCCTAAATACATTTTTCCCAAAAATAAAACAGTTTAAAAAATTACGTCCCAAGAAAAATGTTAGTCACCGATACGCAATCACGTATTTTTGTAGTTTTCACAATGAAGACCGAATTTTCCCAAAAGAGAGAGAAAAAACTTTTTTTAAAAGTTTTTATTAAACAAAAACAGCAAAGTTAACGCGAAATCGTTTTACAGAGCGGGGATGATCAAAATTTAAGACAAAATAGCTTTTCCTAGTTAAAAAAATATTTTTGCCTTTTTCCATAACATTTTGTCTATAAAAAATATTGAAAATCTAGTTTTTCGCTGTTTTAATGAAAACGCCACATACGGGAATCGAACCCTCGACTGCCCGCTTATTAGCCTGTGGCACTGGCCACTAGGCCACCGATGCATCATAGGCCTATTGTGCCACGGCGCCCTATGAACTTCGCGTTAGCCCTCCCGCCATATTAGACTCTTTTAACTGCATAAAAATACCTAAACTTCCCATTCTTTTTTCTGATTTTTTAAAAGTTTTCCCTATTCTTATTCCCAAGAGAAAGTAGAGAAACCATCTACTGACTTTGATTTGTTTGAACTTCTTATTTCGAAGTTATTCTGAAATTCCAGCCATTGCGGAACTATAAAAACTAATTACTTGCCAAGACACAGCTGATTTTAAGGCCAAACCACAATTCTGCGAAAACCCCCACGGCCTTATGAAAAATTAATTTGACACACAAATCCAGGTGTGTTCGATTCACTTTCATCAGAAACACATGCAACCAAGTGACTACATCGGCTTCTACGATGCTTATGAACGACAAAAGTGGTTTTTTCCTATTTATTCTGTTCTTTTGAGGATATTCGCTACCATTTCTATCATCTCTTTTGGGATAACTGCCTATGTTATTTTGAAAAAGACACCGGCGCTAAATGCGACTTTTCGAAGAGCTTTGACTTTGACGATGGTTTTTCCGACTTGTATGGTGGCCCATGGGGCGTATATATTCCAGCCTTTTGTTATTCTACCTTATGATGTGTTTTGGAATTTGGGATTTTTTAGGACGACGTAAGGGAGAGAGAGAGAGAGAGAAGAACGAAAGAGAGAGAGAGATAGAAAGAGAAAGAGAGAGAGAGAGAGAAAATAGAGAAAAAAGAGTGAAAAAGAGAAAAAGAAAAATAGCGAGAAGAGAGAGAAGAGAGAAAGAGAGAAAAAGAGAAAAAGAGAGAAAGAGAGAAAAAAGAAAGAGAAATAGAGAGAAAGAAAGAGAGAGAGAGAGATAAAAAGGGAGAGAGGAAGAAAGAGAAAAGAGAGAGAGAGAGACAGAAAAGAGAAAGAAAGAAACGGGAAACGAGAAAAAGAGAAAAAGAGAACAAGAGAAACATAGAAATACAGAAAAAGAGAAAAAGAGAGAAAAGAGAAAAAAAGAGAAAGATAGAGAGAGATAGAGAGAGGGGAGGAGAGATGGAAAAAGAGAGAAAGAAAGAGAGAGGGATGAAAAGGGAGAGAGGAAGAGAGACAAAGACAGAGACAGAGAAAAAATAAAGGCAAAAAGAGAAAAAGATAAAATAGAGAGAGAGAGAGAAAGAGAGAGAGAAAGATCGAGAGATAGAGAGAGATAGAGATAGAGAGATAGATAGATAGAGACAGAGGAAAAGAGAGATAAGAGAAAGAGAGCGAGAGAGAGCGAGAGAGAGAGAGAGAGAGAGAGAGAGAGAGAGAATACAGAGAAAAAGATAGAAAAGAGAAAAAAGAGAAAGAGAGAAAAACGAGAGAAAGAGAAAGACAGAAACAGAGAAAGAAAGAAAAGAGAGAGAGAGAGAGAGAGAGAGAGAGAGAAAGGGAGAAGTGAAAAGTGAGTGAGTGAATGACTGAGTCACTCTTTCACGTTTTCAAATTAACTATGCTGACTGTGTGTTAGTGTGAGTGTGAGTGAGTGTAAGTGAGTGAGTGCGTGTGCATGTGAGTGAGTGACTCACTGTCTCACGTTTTTCAGATCATCCACTCTCCTCCAAGTCCTCCTAATCTCCTGTTTCGCCGTCCCCTACATCCTTTCCATCGTCTACCTCGTCCTCATCTACTCTCACGTTCTCCTAAAAGTAGATTCCCTAAAAATCAGCTCTTTTGTCACTCTCTCCCTCCTCACCCTCGTTTTCGGAAACCTAGCCGTTGGATTAGTCGCCTTCTTCTTCGGAATGGACCACAAACAGTCCTTTAAACAAGAAATCGTCCTCGAAGGAGACCCCAGAATTCAAGAAATATTCTCAAACTTCGGAGGAATCGTCTATAATCTTCAACTTATTCCTACCTACTTGACCGTAATTTGCATTCTAATTGTTGTACAAACAACCGTGGGCATTTTAATTGGAAATGTTCTTTTTGTAAAGTAATTAAATTAAATTTTAAGTTTGAAAAATTTTATTTTCAGATTATTGATTACCATTAGACAGAGGAAGGAGGTACTGGCTGCTTCTACCCATACTATGCAAAAGATATTGATTGGTGTTTTATTTATTCACGCTGTGATTTTCTTTATTTTCTATGGAATGCCTATAACTATCGCTTTTATTTGCTTCAGATTGATGATTTTTGAAATTGACAGGTGAGGTGCTTTCTCTCTCTCTCTCTCTCTCCCTCTCCTTCTCCCTCTCCCTTTCCCTCCCTCCCTCTCTCTCTCTCTCTCTCTCTCTCTCTCTCTCTCTCTCTCTTCCTTACTTTCTCTCTTTTTCTCTTTCTCTCTCTGTATGTTTTTTTTCTCTTTCAATCTCTCTCTCTCTCCCTCTCCTTCTCCCTCTCCCTTTCCCTCTCTCTCTCTCTCTCTCTCTCTCTCTCTCTCTCTTCTCTAATTGCCAATTTAAATTTTTCAGATATCCAATTGCCGCTTTACTTGTTCTTCAGTTCACAATATTACCATGTGTGTACTGTATTCTGTATTTTATTTTCATAACTCCAGTCAGAAAAGGTCTTCAATCTTTGGTTCGAAGAAGGAGTTCTACAGTAGTAGCAAGAATCAGTAGTGAGAATAGACGAGAGTTTACTACTGAAGTATGAATAAAGCAATGTTTCTTTGGAAAACACATAGACACATTCACATGAACACTCACTCACACTCACACATACGCACAAACACACACCATACTAACGCCAATAAGTGTCAATTTATTATTACTGAGTTTACGCGTAAACACAGTACATCCCATGCGTAAAAACTATGATTTTCCAAAGATAAGTCAAATCTTTATTTTTGACTTATCTTTGGAAAATCATAGTTTTTAGAAATGTCCTTATTTCTTCCCTATAAAGTCTACTGAAAACCCTTTTTTAAAATCTAAACCTATAAAAATGATTACCTATATTTGTAATAGATGAAAAATTCTGAAGTTATAGCTATGTTTCTCGAAATTCCGGTATAAAGTAATAAATATTCGGCTCCCTCTTTGAAAAATGACTTATCATTCATAAAAATGATTGTTTGAAGCCAGGAAATGAAAAGAAGAAAGGTTATAATTGTGATTGATTTGAAGGTGGATTTGAAGTTTTCTCCTGAAATTAAAAGTTTAGAAAATTTGGGAAAAGGGAGAGATTTACCTGCTCCGAGGCGTTTCACCACGAAAATGATGATGATGTAAATGAAACAAGAAGTTGGGAAGCAGGTGGTTAGGGAAAGGGTTTGAATTTTTGAGGATCCACCAATAGCGTTGACTATGGTGCATGGAACTGGGCTAAAGAAGAGGGGATTTTTTCACATACACACACAAACGCACAAAATATTTTTTTGTTTGTGTGATAAAAGCCTAGATCTCATTCCCAGGATTTCGAAAAATACCTCCTTTACCCATTTTGATCAAAATTGGCCGATTTAGGAGCGCTTGATATTTTGGGGAAATTGTGATTTGAATTGCCGCCAACTCTGCGTCTCTCCATTTCCCACACTCTCTCGTCCACTCTAGCCGTGTTTCCGTGCGGCAAACGCGTAAATCGGCCGTGTAAACGCGCCCCTTTTGCAGTCCAAATCATATAAAAGGGGTATGTTTCGGAATCGTGGAAAAGATATCTACTCAATGAAACTATAATAAAGATACTTTGAAAAATTAATTTTACGAGGTCTTTTAAACACACGTGCACGCATACACGTACACAAGCGTATACGTGCACACATACACACAACCTCACTTACGTTTCCGAAGACGATAACACACTAATCGCGGTTGATAGAGCAGAAAAACCAACCGATATCGTAACTGGAGGCAATATACATAAGATTTTTCTATTATTTTGCCAATTGGTATACCTAAAGTCGAACAAAAAACTAAAGTTATCCAACAACTTTAAAGGGACCTTTTTTGACTTTATGTCATATTAAAGAGATTGAAAAGCACGGTGTTTACGTGTCCGTTCAACCATCGACTAATCGACTTTTTGGACGTCACTTTCGAATTTTCAATGTTCTCGCCTGAAAAGACGCAGAAATCTCTGGTTGTCTGACATGGTAGCGCCGCGAGTTTCGCACCCGTACGAAATCGGCGTCCGCGGATAGGCTAGTTCCGCTGCATACAGTAATGAACACCAAAGGTCACAACACAAGTCGAACATAGGTCTATGACGGTTCTTTTAAACCAACATATTTGGCCATAAAACAGCAATCAATCGATCCACGGAAAGACATAAAACTAAAGGTCCTTGGATGTAAACCCCAAAAAGTGGATCATTGCAATTAAGGAGCATTTAGATTGAGGAATGAGATCTGAAAATACCTACCCTAAAAATTTCTTTCTGACCTAAACTTACTTCCAGTTAAAACAAAAACGATATATGGGATGTGACCAAAAAGATGTAAGAAGCAGCCAAAAGACCACACAGCGATTATCAAATTGCAGGAATTTCGTAGTTTACTGAAAATTCACAATAAACTTTTACAAGTTATATTTGAAAAAACTGTACTTTGAGTTGATTGTAGTGAGTATGAGAATCAGGTTTCCTGGACAGCCGATTAGAATGCAGAGCGAGTAGAAAATAGCTAGGGGAATGTGGTATAGAGGCACGGAGGTCATACTCTGAAGTATGATTGATAAAATGACAAAGAATCCGAGGCACAGAGAGAGAGAGAGAGAGAGAGAGACATCGAGAGAGAGAGAGAGAGAGAGAGGAAACGAGAAATTTAGTGAGTAGGAAAGCCATTGTCTCATTGTGCTTGTGAGTAAGAAAGTTGTATTCAGAGGCTACCTTTATGGCCTCATTCACTCATTCCCTCATACAAATGGAATAGCAAGCACATTCGCTAGGCTAAACATTTCTTGGAAGAACAGTCACTGAACTCAAGGAATTTGTCATATCTACGCTCAAAATTCATAGACAGGCATTATGAATCATCCTGAAAAGTAAAATGTTGTAGTTTTCAGGATGAATGATTGTGCACGTTCTCACATTCTCACGTTCTCTCATCCTCACCCTCTCACCATCTCACGATATCACCTCCTCAGTTTCTCACGCTCTCACAACTTCACCTATACACGTTTTCACGTCCTGACCATCTCACATCCTCACTTTCTCACGCTCTGACATCGTCACCCTCTCAGGTCCTCACCCTCTCACATTCTCAGCATTCCACGTTCTCACATCATCACCCTCCCAGGTCCTCACCCTCTCACGATCTCACATTCCCAGTATCTCACGTTCTCACATCCTCACCATCTCACATTCTCACATCTTCAGCTTTCGGCACCCTCATCCTATCACGTTCTCACATCCCATATCAAGTTCTTACATCCTCACCCTACCCTGTTCTCACATCCTCACGTCCTCCTCCACTCACGTTCCTAGATCCTCACCCTCTCTCGTTCTCACTTCCTCATCCTCTCACGTTCTCACTTCCCACCTATCACGTTCTCACATTCTCACGTCCTCACATTTTCACCCTCTCACGTGCTGACATTTCATGTTCTTTCCTACTCCATTAGTGAATTAAGTTGGTTTATTTCTTTTGTATCCTTCCTATTTGAAAAAAGTCACGCTTTCTTTATTTACTTGATAGAGCAGGTTGCACAACAGTGACATGAGTATCTTTAATCTTCAACCTCAAAAACTTCCTTATTTCTTCACGATAGATTCTACTGAAAATCATTTTATTTTACAAATAAAACATTTTCAAAGCAAATTACCTATAATTGTAGTAAATGAAGAATTCCGAAGAAATAGCAATGTTCCTGGAGACTCCAGTGTAAAGCAGGAAATAGTCAGCTCCTTCCGTGAAGAATGACTTTGCATTAAGGAAAATGGTTGTTTGAAGCCATGAGAAGAATAGTAAGAACGTTAAAATAGTGATGGATTTGAATGTGGATTTGAAGTTTTCTCCTGAAAATATATTTAAATTTTGAAATTTAGAAACATTAAGATTTTACCTGCTCCTCGGCGTTTCACAACAAATAATATGATTACGTAGATGAAACAGGAAGTTGGGAAGGAGACAGTTATGGCAAGGCTTTGAACCAACGCTCCTCCAGCGATTGCATTGTACATTGTGCACGGAAGAGGGCTTAAAGGGGAAGGACCTCGTAAAATTGATTTTTCAAAGTCTCTTAACAATTGTTTCATTGAATAGCCGTTTTACGCGTTTGCCGCACGGAAACACGGCTAGAGTGGGCGAGAGAGTGTGGGAGATGGGGAGACGCAGAGTAGGCGGAAATTCAAATGGCAATTGTCCCAAAATTTCAAGCGCTCCTAAATCGGTTCATTTTGATCCAAAATAGGTAAAAGAGGTATTTTTTGAAATCCTGGGAATGAGATCCAGTCTATTATCACAAAATCAGAAAAAAAGTATTTTTACGCGGTCCTTCCCCTTTAAGACAAGAAATCTTCCCTGTGACATGGGAAAAATAGAATGTCATGGATTTTGACAAAGTTTGTAAAATATGTATGTATTTGTAACACTATTTTCAATGTTTTATCGATTTTCGGTACCGGGTTACGGTAACTTTGCTCAAACTTTACCAAACTAAAAAGGGGATATGTTTTCCATAGCTCTATTTTGTTATTTGCACGAAAATAAGTTTTACCGAAAATTTTCCACTAGAACCTAAAAACTCAAACAAATAGGAAAATATTTCAATTTTTTGCATTTTCTGAAAATAGCATTTTTTTTATTTGGGGAAAAACGACTTTGATTTTGGGATCAAAAGCGAAAAATTGGCATTGTTACAAATGATACAAAAATGTTTCTTTTGTACATATCATCATGTGAACAAAAACTTGTATTTGGGGTCGAATATTAGCTAAATTTCGTGTTATTGAGATATGAGTTTTGGTGGAGAGATAAATTGTAAAAGGTCATGGAGCTAAAGTTGGTCCAAGTAGTTTACATGCAGTCTCATACTTATTAGCCTAAAGTTTCGAAAATCACAAAAAAAAAACAGAAAAAAATGCAGAAAAAAGTGAATTCAACGGAGCGCAACCGGCGTGTCGTTGGATATTTTAGATATTTTCTCACATTTTGGTGAGAAAATATCCAAAATGAATGAAAAAAAAAGAAAAAAATCGGAAGAAACCAAGTTTGCGAGAATTTTATAGTAATAGTGAAAATGCTCCAAGTACACTAAAACTAAAAAAACCCTCAAAAACATGAAAAAATAGCGTACTCCACATTTTTTTACTGAAAAATAGCGTACTTTAAGTCAAAGTTGTCCATGCATTGAGAGAAATTTATAAATGCACAGATCTCCACATTTAGCCCATTTTGAGCTGAATTACAGTAACCCAGGGCTACCGTAACCCGGGTCAAAAAATAGATATTGACCTAAAACATTCAGAATAGTCTTTTTAGGTCAAATAAAGTTTTTTATAATGTTTAGCAAAATCTGTGATATTCGATTTTTCCCATGTCGCAGAGATGCAC